>JAOZGT010000003.1:11164692-11490527 GCA_035578325.1 Coelinius sp. EB29 | reverse complement strand
CAACGCAGGTAGTACTAGTCTAAGATTTGTATATCATTTCGGTGCCGTTCCTTTGTATCGTGCAACGAAAGATGAGAAAAGAAATGATACAAAATTACAGTTGAAGCCCAAGTTTCAAGAGACAAGAATCCAAGATCGTGTTTACTAATTTCAAGGGGTATTTTGGAGTCGAGACAAGCCGAAGGGCCTTTTGGCAGGAGGATGTCTTCGTAAAGATCCGAAAGGAGGTTAGCGCTCTCCTCTCTCCTCTCTCTCCCTCTTTCTCTCTCTCTCTCTCTCTCTCTCTCCCTCTCTACTCTCTATCCCCCCTCTCCCCCCCCCCCTCTCTCTCTCTCTCTCCATCTCTCTCTCTCTCTCTCTCTCTCTCCCCCCCCCTCTCTCTCTTCTCCCCCCTCTCTCTCTCTCCCCCTCTCTCTCTCTCCCCCCCCCCTCTCTCTCTCCCCCCCTCTCTCTCTCTCCTCTCTCTCTCTCTTCTCTCTCTCTCTCTCCTCCTCTCTCTCTCTCTCTCTCTCTCTCTCTCTCTCTCTCTCTCTCTCTCTCTCTCTCTCCTCTTCTCTCTCTCTCTCTCTCTCTCTCTCTCTCTCTCTCTCTCTCTCTCTCTCTCTCTCTCTCTCTCTCTCTCGCTCTCGCTGTTCACGTCCGCTGAAGCAGGAGGACAAGGGACGAGAACGTGAGAAGACGGGTTGAGAGAGGGGAGCTTGATTCGAAGACTCCAAACAGAAGCAGTGGCCGAATCGTGCTGTATTGGCTCGACCTTTTTGATCCGTGGTGAAGATGCATGGGATTTTTTTGTACATCGTTCGGGTGCCCCCCCACGTTGATTTATGAGTTCGTATTACACAAGTATATGAGCATGGTGTAATTATCTTAATAGCCTTTTGCCGACATTTATGGTTTACTCGACAGTCAACTTGGATTTTTCCATTTAAGTTTTATCATTTTTCCATTGGAATGCTATTCACCCGTTATTCCGGAAAATTGAGAGTTCGATGATTTGATACAAATCAATTGAGTGATAGTATCGATGGATAGTAGAAATTAACGGGATATCTTAATCACCTGTTGGTCTATACCTCTGGTGCATTTGTTCCGTTAATTAACAGTCATCTAGTCATCTTATTTTTCTGGTGATAGATGAAAAAGACTTTTCATTCACATTTTTATTTTTGATTCTAGGGGAAACATTGAATTTATCATAATTGTGAAATTAAATATATCTTGAACAGTAATTATATCCCTCCAATCAACAAGCAATGGTTCTCATGATTTTTTTGTGCCCTCACTTCGTTCGATTGAAACACGGTTTTCGGGCCTCGTAACGAAGAAGTAAGGTATTTATTGACGAATGTAATCATAATCCTCGCCATCGGCTCGGCGTATAAATCCATAGTCGTTAATGAATCCTTTATTGACATTATGACCCAATGTACCATAATGTTCATGATTTCATAGGTTACGAAGTAAAATCATTACTGAGAATATATAATTTCTCATTTAATAATAGAGATCTTTTAAAGGAATGAGTCATAATGTGTATTGCAGAATGTTGGCACTGTCAGAAAATATCAATAAGACGAATTCTTCTTCAAGAATAGTAGGCATCAATAATGATCTGATAATTCATGTGCATGAACCAAACGATAAAGGATTTTACGGGATTATAGTTTATTCGTCGGGTTCAATTTTATACCTCAGGTCTGAGTTATATCTCAGGTTTATTGGTGAAGAAGGTCACATATTTCTAGAGGAATGACTGACTTCTTTCAGGAGCCGTAATATTTGTCAATAAACAAACGCGTGTGGCTCTGAGACCCATTGACTCACCCATTCGTTCAACAATTTTACGTACAGTGTTAATTTTATATAATTTCTTCGCCAAGCAGAAGTGTGAGAAACATGAGAAAATTTTAAGGCGGCAAGATCTTCTTAAAATATCACCTGAAATAGTTGAGTAAACATTAATGAGTTTGTAGTACGAGTTTTAGAGAAGGTAGAACTCTCAATGTTTTGACGACTCTAGCTCTCAGATAGTGTTTAAAAACACCACTTTCACGTTTTGCTTTTTTTTCTTGCTTCAAGGTTTATTGTGATTCACGACGTGTGAAATCAATTTTCTGGCCATAGAGTATTTTTTAAATGAATAAACAGAGTATTTTGTTTGAGAAAAGTAATGAAGTAAGGTGATGATATTTTATCCGACATTAGACCAGATTGAACTGAGAAAAAATTGATAACTTCATTGGCTGTTCATTACGCGTATAAACCTAACTAGTGTTTTCCAGTACCACTAGGAATGTCTTTCCCCCTCTCGATTGTCATGCATCAAAGACTTCCACGCACCGTTGCGTACGAGAGCAATGCGTTTTCACGGTTGTGATGGCGTCCTGTTGGATATAGGCATAATGATATTAGTGCATTATGGACAAGTTTGGTTGCTTTACTTCGCTCGAACGTAACGCGTTATCCTTCATTCTTTCCCACTGTCACTTTCGAGTGAATACATTTTTTTCCCTTCATCAGACGAAGAAAAAAAGAGCTATTAATAGATCAAAGAAGTATGTTCAATTGAATGTCATTATAAGTTCTCTGTGATGTGAAAATAATGGCTAATAATGATTTCAATGATCAGCAAAGGAAAATATGAAAAAAAGACCATCCAATCTAATAGAGATCCCTGAGAAAGAAGACGCCTATATGCAGAGCCAATGGATTCTTGCCTCCCGGCTACCAGACGAGGATTACTATGACCCACACACGCGATAATTCGATCGAGCTGACCTACCTATTTTACGACCGGTATGCCTCAAATAGCACCTGCCTTGTTAAATCAACAAAATTATATGAAACATTTTATTTTTTCAGAAATTTCGTCTTTTTGAAAATTTCTCAGCAATCCGAAGAGAATACGAATAAACATAAAATGAGTGGATTTATGAATATCACGAATTCAATCCCCAAGTCACGCGATCCGAAAGTCTCATTCAGTGAACTTGGGATGGAAGCTTTCAATGGTAACGAGATAATCCCGATTTTTCAAGATGAAAATATTCATTTCTGGAATTTGTATCATCGATGACACTCAAATCCCAATTCTTCTTGGAATAAAGTGATTTCTTGCATCTTGAAAGCGTGAAATTATTCAGTCGATGAGATGGAGTAACGAAGGTGACATGAGCCGGGTTGTGTGGATATTTAAGGATATTTGAATTATAATAATTCAGGATTATTTATACATCTTTTCCATTTCTTTTCCTGATACGAGCAAGCAAGAGAAACAGGAAATTTGAATAAATATGATTGTTCTGAATGATCTAGCAGAACTTACAGATTCGGCAACCATTCACAATGCGAAAATTTAGTAGTACTAATCATTGATATCATTTTATACAAGGAAATCCAATCTATTCTCCGGACTTTTGATATATAGCAACAAAAAGAGGGTGCTCGAGGATGAGTGGGATAGCTAAAAAGTTAGGCTAAGAAAAGTGGTTCGCAATAAATAATCATTATTTCTGGAACAAAAATACAATATTGCAATCAAGATATTCGTTTTTTTTCGAACTTTCATCGCGCTTTCAGATAGGAATTTTTTTTTTTGTTAAAACTGCTTCATTTACTCTCACAGTTGGGAAAAGATCATTGCATTCCCGTACTGTAAGGCTCTCTCATCGAGAAGCAGTAAATTCATCCCATGTTTAAAAAAAACTAAGCTAATATTCAAGCTGGTAACAAGCGAAAATACAACAAAGTGTTCAAAGTTTTAAAAAATAAAACGAACCCGAACACTAGACATTTGCCACTTAAGAAAGATAAAACATAGCCTTGGGCTCATCATTGCAGTTATAGAGTACCTGGCACGCGACACAAGGACTCCAGGTGGAGGATTTCACGCACGCAACCTCTTTCAATTTTTTTTCTACAATTTTTTTATGTCCACAAGATTTCTGAAGGTGAATGAAAAAAAAACATTCAGGGTATAGCGTGTAATTTATTTACATGAACTGACACCCTTGGACTGCAGTCAACGAGCAGGATTCGTACTAGACAACGACTGGAATATATGAATTAATGTTATGCGGGGATTCCCTGGGTGAGTAGACGACACTATACCAGACATATAAACGTACAATATATACATATTCTGTCTTCTCTCTTACTCCTTGTGTTCTTGCAAAGTCGTTGGCCTACTTGTTCCTCGTATACTAATGAGGAATGAAAATGAGAGAGCTCGGTTTAATTTCATCAGATGTTTCACAGACTACGTCTACAGCCAGTTATGATTTGACATGAGTTGACTTATGTAAATGCATATTTTTTACATTTTAAGCTTGCACAGAGAGAAATTTTGGGTAAAAATGACCCTTTCGTTTTATGGAAATGTATCATAAGATGTTCTTTCCAGAATGTTATCCGGAAATTCAGTAATGTTCCAATGTTGAACAATGAAATCTGATATCTAAAAATGAGATTTTATTTTCCGTTAGGGGAATTTCGTCCTGATAAAGAATTAATAATTTACGACTTAAATTTTACCTTCACAGAATAGTAATTTGCATCTGGTTTTCAATAAAAAAAATTTAGGCTCATGCACTCAGTGAATTTAATCCTGACGGTACAGTAATTTTATCCTACCATCAGACTGTCAGGGTAAAATTCATTATCTGAACCTACGATTTTCATCGAAATCTCGACAAAACTTATTCTATTGGAAATATAAAATTTAACATAAATTGGAAATTATAATTATTCATTCTTATCAGGATAAAATTCCTCTTTTCATATATCTAAAGACTGAAATGGTGAATCTTCATCCACTAACCGGACAAGTGTATATATATATATTAGATCAAAATAATATGTTAAATTTTATTTGTCAATTCCAAGTGGCGCAACCATTTCCGTCAATCCCCAAATAATTAAGAAATTATAATTAAGCCAGATGACTTTATTGTAACCAGTTTTATTAACAATGATTCGCGGTTTTTTTGATTAGTTCTGCAGCTATAATGTTGCTCTTACCGTCAATATCAGAAGGTAATTCCAACAATCTGTCATCACTTATATCGAGTAATTAAACAAGTAGGCAATAGCAACATGTGGCTGTAGATTTGTAACTACGGATTTGCGGTTGTGGAGTTTGTTAATTTTATACGCGTGCATTTTTTTCGCCATCCATCAATTGATGGAGTGCTTCCGAATGATTCTTCCGATCCTTTTCGCGTATCATTATTGTAAATGTGTTTCATTCAATATCTCGAAAACTTTATATGAACCGGTAAATATATTTTGATAGATTGAGATAGAAGACAACGAGAAGGAGATTTTGAGAAAAAAATAATCAAATCGGTTAACTCATTTTCGAGATTTTGAACAAAATAGATTTACATAGAAAGTTGAATATCTCCAGAACTAATTGACTGATTAAGCTGATTTTTAATAGGATACATCGCATCCATAAGACACACCTTCATGGCAAATTTCAAGTGGCATGAAAAATGGTCTTATCTCGAAAACTAAGCATGAACACGTTGGCATATATGGGGTGATTAAGATAGAAGACATCGAGACGAACATAAAAAAAAGCCAATCGGTTGATTACTTTCAGAGATATTCACGAAAAACGGTTTAAAAAGAAATCGTCATTTCTCAAAAACTAATGAACCAACCGAGTTGAAATTTTTGGCACAGAACTAGCCCTAACTAAGATCAACCTTATACCAAAATTTCATATTTTTTTGAATTTTTTTACCCGTTTAATTATTCAATGTTCAAAAGAATGGCCTCGAAAAAAGTGTCGATTAACATGCGGACATGAGCTAAATACATCATTTTTTATATGTTTATACCACTGAACAATTCATTCAACCATAATTGCGAAATCGATGGAGATTGAAAAAATTACCCAGGGATTGGTCCAAAATTGGAGAATAAATGTCCGTTAATACTGTTAATGGATCTACTTGAAAGGATTGATGGATTTACAAATAATAACTCTGGCGTAATCGAGAAATCATTCTTTAAATGAATCGATGGATTTCCATAGAATTTCGTAAGTCCAGAAAATCAGAATTCCCGTTAATTTCATATAATTAATGAGTCTTTCACTCATCAGTTAGAATAGTACATTCACCGCTATTTATAAATGATCCATCCGCATTGATTATCCTCTGTTTTCTAACTATGTAGTCACACGTTTTTTTTTTTGAGCACCACGCGCTGGCTAATAAAAATGAAAATGAGATGAGTGAGTTTATTTAAATTTTACGAGCCGGCAAATGCTTAGGGGTATGGGTATGGATGATAATTAGACGTGTGCTGAGAGTAACGTACGTGTATGTCCCGTCACATGCTGGAGATTTTGTTTTATTTTATTCAGCGATTATACGACATATATAGAGAATAGTTTCATATAATTCACTCATTAGTGAATTAATGAATCTATCCTACGTGCTTGATGCTTCTATATTTATTGGTTTTTGTATTGGTTATTGGAATCATCGTGTTCACCGAATGTATTAAGCTAATCAATATAATTCAAGATGCCAGATGACGTTACGAATGGAAATCAGTCGGGTCCGGAATGATGGTAAACTAGGAAAAAAAAACATATTTTGCTCATTTTAGGATTAAAAATGAACTTAAAATTGCAATGGAAAGCTCGTAGTAACATTATATGATAAAGGAGTGCTCAAAATGTACTGCTGTGCACCATTTTTATATAAGAAAAATAAAACGGTAATAATAATCATTACTAAAATATCATCGAGAACGAGACTCACAGTTTGATCGAGATTATCTGTGAAGTCTCGTTTGAAGATGATAATCCTCGTAGTCATGCTTGGATTTGATGAACTTTAAGGGGATCCTAGAGTGGATCAGACCGTAACTAGAAGCAACAGGAATAAATCGAGAGAATGAGGAAAAGAATTTCTCAATAGTAGGGATCTGATCGTATGGGATTAGGTACTAAAGTACGTAAATAGTGGCACGACGCTATAGTCAAAAGCGAAATTAGATAGAAAGAAGGAGGTGATTCAGATGCCCCTTTAACAGATTATTTTATTCTACTGAATAAATTACACAATTTTCAGGATGAAATCGAAAGAAAATGGGAATAAATTAGAGGAAAAAGCAATTAAGAGATATGCTAATTTTTGAAAATTACATCACGTCATTAAAATAAAATGACATGTGTATTCAAGGAATAAATGACGAAAAAACGTTATGATGCGTTAGTACAACGAAAAATATGAAGTTAGAGGAGAGTCACTCTAGAGATAAGATGGCGCCAGGCGCCAAAAATTTAAACTTATAGGCGTTATACGTGATGTCAGGCATGGCAAGCATGACTACAATCATTCTCATCGAGAACGAGACTTACAGTGAAATTATCTCAGCAGTTGTTTAGGTACTTGTATGAATTTCTCAGATTTTGTTTTTTCATTTCGAATTTGAACTGAAGAGGGCATTGGTCGGGAAGTTATTGGTTTGACCCGCGAAGGTTTACACCTATATGCTACTTGTTTTCTGAAAAATGATCGACAAAAACTCAATCTATCACACACAGACATAGACATTTTCTGCAAACATAATTTCTTCACGTTTCATGACATTCTCTATCATTTCCACCGAAAATTAGGGAAGTCAAAATCCGAGGAATACAATGCTTCCGTTTGGAGACAAAAAAGTATGATTTGAGCGAACACAGGTTTTTTAAATCCATATCTTGATAACTGTGGGGACAGAAAAGATCATTTCTTCTCAAGAGTGAAAATCCTCCATCCCTCCAATGATACTACTGACAACCTGCTATCTCACAAATTCCTCCAACGAGAAGAATTGTTCTTCAATTCATGACAATTTTTCAATTTGAGGAACTCTTTCCTTCTCTGCATGTATGTAAGAAAATCTCACTTTTTTATTGCACTGTCAACGGTTTTTTTCTTGGAATCAATCGGTAGGAGCCGATTGAGTATAACGTACATCCGCCGAAGACGAGTGACTGAGTAGATCAACGTCGAAATAAAGAATAATAAAAATTAAAAAAAAAAACGGTTGGAAAAAAATATGTGAGTGTCGGTTAGTTCTTTTGCCTAACAATAGGATTCTGGGTGGATGTTCGTCAAATCAGGCATGAGAATCGGAAGGTGAGAAGACAAACTCAATGGAAGAGAGTGAGAGAGATCCTGATTTTTTATGCATTAAGTAGGACATAGGACGTTTGGTTATGTAAAAACGAAAGGGATGCCACGAACGCAAGAGGACGCAAGTATTACAGGGTTACGTTTAACATGGCTGAGTGGGGATAAAAATCACCGGAGAGAAAATTCGAAATGATGTGTTTGTAAGCAGTAGATACGAAAAAAGGTTTTTTTTGTTCACAGATATATAAAGATTCACCCGTGAAATGAATTTAAGGAACGCTACCTATCTATCTCCAGGGTGTGATCTACCCCCACCCAATATTATTTGTATGAAGTAACTGGGGGTTACAATGGTTTGCATACTTTCCCATGGAGGATGGCACCGGCTGGGCCTCCTACCTGAACCTTCAAATGCGCCCGAGACCGTGGTAAAAAAAAACTCTATAAGGAAGTGAAGAAGGGACATAACATATGGAGATCTATGCAAAATCGTTTTACCTGAGGCTGTTTGGGAGGAGGGGGATGTGTAGGGTCCAACATTACTTCCTACGACGGTCGCGGAGAATCCCCCTTCCTTCCTCCCTCTCCCTTACTTCACCTCTTCCCCCGTAAACCCTTTATTGTCCCAGATCTAAAGCAAAGGGTTGCGCTGGGACTTTTAGGATCCTGGGGGCCATCGCTCAACCCTTAAAAAATTATATATGCAACAACCGGCCGCCGACCAGGTATATTCAAATCGGCACATATTACCCGGTTTCTTCCTATTCAAACACACATGTGTGTAAAGGGGATCCCCCTCCCCCCCCCCTCTGCTTCACCATCATTATCATCATCAACCATTCGCCGATCATCGGAGATTCATAATAAGGTAGAACCCCAACGGTGGCAAGGTGTCACCTAACCAATAACCACCAGCAGAGACTGTGGGAAAAAGGACCCTGTTTTGCCTATCACTGGGAGAGTGAAAGATTTTTGGACGCTAGAAAGAGGGGGTTGGGGATGAATCTTTATGTATATGGTATTCCTGTGCTGTGATGGAACAGATTTTTCCTAGACACTCGTGGTTCATTCCCGGAGGTCTTTGAAGGACGGTCATGCGTAACATTGTGGATTCCCTAGGAGATATATTTCTTTGGGGAAAGGAAGCAACCATTGGAGATAAGCACGGGATACTTGACGGGTTTTGATAGTTAGTCGATTCAACGGCAAAGCGGGTGGTCGATTTGAATTTCACCAACATATAAATCGGGAGTGTAGAGGAAATGCTAGTTTTGGAGAGCAATATACTCTTTCTATATCCTATTTTTCAATTGTTTTCTTCCTTCGGTTGGACTTGTTTTATTGGCCAGGGAGATTACAGGAACAGGCTTATAAATAATTGAAAGTGAATTATCTCCGATTTAGCTGACGTGCTGACAGGAGATGTTGGCTAGCGTTATAATTTCCCGTATAATTTTTCGTGCAGAGTCTAGAAGTGAAGTGAGATAGATATAGATTATGGTCGAGCCGGGGTCCACTCAGGTAGTATAATCATATATGTACGCGTGTGTGTATAGTCGAATCAAAAATTAATGCAATACACTGCGGGACAGGAATGACTACTTTAGAGTCTGCCAAACGCGTCCTGCGAGCTCCCACCGGAGATACATAATATGCAAATATCCCCATGGTCAGGCGCGCGCCAAGACGGCACGGGGGCACCCATAACCACTCAATGAAAGCGAGGAAGAGGAAAAGAAATGGTAGACACTTGTTTCTCTCTCAGTCCCTTTTTTCTTTGACTTGTTTTCTTTCGTATGTTTACGTGTTGTTTTTTTTTACTTGCATATATTTTGCTCTTTTTACTTTGCACCCGCGGACAGATAAATAATTCATTGAGGATTGCATGCCTCATGACAATTATGCTAATCTATTTTTGGCGAACCTGCTACTGTTTGACTCCTTACTCTCCTCCCTATGAGTCATTTGAGTTGATCATTTGACAGCCCACGATTTCACGATTTCACTCGTTAATAGTCCAATGTTCTGAAGGACATTCATTGATCTATGACTCGGAATTTTTGTATACTCTTGATGCTGTACGGGCGGTTAAATCTTTTGGGTATTATGACACTGCATGGGTAACTGGGGAGCAAATGGTCACTGAATTTTCATCTCTGAATTATGACTGTAATTGTAAGTGTTGTTTTTTTTCGTTTGAGGGTATTGGATGAAACTGTCCTCAATGAATTCAATCATTATTTTCTCCCCAGTCTATTTCGGCAAATGCCTCTTTGTGAGTAATAAAGATTCAACCAAATAATTAAATCTGGAATCTTCAATCGATGATTGAATATTAGAAAGCATCCAACTATGGCAAAGGACGTATGCCTGGGTGAAAAAAATTGCCAGATTTCCAGAATCTTCTCGATTTATCAAAAGAATACACCACAGTTAAATAAATAAATTTGAAACGTAATTGGTTTGATGTTAAACAACTATTTTTGCTCGCCACGAATCAAGCGGTAGGCGGAAGACTCAATGAACTATCAATTCATCAGGAAGTGGTGAGGGTGTCCGAGCTGAAAAATTGAAAAAATGAAAATTATTTTATGAATTCTCTAATAATTACGAGGATAATCTCGAGGACAATTATAATTTTTATCCTCCACATAGATATTTTTTATCTTTGTCTACATACATTTTGATAAATGTATAGACAAGTTTTGGTTTATTCTGCGAAAATTGGAATACCAGATAGTGATATTTATTTCACTTATTATAAATTGTATTATCTAGCATCAATTATTGACGAAATTCCAGACAGAAATTGTTCTAGGATAGTAATTTTTACCGAAAATTTCTCTCCGTGTAGATCGAATAAATTTATTCCTCCGATTATTGTCGACAATAAGGTTTACTAGAGTTTCTTGATATTTCAATACATAGTCCATATAAATTACTGAGTAGAAATAAAAAATACCAAATATACAAAAGCTATTAATTTCGCAGGCTGGCCAGGAGTGCCATGCCGTGCAACTTGTTGCTTGCTCGGGCACGTAAGCACCGATGAAATCAATGGATTGACGTATGCACTATTAATATTGATCAGCTGTGATCTGTCGATTATATCGTGTGGTTCAGCTTCGATTATTGTATGACACTTTGGGCAGCTCGTGAGATTTCCGGGTGCCGGAAAATTGTATCAACAATAAGAAGTTAAACTAAATATTCTATCTTTTTCTTCTGCTCGGAAAAAAAGTAGGAATTCGTCTACTTTAAATTCCTAAGAAACTTTATTACTCAATACCTTTCTAGATGATAGGTTTCGCTGGTGATTTGAGACAGATTTTCTCTCCTAATCGAAATTGAGAAAATCTAGGGACCTCCTGCCTTCTGATCTTTTCTTGAGCAATGGCCAAATTCTCAGGTTACCACAGGTCACCTCACGCTCATTTTTATTTTTGTTGAATGTAGTGTTGGGAGTTAACTGGATTTAGGACTTGAGATGGTTCATAGAAACTCGGAAGTTTTTAGGTGGACAAAGTTAGGAGCTATCGGGTGTATCGATCAACATCGTGTCAAACGAATAGCCGAAAAGCTTTCACATTTCATGAATCCGCAGAAAGTCATTGACCCCTGCTGCTACAGTATCATTCGATTTTTGAGTAAGGACTTACGGTAAAAATAGTCTCTGGAATGAGTTGACAGAGATTTCAGTGTCATTTCTGGTTGTATGGGTTTCCACACATATTGAGTACTTCTTCCTTAGTCAGAAACTCCGGGAAGAACCGAGAAAGCAATAAGGAGGTCAAGCCTTATCAGGGCCAGGACGAGTTCCTCATAGACGCAGAGGCGACAAGGAATAATAAAATACGAGGAAATGGAGAATAAATTGTCTGAGGGACGGAGGGGCAGTAAGTGTGTGTATGCGTTAATGGTTAGAGCCTCCATTTCTGGAGGATATCTTGGGAACTAGGAATTCATAAAAATGTTGCTGTGACCTCGGATGTGATAGTTGCTGATGAAAAAATGCATTGAACCCTTTAAATGATCTTTGTATTGAAACGATGAATGGTAGTGAGAGATTAGGAAAATAAATAAGTATATAGATTATCATTGAAAAGGAAAACCTGAGAATAAAAGCTACTTACTATAGAACCTAAAAAGTTTTATTTATTTTTTTAGTGAGCACTAACATTTTATGATTCACAAAGCTGAGAGCATATAATTGATGTTTCTAAAATTGTGAATATTGTTCGGGAATCCGATAAGATTGGAGGTTGTAAGGGGTGTCATTGTGAAGACGGAAATTTATTCAGCCCCAGATATTTCTAATGTATGACAGAAATGAATTCGATAAAACGGGATGTTTCCCATTTCTATCTGAGCAATGATGCATCAGGATGAGTCTTATTTTTTTTTCTAATTTTCCATCAAATTTTTTTGATTTTTTACTGCCACCATTCTTAACGCCCATAATCTTATCAAGCAAAATTATCATTTGATTAAGGTACTTCTTCGATAAGTAAATGGGAATCGAAGACAATCCGCTAGAGACCTGAAATTTCGAGTATATATCCGGCAAACCACTAGAAATATCTCGCCGAAGTCCCAAAACGGTGGACTAGATAGATTCTTGAAAAAAAAATATTGAAGATATGTCATTTGTATAGGGTCTTATGAGACGCGGTATTCAAAAATTATTTAAAAATAATCGGAAATCCGCTAAAAATCGAAATACCTGCTCAATCACTCCGTGAAACATTTAAGAATTTTTATCAATCATTTTTTACACATGTTACTACATCAATCCTGAGATATTGTTACAAATCTATCGATTGTCAGGAATTTCTGTCAAAATGGCGGTCAAAAGTGGCAACGGTGAGAGGAGGTTAGAGCGCTCGGATTGTCGCTCCCGTCGAAATACATCAAGGCGCATACTGTAGATTCTACAGTGTAGTATAGGGACTAACTAAAGAGACAAGTGCACCAACTCCGTCGGACGAAAATGCGGTGTCGCCAAATATATTCGGAAAATTTTAATACATAAAGAAATTCATATAAATAATTTTTGAGGTTGAAAATCGTTTCGGATTCATTTATTCAACGTTTGAAACTAAAAGTGAGCAAATCAGATTGATTTCTATCCATAAATCAACTGTTTTTTATTTAATGTATATTTTTTTCAAAGTTGTCGTTAGCTGTCGGATCCTTTGATGTTTACCCCCACTCTATTTTCCCCCACCAATACTGCGGAAGTACCTTAAAAGTAATATTCATTGAATTCGAAAATTGTCTTCGTATCCACGTACTGGTCAGAGTTTCTACTATACTCAACAATAATAATCCAATTATACTAATTCATAACCAGTTATATAATTTGAAATGAAAGAAATGAAAAAGTCATGGAAAAAATGGAACACATTACACATTGAATCCATTACAACTTTTTTCACTGCTAAACCCTCGGCTAGACCACGAATGAATCATAATATTGAACATTGTAGTGATATATTTTATATCTAATTAATGTTAATAAAGAATCTAACAGCATAATGATCATAAATACCGATGAGAGAACATGATATTTTCCCATAAAATTCGAAACCCTAATTTCATTTTTCAGCTCGAATCTCTCATTATATTGATATCAAATTCGAATGCACCCAAGGTATATGTCAATTTTTTCTCAATTAATTGACTCATCTAAAAAGCATCACCAGATTTCTCCATAATTAACGTTCTTCGATGAACCCGAGGGGTACCGTTCCAGTAAAACCGGAATATATTATAATTATCCATAAAAATTCCGGGGCCCGAAATAAAAAAAAACTAATACATTTTCCCGATCAAATTTTTTAATTTCTCCTATCCCCCTTTCAGATCTACGCCATCTATCCTGATCAGTCTCATTTTTCTTCTCAATTCCTTTGATTAAACAACAAGAGGATGAGCAATAGTCAGCGACAGCTACTTGATTCCCCGCAGATATGATTATTCTCATTTTCCCCAAATACATTCCATCCCCCCATATTTTACGGTTCTGTAACCCTCGGCATGACACTGATAAAACAGGTAGAGCAGGTAGTGCCGAATCAAGAGGGGGGGAAGGCATAAGCGCACCCCTTCGTCATGCACTTCGCGAGGAGCTTCACCCTTTTTTCAAGCCCCCGCCGCACCCATTTCTCATTTAGCATATACTTTTGCTACTGTTATGGATAAAGACCATGAAAAAAATCAAGGTGTTGGGAGTGAAGTAGAAAAGGACCAGCATCAGTATAGCCCAAGGACCGAAGTTATATCCAGACATTTGCCATTCAAGAGTTTCGAGTAAATGCGTTTCTTTCATTATGCAATATTCAGTTATACCTGATCTACAGCCTGGAACCGTTTAGGAAAATAATTTCTTCCAGTTGTTATTTAAACGAGGCTCTGGACCTATATAAAAAAAGAAGTAATAGAAAAAATTGTAAGGAGCCAGGGAGTAGGCTGGCAGTCTACACGCCACGCGCCTTCTCGTGAACCTCATATGCATATCGATCATTCTTCAATACCCGTGATGTACTCAATGGGCCTTGTGTATAAAAAAAACCGCCGGGGTGGGAATGAGGTGGATTTCTGGATGGTGCTTTTCTTTAGTTCACATTTACTATTTTTTTTCATCTCGGTTTTTATTTCACCGCTCAACGGTTTTTTCGTGCCCTCAGCACTGTCAAAGAGATATTATACAATTTTTGTCCCGTGGGTTAGCGTGGAGGGGGATGAATTTCTATGCTACACCGGAAGACGAGGATCTGTTGTCGTGTAGCAAGAGTGCAGTAGCTGGAGAGGTTTGCCTTTACCTCTCTTGCTCAGATCGATGCGCGGGATAAACGAGGATCGGATGTGCATATTTTATTAGCGACGTTCGGGTTTTTTTTTTTTTTTCAGAGGTGGTTGATGGAACCAACGGATATGTATTTCTGCCTCTGGTGCTACGTGAAATCCGACGTAACTGATCATGATCGTTGGGTTCGAATGAATTAGGGGTTTTTGATTTTTTTCTTGAGTTTGAGAAGAATGATGGGAGAAATAAGAAATTATGGTATACAACGTTGCGATGAATCAAATGTTCGGTTCGAAATAATGAAAAATTGAGAAAACGAAAATCGACTCGTCGGAAAAATCAGCATCTCTTTCAATTCTCAATTAGTTGATTATCTGAGGAATGAGGAATTGTAAAAAAGATCATCTGATGATTTTTTTATAATTGAAAAAATTCCTTAGAAAATTGTTTTTCGATGATTTCCTGCAACCCAAACCTGTAAAGTGAAGCGGTCTACGATTACTGGATCTGAATTGAATTTGACATAACTGAAATCCATAATATCTGTGATTTTTTCCAAAATTTTATATCAACATTTTATTGGATGTGAAGGGATGACAGTCATTCTCACGACTTTGAGGAGGAAATTTTCAGTATCTGTTGTTGAATGAAAGACTCATTCACTCGGAAGTTTTCATATGGGTCATAAAACATTACTAAATTCGTTAGTAAGCCAAAATGAACTGCTATTCATCGAAGTTTATTCGGTATCTCGATAAACAAGTGAAGCGAAATATCCGCACACGTGCGCATTTGTATCTTTCTCCACAGCGCTTGGAGACACGTCAGAATATCTGGACTCGCTCTTCTGGGCTGGGGCTTCTGCTTTCTCCAACCCTCCGTCGTTTCAATCCAATCAGACTCTGCCGGGTGTGTTTGTGTTTGAGAAGTAAATTACAATAATCGAATAGACCACTAATTCGAGCCCGTTGGCGAAACCATGCGTAGAGATAAAGTGCACACAGTACCTTTATGGTTAACCAACGCCTCTCTTTGCTTTTATTCACTAAAGTCTACTCCTTCCGTGGTCACGTGATGTTACACATGTTGATTCAATAATTGGTCTTTGCTCAAAACAATAATTTTGTTATCTATCCAAATTTTCATCCAATTTTCCATTTCCTTGAACTCAACCAATTCCCTGTGTTGAGTATATCTAATTGATTACTTTTCCAGAATTGTAATTGTTTCATTTTCTTTTTCTTGCATTGTCGATTTTGCCGTTTGATTCCCTCAATTTTTTTCCAAGCATGAGCGTCAAACAAATTTCCAAGAATTCAATCAAATTAAAGAATCTACATTCTCAAGGGGAGGAGAAATATCTAAATCGAGAGCACTCAATCCTAAACGAATTTTGCTCATTTCAGAATTCAATAAGATTGAAGATTATAGTACGGAGGTGTCATTGAGGAACAAGGAAGTTTCCATCCTGACTTGAAAAGGAGACGATTCATTTTGACTCAATGGTTTTTGACATACATACAGATCAGAAACTTGATTTCGGCCAATGGTCTCAGAAACTACTACGGTAAACCAGGTCATCTCTCCTCAAAATGAGAATGAAATTCAAAGAGATTTCCCTCCCTATGTAGCGGTTAAATTTCCTTCGTGTTAATTTTTTTATCAATTTTCACTCGACAACTTCGGTTTATTGAATTATTATGAGATTACTTCAACAATTGAACACCCACACGACGTCTTCAAAATCATGATAAGAAACTGCATGGATTCATTCTCCGATACCATTCGTCTGGGCTATTTCAGTGAACCGACGTTTTCACGAGGACCGAGCGATCCTTACTTACATCTTCTGCTGTTCGTCAGTTTGTCCAAGGCTGTTAAGAATTTTGTCCTCGTTGAGTAATGGCAAGAAGATCTCATTCCGCGAATTCCTCTAGGTGTCTGAAAGGTTTTCAAATCAAAAATAGGATAAGCAACCACGGGTTTTGGCAACAGCAGAGTTAGAGGAAACGTACAAAGTAATGAAGTGACCTATGTGGAATTTACAAAAATAATCAGAACGCAATATGATTCTATAGAATCAGTATCACTCATACTTTTACAAAAATGTAGAAATGGCTGAATGCAAATATTCATATTAAATGTGGAATCGGAATTGATAAGTGATGCAGGCTTGTATAGAAAGGGACTGAATATAATAATTGAGATAACTAGAAGCGAACCATTGAGGTTCACAGAAAAAACTCCCCAATTTTGACCCCCCCGTATATGAAAATGTAAAACCAGCGAACCATATAGTACTCGAGATCTATGTGTAAACATTAGTGATGCCATCGATAATAGACACTAAATATTTTGGAAAGATCATCACGGTCGTAAAAAATGTCAAAAGTTTTGCATTTGTCGCAATCTCGAAAGACATTGGATCGGTGCATCTCGTTACGATTCCGGAAGAACTTATCGTGAGTGAGTTTCGACTTTTTCTGTTTTTTCTGTTTTATTATCGTCGATATATCGTGACGATATATCGGCGATACTAAAACAGAAAATACAGAAAAACTCGAGACCCAGGTAAGACAAGTCCTCCTGAAATCGTGACGAGATGCACTAATTCAATGTCTTTCGAGATTGGAACGTATCCAAAACTTTCTATGTTTTTTCTGGCCGTGATGATCTCTCCAAAATATTTGGCGTCTATTATCGACGGCATCACTAGTAAACATCTCATCGTCACCGTACGGGTCCGTTATCCCCACTAGCGACATCGGCCGGCCGCCCGAGGAACTGCGTCTAGAGAGCAGCGCAGTTTGACGTCATGTCCGGTTACAGACTTCCGTCGCATTTACACCAAATCACTCCGAATCAGAGTGTGGTAGGGGCGAGCGATAAGATGTTTACACATCAATAATGATCTAAGTTACATTAAGACGCATCGATCAAAAAAAAGAAATCAAATCGTACTATCCGTTTGCGAGAAATCATTAGACAAAAAAAGAAGGGCGCACACACACACACACACACACACACACACACACACACACACACACACACACACACACACACACACACACACACACACACACACACACACACACACACACACACACACACCTACGAACCCTTTCATGGAGGAACGTCTTTACTTCATGGAGGTCCAAGCAGAGGTGTACTGCAACGTAGCGCGTCCCCGGGTGGCGGATAGGGGAATGCTCGATCTTTCACGAACAGAGGGTAGGAGTGAAATAAAATAGCTCGCGCGGACCAAACACACCCAATTTCAAAGTGTCAAGATACCGTGCTGATGAAATGAATGGCGTCAGGGCAAAGACGTCGCTAACGGTTCCCTCTGGGGCACCAGGTCCCACCCCAGTTGTAAATTTAGTGGCCTTATTCCAGCAACCTGGGCTTTGCTGGAATGGACAGTTTTTTCCCAAGGTACACGTAGGACCAGAAGGGAGAATTTAAACCAAAAACAAAAAGAAGGTGAAGGAAGTAACAGTGCGCATCATGCCCAACAACTAGCATTGGATGCAAGTGCTGACATAAGGAAGACACAAGCCTGGGAACGTCTTGAAAGGCTCATCAACGAGCTTCACGAGTTCGTCCAACCAAAGATAAATGTCCACAAGGAGATGAAAAGCAAAGTAGTTGGCGTTGGGAGTGCCCCCTTACCTTCGAAGGGTTCGAAAATAGGCTCCCAGAGGATCGAAGCAGCAATCGAACCGCTGCTTGCTGACAACCAATATGGCTTCCGAAAAGGGCGCTCTACTCTGTATGCGATTAACCTTGTTGTGAATACAGCGAAAGAGGCGATCGCAGGAATCAGATGGAAGGGAGGTACGAAGAAGTACTGTTTGATGGCTACGCTGGATATTAAGAATGCCTTCAACTCTGCAAAATGGGACTGCATTATGAGAGCCCTTACCGAGATGAATGTACCAGGATATCTGCGGAATATGGAAGCAAGCTACTTCACCGACAGGATCCTGAAGTACGATACAGAGGCTGGACGGAAGGAGTATAAAGTCACTGGAGGAGTACCGCAGGGCTCGGTCCTAGGCCCTCTCTTATAGAACATCATGTACGACGGGCTACTGAAACTGGTACTGCCAAAGGAGGTCAGACTCGTGGCATATACAGACGACGTGGCCGTAGTAAATGTCGCAAAACATCTCGAAGAGATCAACTTTGCTTTCGACACTATCTTCGAGAGGATCAGCCGGTGGATGGACACAGTTGGCCTGAAACTGGCGGGACACAAGACTGAGGCAGTGCTCATTACCAGTAGGAAGCAAGTGGAGACCATCACACTGCAAGTTGGAGCCCATGAAATCACATCTCAATCGTTTCTCCGGTATTTGGGAGTGATGATCGATGCCCGACTCAACTTCAAGCAGCAGGCAGACCACGTGGGTGTAAAAGCGTCTATAGTCAGAGGAAGAGAGTCCAAAGCCGAGGAAGAGAGCATTACTGTCGTCAGTAGTCACGTCAGTGCTCACGTATGGAATTCCCATCTGGGCCGACGCACTCAGAAATCACGGAGGAAGATCGCTCCAGTATATCGACTGAGTGCCCTGAGAGTCGCCAGCGCCTATCGCACAGTGTCTGAAGATGCTGTATGCGTCATTTCCGGGATGTTGCGCATCGAGATACTAGCTGAAGAACGAAGAATCCTTTACTAACAGAAAGGATCAAGAACATTGAACCCTGAAGAACTGAGAATAGAGGAGCGGCGGAACAGTATATATACACCGATGTCAGTCACTGTAGGATACCACTACGAAAGGCAGATGCACATACCGTCTTATTCCCCAGATGAATGTTTGGCTGAACCGTGAACATGGCGAAGTCAACTACTACTTGACACAGATGATCTCAGGACATGGGTGCTTCCGAGAATATCTTCATCGGTTTAAACATAAAGATTCTCCAGAGTGCCCGTCCTGCCACAAAGTTGCAGAAGACGCCGAGCACGTATTCTTCGTGTGCCCGTGTTTCAACATGTTACGCAGTACCTGGGAAACCGTTCTCGAACAGAATATCCAGCCAGAGTCCTTAATAAAATCCATGCTGTCATCAAGGGCAGCCTGGGAAGTAACGAGCTCATTTGCCACTGAAGTCCTTCAGGAACTCCGTCGCATAGAACGAGAGAGAGCAAAGAATAATGAAATTTAGGAGGAAAGAAGCCATGGCTTCGCCCACCTGAAGGAAGAGTTATAGCTAGATTCTCACCCTTGTGAAGTAATGCCTGACGGCGGTCCCGCGGGGAACCAGGGAGCAGAAGCAAGGAGGTTAGGGTTTTACACACGGATACTTGTATCTATGGTGCATAAGGCATTTCCCCCCTTCCTTACAAAGAAAAAAATGAAAAAAAAAATAAAAAAAAAAAAGAATACACACATACACACACAGAGACATGTTTCTGAAACTGGTCCAAATGGGGATACCTTAAAACATGGATATATGGTGAAATAGTATATTTCGATACAAGTGCGGAAAAGTGCTTTTTGACTTGTAGGAGGTTTATAGCGCGAACCGAAGGCGAGTGATATAATCCTACAAGTCAAAAAACACTTTCCCCACGAGTATCGAACAACATTTTTCATCACAATGTGTTAAAAAGGGACTTTTGAGGCATGCGAAGCGTGCCTGAAAAGTCACTTTTTGGCACAGCGTGATGAAAAAGTGATTTTCGATTTTCGGGGCTGATCACAATAACTTCCCTACCCCGGGAAGTTCATTATTCTTATCTGAATGGAATAAAGATTACGTATAGAATCCGCATTTTCTCCAAATATCATACCTAATTTTTTAATGACAATTCTCTACATGCCAGCCTCAAAAATTGAAGAAGGATGTCCATACCTATGTTCAACGTTCTAAGGTCAACTGGCGAATGTGAAGAAGTAAAAATAAAACCAATAAAGAAAAATACCGAGAAGAATGGAGTATGTAGCCATCTCGTCGTTGGGTCTGCTCGTCCGCGGACGTTTGGAAAACCAGTTGTGCGACCCGCGAACCCGACGAAGAGCGGCAAGTACAAGCGCGTGGGCTGGACGGGCCAAACAGTCGTGTTCAACTTTTAAAATATTCTAGCAGTGAATCTGAGTAAGACAGAGAGCCGCATAGAATAATAAACAAAATGAAGAAAAATGTAACTTTTACTTTTTTCCCCGCTATTGCCGGAGATGTCTGTCTGATTGCATCGCTCAAGGTCTCCCATTTTTCGTCGAGTTTGATTCAGTCGCAAGTACTGACAACTCCATCAGGATAGAAAAAATGATAAAAACATATCGAAATTATGGTTTCTAGTCATATTCTTAGTACTCAGCTTTATAGATAATCCCGGATTCACACGCTTACCTGAATTTCAGCATTAGGCTTTACCTGCGAAATAAAACTATTGAACACGGTACCCAGTATTCTGTTAAAAAAGGCTACACTCACATTGGATTTTTCACACATATACATTTCATGTTATTCAGTGGGACTAGCCAATTTTTCTCAACTACTATGTTTTTTCACGGAACTAGAGAAGTTCAAATACAGAGGCGTAGACTTTTTGCTCCAAAAGTACTTCAATAATATTTTCCAGATGTGTGGCTTCAGAAACTTCATTTAAAGAAGCGATAAGAATTCATCAATCAATATTTTGCGCAGGTGAAGTTGTGCTCACTTCGGAAGAAAAAAAAAATGTGTGCGTGGTGGCCACGCGCGATAGAAGTGAAACTTCTGTAGGCTTCAAATGTCAAGAGATGATTGTTGTATGAAAATCTCGATATCCTATCTATCCATAATTCTCTCTGTTGAAATTCGAGAGGAAGGAGCAAAAAGGAGCAATAAGTGAAGAATACTCGTGGTATTAATGATAAATATAAATTAGATTTTATTCGACAATTGAGATTTTCTTGCGATTTAAAAATATTCACGATATTTTCTGCTTCGTTCCGCTGCGGTCTTCGGTTTTTTAAAAATTATTATTCGATGTTTGTCACGCCACGCTCTGCTGCATCCCGTACTCGTTATTGGCATGATTATTCTGCGAATAAACAAATCCTCCAATTTATCAGTACGAACTAAAAACATTTCAATAATTGATTAAAATTCCTGTAATTCTGAAAGAACACTTACCTGATGCTTTCCAATTTTTTCAACAATTTTTAAACACGATGATAGATAAAATAAATAATTAATTCAGTACGATAATGACACGAGACTAACTGACAGTGCATGAATCGTAGGTTGCAATTTCGCGACGATTCACGCACTAAAAAAAAGAAACCCGTAAATATCCTAAGATTCACACGAGGAGCGCGCTTCGAGTGAAAAAAATCAGTGAAAATTCTGAGATCTCCGGGTTTTCAACGAAGATTTTCGGATCTTCACAGGCGCTCCGCCGGGATAATAACGGAGTTCCCCCACATTACAATCTAACCCAGTGAAAACCCGGTGGCAAACCAAATATAATCGGGTTCTTTTTTTTCGTGCGCATCAGCTAAACCAGCCCGAATCTTTATGCTGGTTCTACGTGCGATTACCGATTCAGGAGGTGGCGCCTCCAACGCGAGAAATGTGCAGTATTCTCATAGCATATAATACGTATGATATGAGTGTTCTCACTATGCACCGTAAGCGAAGTAGTACTAGAGCCGTGCTGGTGTGCTCCACTCCAACCACTTTTCGTCACAGCCGACTCCCCGCTTTTCGTTGCAGTCCAACACCCCTCCTTTCGTTACACTCCACGCTGTAGTTGTCGACTCGCTCTACCGTGCCTGAAGAAGTTTCACTTCAAAAACGATCAAGCCCTTAAGCTTCGATCTACCCCAGATTTGAGGCTTTCGCAGCCAGAATTGCTGGTGATCATTTTGGCTTCCGGATAGTATTTTGTTTTATTTGACCTTCCACATATAGCCTATTCGGCTTTTTACGTATGCTCAAGACTTTGACTGGTTAGAACTTCACCCCGTCCGTCGACCGAGCTTCATCATCGGAGAAAGGCTTCTAATTTCTGCCATACCATTTCTCAATGATGATTCTCAACGTCCAGACTCTTGTTCAACAGTTTCTGAGTGAGTTAAAAATCGCTCTGAGCCGGACTCGAACCTGGGTCCATCCACGGGTCGCGCCGTCAGTCCTGTGTCTTAACCACTCGGCCACTGTTGTCGGTGGCTTCCGGATAGTAGCCGCGTTTTGTTTTAGCATTTTGCTGATGTTTCACGAACTTTACAGTTCGTATCATCAGAGCCTAGACTCCAATACTGGAGTTTGTTGTGTTAAGGAGATCGTTCTTATTTTTTTAGGTAAAGGGTGCCTTGGCGTGATTTTCCAAAAAAACTATATTATGCATCTTCCGAGTTCCAAGCTCGATACAAAATGCAAAACTCTCATGAGGATTGACATTAGCATTGAAAACTGCGCCAAGTGCGTTGGTCCTGACTTTTTTTTTCATTTTTTTTCGTTCACTGATAGTTTCCAGCAAACTTGGCGCTCATTTCTCATTTCCTTCATTTTTTCAATGTTTCAGAACCATTTGTGGTCATTTGCATAATTTTAGGGTTCACAGGATCTCATTTTTCAATACTACAAATCCGAAATGTCAGCGAATACGTCAGCTATTTCGCAAGAAAGGATCATAAAAGCCGTGAGATTCACGAACAACTTAAAAATGTGAATGGGGATAAAGGGTATTGAGTGAACGCAATTTGGAAAACCGTACTGTCAGTTTTTTAATTACCCAGCTGATCAATAAAAAAAAATTGTCTTATGATTTGCTAAAATCAGGCTCCGGCTCTCTCATTGGTCGATTCGATTCCGACATCCTGATTGGCTGACCAACCTCTAATAGTCACAGGTAAAAGAAGAACTTTTTTAACACAACAAAATTCAGTATCGGAGTTCATACCTTGATGATGCGAACTCTAACGTTTGTGAAACGTCAGCAGAACGCTGGAACAGAATGTCGCCAAAATCTGGAAGCCAAAATATTTACTTCTATCAATCCTTCTAGATTTTCTCCTAGAAATTTTACCTTCAAATGTGTAGTTTATGTGGCTAATGCATGGGATTATTGATGTTTTCACAGAGGTTTTCATGGTGATCGGCCTGATGTCGCCGCCCCGCCCCTTGTATATGTGCGAATCCCGAGGCGAATCCACTAGATATAATTAATAAATTAATGCAAAGAAATTTCCAAATTACTATGTTTGTTGGAGTGAAAACTAAAAGCTCATGGTCTTCAAACATGCATCAAATTTTTCATGAGAAAAAAAGGGACGTCACACTATTGTCTTGCGTGGCAGAGGAAAGGATTACACGGGACGTGTGTACGCTCGTTTCGTTTACTAGTGCAACGAAAAATTATGCAAATACGATGCAAATCCGGGGATCGAGCCAGTGATGCTAATCCCCGTCACAATATTGGAGGTAATTGGCCGTATCCCCTGTAGTAGTACGGAGAGGAGGGGGGGGGGCAGGTAGCAGGGCGAGAAGGGGGAGGCTGAGGTCCTTATTCAACCACCGGGATTCTTTACTGCAGATCCCTTGTGAAGAGAGATGGGAAAAATGAACGAAGAGAAGGAATTCGAAAAATTTCGGAAGTTCAGGTAGCCGTTATAACCGATTATCCTGATGTAAACGGTTACATCATTATCTCGCGGAACATTAAAATTGATTTACATGATAGGGGATGTCTTGTTTACTTGGATATGAACTTATTAGATTGAAGGAGAGTCAGACCAATTCATTTTTCTTCTTCAATTCAAGAATGTCCTTTATCGGAAGAAATTCTAATGATTTCGATGAGTCAAGTAATCATTTTAGTTATTACGATTCAAATTGCATGAATCAATGAGCAACTCAATCATTGGCTGTCTGATTAGAGAGGGTCCAGTTGTTCGTTGATGAATCCACGTTGATGAAGCGAAGGAAGATTCTTATGAAGAAGAATTTCCTTTGTCGAGGGAAAAGAAGTTGTCCGATGAAAGTGCTCCATCAATTTTCCCTGCATGTTAAGATAAAATGGAATGGGTGGAAATTAGAATTGAGAATAAAAATACAAATTTTCGAAATATCTAATCATCCAATATCAATCACTTTATGTAGAAGTTTAACCCTAGATTGGTCGCGCTTTGCAACCTAACGACTTTGGTCGCCTCAAGAGGAATTCGCCGGCCGTGCTATTTAGGCCAAAACGTTGCCGAATTCACTCTACACTGGTCGGGCGCGTTGAGCGAGTTTCTGCAACGTCGCAAGACGAGCGATTTCATTTAACATGGGAAAAATCTTCTCAGCTCCTGGGATTAATTATATTACTCCACGAATTGTGTAAAAGATGAGTTGAAAAAATATGATAATATGCTAAAGGTTCCAATTGACAAATACAAATTTTTTCAGAATTTTCCGCTTAAACAGTCAGCAGAAAAAAAATAAAAACGGCGCGACGCGGCGAATCCCTCATAGGGTGACCAATCTAGGGTTAATGAATTTTGTTGATTGCAAAGATACTTGATTGTTGGACAGATTTTATGGAAACTATCTTTTAAACTCATTGTGACAGTGGAAATTTATGAAGATAATCAAAATTAGAGGGATTATTCTTAGAAATTTCAAAATCGCTCAGAATACAATTCACTGCCCTATCGAATTTCCATAATCGAATTGAAAATCGGAAGTTGTCGTTGACTTTTCCATGTTTACTGAATGATTTCCTCTTCGTTCGAATTAAAAATTCTTATAGATAACGGATAAATAGATTCTAGAAAGATTTACAATGATATGGGACAATCTTAGAGAATTTTTTAGCTTCCCAGGATAGAGCAGTTATTGCAACCACCCGAAAATGAAGAATCAATTTTCCATCATATCTGTGTGCGTGTGTGTATGTGTTTTCTTCCTCTCGGTAGATTGAAACAGAATGCATTTACGCATACACGGTCCGGGAAGCACTCCCTTCTCGTGCTATGTCGAACTCGGTCAGGTCTGATGAAGGTGGGCGATCATGAGCCACCATGGGTATATAGGCTCGGCATCTGTGCAACCAATACCGGCTACACTGAAAAACAACCTCCGAGTGACTCTTATCTTCATATTCCCCGCGGAACCGCCATTAGGCATTCCTTTGCGAGAGAGGATCTAGCTATTGCTCTTCCTTCAGGCGGTCGAACTCATGACATCCTTTCTCCTGTGTGCTTTTATTCTTCACTCGCTCCCTTTCTGTGCAATCGAATTCCTGAAGGACTTCAGTGGCAAATGAGCTTATTGCTTCCCAGGCTGCCTTCAATGAGAGCATAGCTTTTATTAAGGATTCTGGCTGGATCTTCTTTTCAAGGACATTCTCCCAAGTGCTGCGTTAAATGTTCAAACGAGGACACGTAAAGAACATGTCTTCCGTATATTCACTAACTCCGGGGAAGAACGGGCAATCTAGAGAATCCTCATATTTAAACCGCCGAAGATATTCACGAAAGCACCCATCTCCAGACAACATCTGGCTCAGGTAGTAGTTGACTTCGTCATGCTCATGGCTCAGCCAGACATCCATCTGCGAGATAAGACGGTGTGTCCATTTACCTTTTGTAGCGGTATCTCACAGCCGCTGCCATCGGTGTATGCTGTTTCGCCGCTCCTTCATTCTGCGTTCCTCACGACTAAATGATATTGATCCCTTTAGCTGATAAAGGGTTCTTCGTTCTTCGGCTAGTAGTCCGATGGGTAGCATCCCGGCGATGACGCATTCTGTATCCTCGGATACTGTGCTATAGGCGCTGGCGACTCTCAAGGCACTCAGCCGGTATACTAGCGCGACTTTCCTCCATGATTTTCGAGTGCCTCAGCCCAGATAGGGATTCCATACTTGAGTACAGAGGTGACTACTGACTACAGTAGTGCTCTCTTCCTTTGTTTCATACCTCCGATGTTGGGCATCAGCCGTAATAAAGTCGCTCTGACTACAGACGCTTTGGCCCCCACGTGCTGTGCTTGCTGCTTATAGTTGAGTCGAGCATCAATCATCACTCCCAGATACCGAACAAATGGCTGAGGTGTGGTTTTATGGGCTCCAACTTGCAAGATGATGGTCGCCACCTGCTTCCTACTAGCAATGAGCACTGCCTCAGTTTTATGTTCAACTAACTTCAAGCCAACTGTGTCCATCCACTGGCTAATCTTCTCAAAGGTAGTGTCGAAGGCAAAATTTTACTGTTCGAGATGTTTTGCGATGATCACTAAGGTCACGACATCTGCAGATATCACGAGCCACCTTCCTTGGTGATGCCGGTTTCAGTACCCCATTGTACATGATGTTCCACAATAGAGGAACCAGGACCGAGCCCTGCGCTACTCCACCACTGACTTTGTACTCTTTTGGGCGGGTCTCTGTATCATATCTCAGGATTCTCTAGAAGTAGCTCACTGCCATCCTCCGCAGGTATCCTGGTAGGTTCATCTCAACAAGGGCTTCCATAATCCAATCCCACTTGGCGGAGTCGGGGGCGTTTTTCATGTCCAGTGTCGCCACTACACAATACTTCTTCGACCCGCCCTTCCATCTGGTCCCTGCAATCACTTCTTTGGCTGTGTTGACAATTAGATCAACAGCATTCAAGGTAGAGTGTCCTTTCCACGAGTCATATTGGTTGTCAGCAAGCAGCGGTTCGACTGCTGCTTCGAATCCTTTGGTGAACCCTATACCCAAGGATTTTGCCGGCTGTATCCGACATACAGAGTGGACGATAGGTGATGGTTCGTCTGATGGCTTCTTCCCTTTCAGGAAAAGTACTAGTCTCTGTTGCTTCCACTTGGGAGAGAAAGTACATTCGTCAAGGCATGCGCTGTAGACCTCTTAGAACAGCGCTGGCGCTGTTTCGATGGCTGCCTTCAATACGATGTTTGTGATTCCACCCAAGCCAGGAAATTTCGAATCCCCCACTCTATTCGCAGCTTCCATCAACTGGATTTTCGTGATTGGTGAAATTTCCTTGATCTCGTACTGCCCTGTGGGTTGGTGGAATCCCATTTGCTGGGGAAAGAGAGCGGTCACAATCTTTCCCAAGAGCCTGGGGCAATTGGCTGGCTTTTCAGGCGAGCCATAACGATCTTGTATGGCCGGCCCCACATACCGTACTCGACCTCGTCAAGCAGCTCTTTCCAGCATTGACTCGTGCTAACCTTAATGGCTTTGTTCAATCTTCGATGTTCGTTCTTGTATTCTGCCATCAGTTCCGCGGAGTTTCCCTTTTTCCCGGCCACGCTGTGATGCACTTTTCGTGCTAAGGCACTCTTTACGGAAAGCAGCGATGTGTTCATTCCACCAGTGAACCAATGGGAGCTGGTTTATACTACGTTTTCGGGGCATACTAGCATCGCATGCGTCCTTGACTCTCCTCATTATCTCTTCGGCCTTCTTCTCAACATTTCGACCACTAGTTGGGCGATCGTTCAGTGCCACCGTGAAAGCGTCAGGATCAAAAGTGCACACTTTCCAACCAATTGCATTGGTTTCCCTGCGTCCTCCGCTAGTATTTTGACTCGTGAATACCTTCCATAGTATCGCACAGTGGTCACTAGCGGTATAGATGTCCAATACCTCCCAGGAGAATCCTCCCCTAATGAGGTTGCTACTCACCCAGGTGAGATCCACTATAGAAGTTGCCTCTCCTCTAATAAACGTCGGTTTATCACCACTGGTAAGCAGGACCACGTCCAGTGTAGATATAGCCTCCAGTAGCGATTCTTCTCGTTCGTTAGTCTCCTTGCTGCCATAGTGAACTGCCCAGGAATTGAAATCCCCGGCGATGACCACGAGCGAGTGCTGCTTCGCATCCTCGGTCAGTCGATCTAAGAAATCTGTGAATTCGTCAAATGAGAGACTGGGTGGAGGGTAGCAGCTGTAGAAATGAATTCCGTTCAGCTTTGCTATCACAAAGCCGGCCTCTTTGCCATTAACAACACTCTAAAACGGGCACTTACCGCAGGACCAAATAATGATTTTTGCGGTGCTATCCATTGCCCAAGATTGAGTGGTAAGGTGTCTATATGGCTGCGAGATCAACGCGAGATTTGGCTGCAGTTCGCGCACGGTCTGCATGAGCAGATCGTGCGTAGCTCACAATGGTTGAGGTTGAGCTGAAATGTCCTTATACTCGTTTTCTTCTAACCTTCTGGAGTGCCTCTTTGAAGGCTGGGCATCTGCTGCTACCAGCAATGTAGGCACTATTCTTCGTGTTGCCCTTCTCGTTGCACAAGGCGCCCTGAGCGTCTTTTTCGCAGGCAACATCTTCGTGGCTGGGTTCTCCGCACTTGGTACAGATATTAGGCCAGTCCACTGGGCTCTTGCATTTAGTGGTGGGATGTCCATAGTGCCAGTTCTTGAAACACTTGGTTGGTCTCTTCACTGTTCTTATCCGGCAATTGACCCATCTAATCCTGATCTTGCCATGTTCGCCTAGTATATTCTTCACCGTCGATGCTGCCAATGTCACCGAGGCAGTCCGTGTTCCCCCATAGGCCGAACGTAGCGATTTGATCACGTCCAGCGTGATTTCAAATACTTCTCCTCCAGCATTTTCTTCTTCGTTGCCTTTCCATTGAGGTCTCAAATTTGAAGATTCTCTTGCGGCCCTTTACTAATGATTCCGGTATCATCTTTAAGGATAACCAGTTATGGCTTGTTGAAGATCATGGCCTTTATCCGTCTTCTCCTTGGTGAGGATGATCAGCAGGTCTCCAGTGTCCATCTTGCGCATCTTATCGACGGTGGTATGGACCTGATCATCAGGGACCTCCTTCTTCACCTGACTGACTATCTCAGCGTATTTTGCCTTCTCCTTTGGTCGAATGATCAGTGCATCAGGGCGTAGTCACTGATTTTCGCTGTTCGTTCGTCTGCAAAGCCATTTGCACAGCCCTGTGTGTGTGTGTGTGTGTGTGTGTGTGTGTGTGTGTGTGTGTGTGTGTGTGTGTGTGTGTGTGTGTGTGTGTGTGTGTGTGTGTGTGTGTGTGTGTGTGTGTGTGTGTGTGTGTGTGTGTGTGTGTGTGTGTGTGTGTGTGTGTGTGTGTGTGTGTGTGTGTGTGTGTGTGTGTGTGTGTGTGTGTGTGTGTGTGTGTGTGTGTGTGTGTGTGTGTGTGTGTGTGTGTGTGTGTGTGTGTGTGTGTGTGTGTGTGTGTGTGTGTGTGTGTGTGTGTGTGTGTGTGTGTGTGTGTGTGTGTGTGTGTGTGTGTGTGTGTGTGTGTGTGTGCAAATATACATCTTAGAAAATGACTTCATAAAAATTATATATGGGGGGAATGAGAGCATCTAAGCTTCTGTTATGAACCTCGATCATTCGCTTGCATTTTAACGCACACAATTTCGAGAATGAACTCACGAGCGACCGTTGATGTGACGTAGACCAGCCGCACCCCTAGTTCTTTTCTATTTTTGGAAAACAATTGCAGGTCAAACGGTCTTCCAAAAACATTCACCACTTGATACGTTTCAAATGAGCATTTACTCTTTGTAACAACTACCGTAGAGTGATAAAATTATACAACCCAGAAAATCATACAAATTATACTCAGTCAACTCATGATTGTTTTGATAATATATACTACTAAACGACTCCATGAATGATCCTGCTGACCCCTTGTAGAAAGAACGTAAGTGATATTTCCATTAATTTCAAACTGTAACATCTGAAAGTCTTTGTATTTATCTCGAAAAACAATGGCACGTGTCTTGAAATTTGGAAAGTGGATAGAGGGAAGGAGGAAGAGGAGGTCCTCCATCAAGCCTCTCTCGTCCTTACGGGGTCGATGAAGGATGGGTGGCAGATGAAGACTTCCACGAAGTTATCTGGGTAATCTGAGTGTGTCTCTACATGGCCACGAACACTAGGGCTGGGTTATACCTCACTTCTTTGGTTCGCAAGGACGAGGTCGGGGATTTTTACTTTTGTTGTAGTTTGATATGAGAATGGGTTAAGTTACGGGTGTATCAACAACTCATACTGCATATCTTCACAGCAAATGATATTTTTTTTTCCTTTCCATGATGGCCTTGACCCGGTTCTGTAGTTATCGTTGTGTTGTATTTCCAACTTTTTTCCATGATTCAAAATCTAGCTGTCATCAATTAATTCTACCTAACTATTATCTCAATAATCATCATATTTCTTGCCACCAAGATGGCATCCGAGGCTACAATTTCAGCTTTCAGGATCTTATAGGTCAAATGGAGTATAGAATTGTACTTCTCGGGGTGACAGAACAATTTAGGATTCATAAAAATTCGAACGGAGGATTAATCAGGTAAAACCAGATCAATTTAGGCGAAAAAAAGGCTTCAAAAGTTCAGTGCAAGTTAAACCAATGCAAAATATTCGACTCGGATATCGAACGGGGCATTCCTATTGGCTGAAATTTGAATGGTGAAAATAACCAACATTATTCATCATGTTTAATAAGTTCTATTCCTTGTCAATCGTCTTGTATAGGTAGTCCAACTCAATGAATTTTCCTATATCCCTCATAACGACTCACATGTCTTCTTCTCTGGAATGATCGCATCAGATCGAGATACGCGGTAGCGTATTGGCCAAGTAACCATTTTGAAATTTCCCGCTCGACTCAACTCAAATAAAACTGGCCGACAGCTACCGCGTATCTATACACGAGACAACTACCCCCTCCACTACCTCCGTATAATAATATTTCTATAAAATGAGAATGGCACTGATTACGCGGAAACTAACGTCACTTTCATTATATAAATCGCCTATCGTCTTGCGATTAATATTATTATCATATTTTTCCGATGAGTATTTACGGAGATACAAAAATAAACAACGCGGATTTCTCAAAAATAATCAATGAGATTATTTCGTCTCAGAATCAAGTTTGCAAGTTGGTAGTGGCGTGGAATTAGCTAAATGTTCGCGTTGAAAATACAGCGCTGCGCATGCGCTGAGTGGCGAGTAATATTGAGGTTATTTTCCCTTGTTGTTGTAATTTACTTGTCAACTTGTCAATCAAACGGTGACAGTGTTATAATACAACAGCAGTTGCCTAGAATTCAGTAAATTCCCATAAAGTTGCTATGGGTTAAGAGGATGGATATGTGCTTTGAATTGATACACGTAAGCCAGAGGAATTGATTTACAAATCACTGGAATTTCTACGTGCAATTCACAGACTGAAATACCATCCAAAAAGGTAACTACTGTAATGGATCATCTGAAGCGAAAATTTCAAGAGACCTTTCCTGTAGATTATGAAATTTCCTACAAAAAAGGTCTCTTGACATTTTCTCTTAAAATCCTCAGTTTCTCAAATAATCGTTACAAAAGTGACGAAAATTAAGAGAGAAAATCATTAATTAGTGGTTTATTTTAATAATTGTTCAGGAATAATTGGTTATTATTTAAAATCAACAGGTAAACACTCGTTGAATAATCCTCAAGTGTATTTAAACAATTAAATAATTGGAATAAGGAAGATATCTGGGCCTCAATCGAATAATCCTCGACTATATTTATTAAATAATTGGATAAAAAAAATATCTGGCCTATCTATCTTGAAGAATGACACCAAACGCCAGCCATTGACACATTCTCACGCCGACTTGAAGGTAAATCCACTCAAAAATCACTAATTACTGATCCAAATCATAAAATAATTAACCTCAACCGTGAAATCTTCCTCAATAATGCATTCAACTCTGGAATTATTCATTTTAGGAGAAAATATCAAAAGACCTTTTTTGAGGCTGACAAAATTTCCCACAAAAAATGTCTCCTGATAAATTTTCCTACAACCTCACGTTTCCCAGATTATTCAATAATTAACCAAAGAGAACTCCAAAAGAATCAATTCCTAAATTACTCTCACTTAATTATCAATTTATCTCCTAAATGAGTGACTCAATCCGAAAATCTCAAAAGACCTTTTTTGTAGCCTACAAAATTTCTTACAAAAAAGATCCTTTTCTATGTTCCCCTAAGCCTCCTCCTTCTCCAGATAATCTCCCCCCAAATTGAAGGAATCCATCTAACTGCTTTAAAAATCTTCCAGAACCTCATCACCATCTTCATTATCACCACCACCAACGGCGCGGTTTTTTTCTATTGTCAAAATCACTGCTGAACATCATTCGATCAACTTAATGTTAACAGTACTTACTGAGAGCCTCGTCGTCTTCATCTTGTCAACTGCGCCAAGTACCTTGGTCCTGCCTCTACTAATTTTTTTCTCGTAAGCATATCTGACTTGGCGCTTTTTACTTCATTTGTTTTTTTTTTTTTTCAAATGCCCAGAAGATAATCAAATACGCATCAAAATGGTTACTTGGCGTTTTTTAAAAAGAAAACTTCGTTTTCGTTTTTTTTTTCAAGATTAATAATAAGGGTACTAATTTCATGGCATACACAGACTGGGCTAACCTCTAAAGGTTAGAAAATACAAAATGTATTATCCATATGTTTCGATATTACAACATTGAGTTGTCACCTGTTCTTTTTGACTTTCAAAATAGAAAATGAATATGTCAACATGATTAAATTTCATTCGTCATTATTATAATGGAAGCAAGCTTCCAAGACTATGAAAAATCACAGACAAATATACCATTTGCACATTTACATCTAGATGCATTTGACCATTTTCAGGCTAGAGAACACCATGTAACGGAATAATTTGACCTAATGGGTGACAAAATTCTGAATTACTGCTCGCATGAAGAAACTTTCCTTTTTTCAATCCTTATCGCCAATCTATTAAGATACTTCTCTCTTCACAGGTAACTTTTCCTCGTGCTCTTGCTTTTGGAAAAGGTCAGACTTCTTCGGCTGCGCCGGTCCCTCGGGATCGGATTTAGATTTTAAGGCGATTACAAACGCCGCTCATGACCCACAGTCACAAGTCCCTTTGAACCGGTTGGTTAGAGATCTTTTCTGGTTATGGAAAAACAATTTTAGACCACGTCTTGTATGGAACTCACAGGAGATTCCACCTTTTATTACAAAATCATTCCATAATTACCATTCCAATAATGAGTAACGATTGCTGTCAGGATAAAATTGCTTCAGTGTTTGATTTCTTTCTTATTATTTAATGCATGAGGAATGCATTGAAACCTTTTAGCCATTCACGGTAACTCGCGGTGGGGGGGGGGGAGTTCTTCATGAATGAACGAAATGGAATGAAACACGGACGGCAACTTTATACGAAGGTTTGCGTATGAACAAACAATGCACACGCTCCACCGTGGTATAGTACATAGGCTTCCTCAGATAAAGAGAAAAAGATGAATTATGCGCTAGGCAAACGTACATATCCAAGTGTTAATAATACGTATGCATATATTCACTAATAAGTTACATCCAACCAAATGTCGGATGTACATTGTATCATTATCCAATGGGGAATAGAGTAATTAATCTTCACACGGGAATATTGAGTCGTCTTGATGACATTTGCCCATCATGATATTTTATATCAAGTCACAATGGAAATTAATTCTACATCAATTATCGAATTCAATAAACTAAAATGATGGATTGATGATCAGCCTGTTTTCCGTGTTCAAAATTATTCATTAGTATTAGAGCAATTTGCTCGAACTATTACAATATTTCTATTGGAATGCAGCCATTATTATCTGAGAATTATGTCTTCTGAGAATAAATTAATTTAACTGTAGTATTTATAATTGATCAAGATTGTGTACAAGTGGTTAATGCTAACTACTTCTGTTCAATGAAGAAATGATCTATCCGGAATGACTGTGACGAGTGACATAGACAGAAAATTAATATTTCTTCATACTGGTTGTGGGTAAGTGGTAGATGCTTAAACCACATGAATTGATTTGACGTGGGTAACACCTCTTCTCCCATAATATTTGAATATAGTTTTTTTTCGGAGCAATTACGTTGTTTCATTTGATTATATGCGGAAAGATTATCTCTTTTGATTCCTTTCATTCCATACCACACACCGATGAATTTCAAGGCGCCGGTATTAACGTGCATCATTTTGGTATCATCAGGTGAGCACGTAATAATCGCATCATTTCATGGGGTCTGCAGTTAATTCCATACCAACTGAGAGTCTTGATAATTTTTTTCAACACAAAAATTACAGCTTTCTGTTTTTTGTCTTCTCTGTCAAACTATACCTTTTTTCACATGGATTACATGACATTGCATGATTTATTTTCTGAAAACAAATGAATATAATTTAAGTATCTTCATTTGGAATTGAGCGCTAATAGAAGACCAACAGAGTTCAAAATGTTTGCTCCGGAATGCTCGGAATGCTCCAGAAAAAAGTCCTCCTCATGAAATGAAGATGATGTGGAGGACAGGCGATCTGTCGCTCCTGCGTTCCAATGAGATATCGGTGGATGAACGCTTCTTCCACTCATGTGATGATCGGGATCTCATCTGTTTCTTCAGTAGCCCCGCAGGACCCATCACATGTCATCTTCTCGTTTCCACTTTCATACGTCTAAAACATTTGGTGGATCTCGTGGACTGAAGAGGGCCAAGTAGATATAAATATATTCGAGAATTGAGAATTACAAGGATGGAAAGAAAATTCCATAGCACATGAGCATAATTGTTGTCACAATCATACCTAATATTTATCTGGGATATCACTACATTTATGTTTCAAGTGATAAGGGTTCTACGAAGGTTAACATTACATGTGTTTGTATGCACATGTAAATACCTATACGCGTTATGTTTCCAGATTCCTGGTCATCGGCCCATACAATTCTACCCTAAACATCTCTATCTCTCTTTTACACTCTGCACGCAACTCTGTGGTTATCATGTGCATGAATACACTCAAGTGGTTGCTCTATATTTAACAATTAGATATGTATACAGAGATAGTTTAAATTGTATAGTGCGCCCTCAGTTGGGTATTGAAAAACACACCTACACATGGTTATCCAAATGTCCATTGATTTTCTGGTCGTCAAATATTTGTGGCTCAATTGTGTCATGACTTACCTGGAGGTATTATTGAAATTTTTTGTATCCGTAGAACGGTGAATAATTACCTATGATTTGATGAATAAAAGGCAAGCTCTGCTGGCGCCTCTGTAATATGATATACGGGTAACTCATGTTTTTTGAACCAAGACCTAACGTATGAACATAAATATTCGCGTTTCATATGATGAATAGGCCATTGCCATGATGTTATCGATAGGTGGATGAGATGGATTATTTGACTCACACTTATAATAAATTGGAATTGAATATCTATATTCGATTCTTAGTCATTTAGGACTTTTTATTTGGAGTACGCTTAGTGCTGTAGCTACGTTGCCAGCTGAATATATCGCTCTCCCCCTTGGAGGCCCGCCGAACAACAACAGGAATGCCGTGTTTGTTAAGACGCCTCCGCCGGTGCCGCGCATCTTTAAATCGTAGCGCGCGTGATGTTGGGTAGAATGAAGGGAGACCAAGGGAGATGGAAATATAACAGCTAAGGAGAAAACTTTTGGTTTTTATGGTGTGTGCGTGGACTCAACTCTCCTCGTGCGCCTCGGGCGCGGCATCACCTGTCTTGTGTCTCCTCTTTCCCTCTCCCTCTCTGCTGCCCACTATGTCTGGGCCCAAGGGACCCACTCCTGCCTTCACTTCTCCACTCCTTTCTCTTGTCTCTCTTGGCTATGGATCCAAACACTCTGAACGTGCCTCATCCTCACGTATTGTCTCTCTCCTAAATAACGTTTGTGCATTTTCTAGTAGACGGTGGCAAAAGAAATCCCTTGTTTGCTTGGTTCACATTCATTTCACGGGGACCAAAAAAAAATGTTTCGTTCTGCAGGAGAGGAATATGAACGTTTAGAGAAACTAACAAATCATGCAAGGCGATTTCTGATATTATTTTAGAAGGGGGACTGGTTTAATTACTCATAGAATTGATCAACTTATTATTATTGATAAACATTCGTTATATGTAGTTTATTTTCAACTCTTCATCCTTTGTTTTTTTTTTATTTTAGCGTGTGCATGTATATAGCGTGTGGCTCTCGAGACACAATCGTTTGTGGAAAAGGGCCCTCAGCACCCAGTATACTCTTTCCAGGAACGAGATCACATAGGCATGACCCGAGAGGACACTGCAAAAACGAAAGAGCCTTGCGTGCCGATTACAAACTCTTCTAGAAGAACCAGTTCTGGTAGACGTCGTGAAATTATCACGTTCAAGTCCTGGCAAACTTGTGTCACGGTATTCGCTTTGAGTTCGCAAAATGTTGCAAACAATTCGGGGCAAAATTTGAAAGCGTAGACATATCGTTTTCTCCAGATGAGCGCACGTGTCTGGCAAAATGCGCATCAAAACCGGATTTTAACACTGGGGCTGGCGCTAGTTTAAGCCATGCAAACGTTGAGCTTATGCGTATGACACGTACCATAAAAACGAATACGAAAAGATTCTTATCTAGAAAATCAAAAATAAGCCGACGCGTGCTCTTAATTCAAATTGATGCATTTTATTTCTGCTTTATCACCTTCTGTTGTCTGAAGGCTTGGCTGATTGTTCATTTCATAAACATAATCGCTGCCAGGTTCAGCAGAATGCTCCAATAAAACGAGTGGTTCTCTTTCAACACAAGTACCTCGAGAAGGAGAAAAATATCTCCGTATTTACATTCCTGGAAGTTAAATTTTACGTTTCAATTTGAAAAGATTAATTAAGTTATTCAGAGTAATAAAAACAAGTTACAAAAGCCTGCTGAGAATGTCTTGGGCAATAACATCAAAACCGTGGCTTCGTGGTTTCAAGGCATTCTCAAGTGGATTTTACCGATTCACAAGTCTCCCATTACTATATAATACTACCAGTGATACACTGGCAACTTTTGCCACCTAAGCTCCGTATCTTAACCATTTTGCCCATGTCATTACGCCTGCGCATCGGAATACTCTTGTCACGCTCGTTTCAATGTATATGACATATCTCACATACGATATGAGACCAAAGGAGGCGTGTATACACGCTACATCACGACGCGATGAAATATAAAGAGAAGAAAAATAGTTGCACGGGCAGGTTTATTTGGCATTTAATGGCGCCAATTAGTTTCTCACCTAATCTACTACCGAAAATGCGGTGAATGCGCAAGATTTATAAAAACAGACAAGTTAGTTGATTCTGTCTTGGAAATCCATTGCATTGCAAATTATAAAGAAGTTTTGAAGATTCAACCCTCTTGATACACAATTGGAGCTATGAAAAAACGCATCAATTGAGTCGAGTTAGAATTATCATTAACTCGATTTTTCATAGTTCTCATTTTTCCTTCAGCTATCTAAGTCGTATTTATGATCCTCGAGTTGCAATAATCTGTGCTTAGGGTACTATAGCTTTGGTTCGATTTTACAACTATTTGTAAACATAGCAACGCACGCCCCCCTTCTCGGCAATTTTTTTTTACAATTTTTTTTTTTTCGTTTCTTCGAAGGATATCACTGATAGAAAGATTAATTTATTGTTGACGAGGCTCGTTAACTATTGACGAATAGCAGCTCGAATAGCAGAGTTATACGAACAAATGAATATTCGTTATAATGGATGATTCATTCGAGACGTCAAAGTTCAGCAAAAATATTTATGTGTAATAGATATTCCTTGATAATTGATGAATTCATATTTTATTAGACGAATGAATCCGCGAAAAAAGTCCAACCAAATGGATGAGTTAACAATAACCTTTCTATCAGTGTACTTTTTCACACTGTTTCACGTTCAGCTCGTGAATTATGAAATTTACTTCCTATTTCTCCAGAATACCACTCACTGAACGTGAAAACACTGTGAAAAAATATCAAATGCAACGGGTGCCATGGGGATAATTCACGCCATGCGATCGCATTTTTCGCCTTCGGCTCGGGTGCAAACTTCGCACTGCCGAGAGTTATCCCTCGGTATCAATGGCATTAAATTTTAATTACAATTGCGCGAAATCGTCAAAAACTCACAAGGGCGGCGCAGTAGGTGTGTGAAATAAACCCTACAAGTCACGGCTCTGTGTTGGGCAAAACTTCGAACAAAACGGGGGGTTATATACCCATGCCACAAAATGCATAACTCAATGGAAGGACAGTTTTAATTGCCGTCGCGATGGACTTCTAATTTCAAAACAGGATTACTTCTAGCTTTAAACTTGATATATTTTATTCCCGACTCTCAATCGTAGTTCTCTCTTGATGTTTCTTCGATTATACCATTTTCACAACAACATAATATTTTCGGCGAATAACTTATTTCATGGAAAGAACATATATATCTCGGACATATATCTAGCATATATCTGGCATACTACATTTTTCGTCGAAAATATATCCGAGACATTTTTCGGATATATGTCAAATTCTTCACAGACATCATTATAAGTACATTTTTTATAGATAATTTCCGTCATTAACTTTGAACATTAGTAATTTTTTTATGGTCAATACCTACCTATCGCCCTAGGGCTTCTCAGAACTCGGTTGGACGGGCCTCGTAACATAAAATAGCGTATATTACAGATCATAATCCATTATGACATATTTGTCGCAAAAATAGTTATCGGCCCTTGTAACATAATCTACTAGTTCCTGAAATGTTGTATAAACGTAATTCGTCACATTCGATGTTATTCAGAATGAACGGCATTCTTAGTTGTGTATCAACGTTTGGGCATTGTCTCAGACTTCTCTCTCCTTTCTCCTTTCTGCTATTCAAAATGCCAATTGCAACGAGACAAACGAAGATACGTTACCTCCACCAAAAGTGGAGCTCTCGCATTCTGCGGAGTGTCACTTCATAATATGTATTTACAGCCGTCAGCAAAATTCCTACTGCCCTATCTTAGTCAGATCAGGTGTCTAACTGACCTCTCACTTCTTTCCCTTGCTGTCCATCTGACTGTATTTAATTTAATTTGTTTTGCTTGTGATTATGCCACCCTCCTGCTAGAGGTTATCCAAAAATTTTTGTAAGCTGACGTCGATTTCAAAAGCTTTAGTAGGCTTCCTTATAACCACGAACCAGAAGAGTTGAATTGGATATGTATAGGGAGTTGGGGAGTTAGAGGTTAGGTGAGAGAGGCGAGAAGAGTTTCACAATGCCGGCGGCTTGTTTCGATTCACTTGCTGCGTAGAAGAGATACATGAAAGGCAAATACGCCGAAATTCTCTGTCTGTGATATCGGTGATCTAGTGGCTCGAAGAAATAGCAAACTAGGCCCAAAGAGTGGCCATTCGATACTGACAGATAAGGGTCTACCACTTTTTTTTCTATTCCTTTTTAATCCTACGAGAAAGGGACATCAACGTTCGGTCCTCGACATTGGGATCGGAGGAAAAAAATGACTAAGTCTCATATGTAATCGATTGACATGTAGAGTGTGTACCTGAAATACAAAAATATGGTGAAATAGAACAACACAAGAAAAAAAAGTTTTTGGAATTGAAATTCGTATTGAAGCTTCCACCGATGTAACACGCGCCGTTGATTTTTAAACTTGGCATCGTGCCGAGTTTCGAAGGATCATGTTGCAACGTTTTTCTTCTTCTTCAAGGTTCCTATAGGGATAGAGAAGTGGGGAAAAAAGAGACAGAGGGAGATAAAAAAGGAAAGGGAGAGCGAGAAAGAGAGATGGCTGGTAGAGAGGCGTCCCGTAGGCGTCAAGCCGTTAAACGCATTCCTCCATAGAGGTTGAACACGTGTAGTTGCGAAATACATATACTCACGTTGGATTTTGCGCACACGCGGATTATACATAACCAATAGTACGCCGTAGCATATAATATAATATCTCGTTAGCCGCAATTCGTGATTCTGCATGTCCTTGGTTCAAGTTCGTGTTGGCAACGTTTTAGTGCACTGTAGTGTTAGTTCTGATTTGCGTAGATAATTCACTCTAGTCAGTAAAACAACTCTGCTCCGATCAATCTGATCCTCGACTCACCACTGGTGATACACAGAGAAAAATTTTTGGTAAAAATCGCCCTTCTTTTTGGTGAATGTGTATTTTCATAAATTTTTTCTCATTTCAAACTGAGAATAAAACTTAAATTGAATTTAGAAAAATTATTTCGATACATAAAAATTAGATTTCATTTACCGATACAGAAATATTGTCCTGATGAGAATAAATAATGTCCAATTTATGTAAAATTTCACCCTTCCAACACAGTAATATTTGATCTCGATTTCAATAACTATTCTATGTTTGATTAGTAGATTTTCCTATTCGGTCTAAATAAAAATTCTCCTATCGGCAGACCTCCCGGGATCACCATCTTCCTAAATTAAGGACGCGATCTGAGTATATTTTTTTCGTGTTCCTCATATATCGAAGGAGCGTGATAATTAAAACTAATGAGAAGAACAACAGTTGCACGGAATTATTGTGTTAGAAAAATTTATCACTCGGTATGTACATCTCACAAGAATTTTATTCACAAAGACTTTGTCACGATATTAACGATATTATAAGAACTTCAGTCAGTAAAAAAATTTACATAATAAACACATTCAGAGAGGAAAAAGGCAAAGATACAGGAAAAGAGACAGTCATGGAATGGTCATGGAAGCATAAGGCCAAATATGCGTATAACGGACACATATCGACTTCCTGCTTCATGGGGAGAAGAAACTCCTCATGAATATCTCAAAGCCTAGGATACTGTAATCACCAAGTTAATAATGATTCGCGAATAAAAGGAACTTTCACCTTAGATTGGTCGCGCTTTGCGACCTTACGACTTTGGTCGCCTCATGAGCGATTCGTCGGCCGTGCTATTTAGGCCAAAACGTTGCCGTATTCACTCTACACTGGTCGGGCGCGTTGAGTGAGTTTCGGCAACGTCGCAAGACGAGCGATTTCATTTAACATGGGAAAAATCTTCTCAGCTCCTGAAATTAATTATATTACTCCACGAATTGCGTAAAATATGAGTTTAAAAAAATATGATAATATCTCAAAGGTTCCAATTGACAAATACTATTTTTTCAGAATTTTCCGCTTAAACAGCCAGCAGAAAAAAAAATAAAAACGGCGCGACGTGGCGAATCCCTCATAGGGTGACCAATCTAAGGTTAAATAGTTTGGCCCGGATATAATCCTGTGAGTAAGCAACGTTTTCATTCCCCGCTTTAGTTACACCTGAATGCGCACCGCAACCTGTGACAAGCCCGACTTTGCAACTCAGAAAAATACACAAAACTGCGGCAACACCAAAGACAACCGAATGAGCTGTTACTTCTCATTGCGTGATTCCGCGCGCGACGAAGACAAGCTAGATATCACGGTATGGTCCATTTATACATAGTTAGATTCTACGACTTTCACGTGCATTTTTTTCCATACTTTTTTATTCACACATGTGAACCACACGGGCACATCAGTTCTCATATTTTTTCAAAGGACAAAGGAAAAGTTATTTCTCCATCGGAACCTAATATTACAAATTATCACATACACTTTCGATTGAAATTCAGTGTCTCTTGTAGTCTCCTCACCATATTATTTTTTTTTCATTCACAAGGTTTCATCTATCGATAACGACCTCATAACCACGACGTCATCTTTCTGCATACGCGCGGAAATTTCCTAAGAAGATAGCTGTATTTATGTGTTTACGATTGTGTTTGTTTCTGGTGGGATGGAATGACGCATAGATTACACCTGTTCTCTCTTGTTTATTTAAAAAATTTATATCGAACTTCTTGTAAAGTATGTGAAAGTATCTCATCTCTTCTTGCCATATTTTTCGTGTTTTGAATGAAACGGAATGTGATGATTCTAAATGAGATTCAACATTAGGCAATTTAGACAGTGTGTGACCTTGATTTCGGGAAAAAATATTTCTTTGTGTATTTGTCAGGTATATTTTTTAAACCTTTAGTCGTCTTTTCCAAATTCTCAAGAAAGACACAAGGGATGCTCTATGTGGGATTATATCATAGTGGGAATTTTGTTATGATGGGTATAAAAAACAGGAGTGATCTTTCTTCGATCAACTTGTTCAATACTGAATTTTTCATCTAGAACTGAAATAAAGTGTCGAGTGGGTTTCTTCGATATTTTGAGATGTGTGTTGGCTTTGACGGAAGAACATCGAAAAGAGCTGACCTCCTTAAGGGCTCCAGAAAATTTTCACATTTCATTTATATAAGCTCGATAATCCATTTAATACCCCTTGGTATGATAGATATGCAAATCGATTCGTCGGGTTTTTTCCGTGTTATAGAGAAAACTTCATCGTAATTCAACATTAATTTTGGGCTATTGAGAATGACGTCATGGAAAAGAAGGAAAATGAAGGTGGAACTGGAGGGTTATGGTGTTCTACCAATGTGTAGAGTATATATCTAAACGTCGTGCGAAAGCCCCGAAGGTCGGTACGCATTAATAAAACAAATACAATGTTTGAGGCAACTCCAACGGGCCCCAAGAGTACCTGTCTCTTTCCCTCTCCACTCGCCCCTGTGCACATACTCATTTCGAACCTCAAGGCAAAGTACATCGACCAATAGTTTTACGGATGTCATTCAAATCATCTGTGGAAAAAAACCATTCTGAACAGAAGTTTATCATTTGAAAACTACATTTTTTTTTTTCCTCATCGAATGACATTCATCTTGTGGATAGATGAAGAGAGTAAAGATGAACTTTGAATCCCAAATATTTTCAAAAATGACAGAAAAAATAGGAAAAGATCATCTTAGCAGCTCAGGAAAATTTGAATAGCAATTTATATGAAGGATTTTTCTTCATGAATGAAAAATTTTATTCTTTCTTCAGGTACAATTCTTTTTGTGTGAGAACTTGACGAGACTGAAGGTCGTCGGTAATATCATTTTTATCAATGTAATTGAAGCTAAGTTGACCTCAAACCAAGAAGTTCACCAAAGAATAATTGGAGCAGATGCACCAAAAATTCTGTTCACACTTCACGACGTCATCAGAACATTTATGACATTCGGTGAAAAAGAAAACTACAAGAATGTCAAGTTTAACACTTTCCTCTCAAAACACCTGAATGACGAAAGATTAAAAAAAAAAAGCTGAGGTGGCTGTATCTATCGCGGCACTGTGCCGCTGATACACCCGATGAGTTTTGACGTGGACACGTCTATATAGCCTAGGTAATGGTGTTAGAATCTGAATGGAATGGAAAAAGTCAAGGGGAGAGAAAAGAGGGGATGAAAGAGAAATATCTTAATGTAATGAAATTGATCTTTCAACATAATTTTATTAAGAATAGGTCGATGATAAGAGAAATATGATATATAATTGCATAAATTAACCTTAATATGAGGAGTGAAGGTTAAATCTTAACGAGTATTGCCTAAAGTTGTGGAGAGACTTTCATTATAATCTAAACTGAACTCATTTTTCATGAATCGGAGTAATATTTTATTTTCGCGTACATCACAGTTAAAGTCTCCACAGAGAATGATTGCCGATTCTGTATGTGGTTCTTCCATTGGAATGAATCTTATTCCGGAAATTCCTAGAAAGTTCAATAATGTTCTGGAACATTCTGGAAACATTAAACAATAATAATAATATTTGGAGAATCGAAATGAGTTTCCCAAACGGTTCTCGAATTTCCGAGAAGTTTCCAGAAATTTCTAGAAAGTTCCATAATGTTCTGGATCATTCTGGAAACATTGAACAATATCCAAATATTTCTGAGAATTAAAATGAGTTTCCCGAATTTTCGAGAACATTCTCGAAATTTCTAGAAAGTTCCATAATGTTCTGGAACACCCTGGAAACATTAAACAATATTTGAACAATCGAAATGAGCTTCCCGAACGGTTCTCGAATTTTCGAGAAGATTCTAGAAATTTCTAGAAATGTTGCAGTGTCGTAGTCGGTGTCACGGTGTTGGTGTCAGTGTCACGGTGTCGGTGTAGGTATCACGGTGTCACGGTGTCACGGTGTCACGGTGTCGGTGTCGGTGTCGGTGTCACGGTGTCTCGGTATCGGTGTCGTTTTTGTCGCGAAACGGGAAGTAAGACGTATCCGCGTCAAAAAAAGCATCACATGCTCCTTGTTAAGTAGAGTTGAGAAAAAAAATGTCGACACGTGTTGAAAGAATGGTACAATAAAAGTGGAGATTTTATTTCTTCGATTACTGGATCTTGTCTATCATTCACAAAATACCTGATGTAAATTATATCATCTCAAGTAACACATAGGTATGATAGTTTTAAACACTTTCACAAAATGTATTGATGATGAAAGACCCGTTGCATTCTAAATGATGGAGGCAAATCGGCAATTACCTTCAATTGGAGTGTTGTAATGTATAAGATGAATTCTTCCGGTTTGGTTTTCTTAACCTTTACACCGTACCCCCGGTCTGTGGGACCGCTATCAAAACTTTCATAGTGTATAACTATTTATAAATTAAAGAAAAAAATTTCAAACTCCTAGTATCTTCATATTTCATTGGTTTCAATCGGTTCCTGGTATTTTTGATCTTTTACCCATCGATAAATCGATAAAAATACCCGAAAGTGGGAAAGTTGCTGTCTTTCAGACCGGCCTGTGCAGTGAGTATAAGTCTATTCAATGCATGATAAATTATAGAATTATTTTTTGAACACTTATATTTATCATTAATATCATTATTAATTCATTTTCCAATGATTTAACAATAATTAGGCCCATCAATTAGTATCTCGATGAACATTCTATTGAGGGTTCAACCCGTCCAGCGAAGAAATTTAATTCACGGTAAAATAATTATTTCGAGAATGAAAAATTGCAATTAATTAACAAAAACTACATGAAATTATATTAAATATTCCTTTTGATATCGCGAACATTGAAAATAAGATATTTGTTAATAAAAATGTTAGAAAATAGAACTAAAAATGGTATAGCGGTCTGACAGACCGTGAGGTACAGTGAACGTGCGTTTTCGGAGGGGTACACGGAGAAAAAAATCTCCCAAAAATTAGGGTTCTTTCTCACCAACGCATGGACATAACATGGGGGACCAAAAAAAATAGAGGGAGACACTGAAAAAGTAGTATCCCGTTCTGAAAAATTCGTATGTGGCTTACTAATTTTTGGGAGTCGTCCACTACTTTTTCATGCGTTTCCCCTAATTTCTCATGTAACTCTTCCGAAAAAGTGGATAGGCAAAATTCTACTTTCTTATTGACAAAATACACTAATTTTTAAGGAATGTTCTTTTTACTTTTCGATGAATTTTTTTCTCCGTGTATACGGTGTAAAGGTTAAGGAGTATTGGTCATGGTAATATGTCTTAAGCTACAGTCCATAGTTTGGCCTCGAGCAGGTCATATGAGACACTAAGATAGATCCGGCACACATTTATGGAAATTTGAGGCTTGCCAGAAATGTGCTGGTGTTGACGTTATGTAGAAGTTGCGACACTCATCTGAGCATCGGTTAGGCGGCGTAACTCGCGTAAACCCAACTATCCTTGACTGTTCTATACTCAACTTGTTGTCTGCCTCTAATCGAGCAAAACGAATCGTTAGAAATATCGAAACAACTCTCATAGAAAGAACGTATACGCATACACTTATATCTATAATATATCTTACATATTAACGTTTCGCCAAAAATATATCTGAGATATATTTTAGTTATAGGATTAGATATTTTTATCAGGGTACAGGTGCACTATCAGCATATATGACAGGTGCTTATATCAGGCATATTGCATTTTTGGCCAGGATATAAGTGACTAGTAAACGAAGATATATGTCCAGATATATGTTCTCATCATGGGATAACCGAATTACTCTTTCTTCAATTGTGGAATACACTCAATCAAATGGAAACAGATTTCATGATCATCTATAATGATCTTATATGGTTGCATATAATTATATTATATATAATGCGAGGAAAACAAACTTTTGACGAAAACGCGTATTCTCAATTTGAATAAACTTCTTCCTGGAGCTGAGTCATTTGTTTCGATTATCATTTGTTCAGATTGAATCATATGCCTTATTGTCAAGAGATAATTGCATCACAATAGTTATTAACTTTCTGACTTGGAGAGTGGAAGTTATTTTGTAACGACCCCGAAAATGGAGAATGGAATTGTCATCCGGTCTCCACGTTTCCTGATCTTTAGGAAAATTCTAGAACATTTTCCAAGTGATATCTATGTGTATGTGTCCGAAATTTTGCCCGACAATTCTTCTTGAATCAACTGTCCGATTCAAGATGTGCTGCTACCAATCGACGCGTATTAATGGGACTTAGAGCTGATTAGATTGTAGTTCAGACTGTCTCAATGGTTTTCAGGTTTTTTGGCAACAAGTAGATAAAAAATGCCAAAAAGTATCTTTTTTCCGAAAATGCAACGATTTTTCATGGAGAAACAATCGGATTTGTGTAATTTTTGTCTCAATCGATCAACTATCATATCATGTGACTCAAATCTGCTTGAAATTTCAAGAAAATCGTGTTACTCATTACTCAGTTATTCAAATATTTGGCATTGTCGATCCTTTCAGAGGAAACTTTCAAACCCTTTTCGGAACCTATTCTTCGGATGAAATTGTTTATTTATTTCCCGTTTCATTTGTCCATAATAAAGCTTATGAAATTCTCAGGGAAAACTGACGAATCGGGAGGTTTTTTGTGCGGCTGTAATGAATCGCACTTCCAGTTTTTTTAATTTTTCATTTGCAACGCACTATAAAATTTATAATTTTGGTCATAGAAACTCGCATAAAATCCGATTTGAGAGCAATCAACTCATGGGAACTAGTCTTCCCGTAAAACAAATTTCGCCTGGTTCGGCAACATTGAACATATATAGCGTTCTGCCGATCCTGAATTCAAAGCACCAGACTGGGAGCCTTGTATTACAGTTTCAATTTCTGACCCTTATGATGGAGTATACAGGTGTGACGTATGAGAAAACATAATGATGTTAGCGTTAATTGAGCATTAGAAATTACATTTTTCCTATGGCTAGACAAGACTGTCGATATTCAGTGGCTGCTAGCCGAATGCTAAAAGAAAAATTTAAATTTTCCCACCAAAGTATATGTTTATTAAAAGATATAATACGATAGAGTGATTGCATTGGTCAATCATACTGAGCTTGAATATGGGTGATTCTACAGAAATGGCATTATTTATGTCACTACCGTGGCGATAGCGATGTGCTTCTTTAGCTTCAATCGAACGATCTTCGATGCATTAATTATAGCCAGTGAGAACATATTGGTGTGCCTCTCTTGGGTGTCAATTTCAAAGTATCTGTGCCATTGAGCATGGCTTCTGAAGCATATTTTAAGAATGACACGGTACTGACATTGACAGTACTTATTCAGAATTTTCTTCAGAACGGTGGCAGAAAATCATTAAAATTCATGAAACTAATGAGAAATATGTGAAGACAAAATGTATCATATGTTGGTGCCTTGCATAGTTAGTGATATAGTGGAGCAAATGGTGAAAAGAAGGATTTTATCAATCCACGGCACTGACATAAATAAAATTTTCTCCCGCAGCACCGACTGTTGAAGCACTTGTCTAGAAAGAGGCTTTCTCTCCAAGAATGCTTGGCAAAATACCTATTCATGCAGCAATTATTTGCTCCCTTAGCTGCACGTATTGTCTTATAATTATGGTGAGAAGAGTAATGATGTAATAAACGCTATTTCCGTTGAATCACCCATATGTCGATAAATATTAGATGCAGGAATAATGAAAGTAAAAAAAATCACGATATCAGTGGCGCTTGCGGCAAACGGTTTGCATGAGGGCGAATGTCCTAACTAGGTGTCCCATCGACAAACTTCCCAAGTATTGGCTGCGGCTTCACATGCATGATAAACACACGCACACATGCGATTCATGATAGTAGTATTTCACATCATTGTACCAATACCATGATTTGCCACGATACCATGATTATAGCGATTAGATATGATATCAGATTATATGATATTGAAATAAAGTCCTTCCACGGCTATTTTCTTCATTTTTGAATTGTGTTGATTTGAATCATCGTCCAAGGATGTCGGTCTGTACGTGATTTCATGAGCAAAATGAGTCTCTGTTATCAATTTTCCGATGGGCGATCTATGGGGGGGGGGGGGGGGGGGGTTATTGCAAAGACCCAGAAAACGAAGAGTGGATTTCATTTTATGCTCCAGTGTGCATTTCAACTCATCTTCTGATTGAAGAAAGTCAGCGAAGTTTTTTCTTCATTGCGATGGGCGTTATTTCCTAAATTATTAATGGAAGATCTCATAGCTCATTATTAATTTGATCAGAAAGTATCTGTGAGTATCATCATAGTAATCATAACACACCATAATACGACCAATTTGTATTAAGTATTTGAATTTACATTGTCATAATTTCTACATACATGGAAAGATAAATTTCATTACAGTCAGAACAAACCTAGCAGCGTTAAAAGAAGGAGAAACAGAAGTTCTTCACACATATGATCAAGAGAGTGATAAATTCTGCGCTCTCGAAATGCGATCATACACATTTGCGGTTACAAGTGTTATATGCATATGGTGATCGCATTGTAAGATGAGTGCAACGTTTCTCACTGTTGTATGAATCCAAAAATCCGACCGAAAATAAAAGTATTTGCCATTTTCATCCACAGGAAATGTACACTTAATGTCGAGCCTAATGTTCTTGAATAATTTTTCAAAAATAGTTTAGTGTTGCTTTCGAGAGACCGAGTACCGTTTTCCGCGGGGATTACAGCCCCACTTGGGGCACACGTTTCTGTTGTGCGTTTGGTTTCGTGTCGTCAAACTGGTTTATTTGCTGGCAGGCGAGAGCAAGAAGGTTGAAGAGGAGTTGAGCTCGACAATATAAAAAAGAAGAAAAAAAACAAAGTTATTATTTCCAGACAAATAACACTGAGGAATTTCTTAAGCGCAAATGTTAGTGATGTCCTCATGTCACAGCTTGGAATATTCCCGGCAATTTGGTACTATGATCTAGTCATACTACAACGCGGCCAGACAGTAACCACGGGATTTTCTGCATATTCTAGAACTAGACACAAGGTAATCTCCGTCTTTTGACAACATGTTTGCTAGAATGAGCTGAATTTTGTTGGGAACATTAAAAAATGTCATCGAGTGTTCAGTGACTCTTGACCCTTTTGACACGGTGGGTGAAGTTTCCTGAATCCCCTCGAGAATTCTCAAGCGATAACAACCATTGTCCTCATGTAAAATAGATTCAAGATCAAGTTAGAAATGAAATAAAAATGAGAGAAAAATTGCCTAAAATATTTTTCTCCAACGTCTTGTCTATTCTTAGGATGGGCCAGACGTTTAATACCTCTCAATTATAAACAACTCATCTATAAAACGAAGGTGAGGTAGCGGAATCATTCCCACACACATGCATGGACATTGACAAAAGGACAAAGTTCATCCGTGGCTGGTAAACGACTGCCGTTGGGGTCAAGGCGATGACACCAAACCAGCTTACGGTAATGGTGGGGGGAGAATATACTTGATGAAGATATTGGTAGCAAGGTGATCCCTCAGGACAGAATTGGAGTTAATGTTTCCAGAATAATTCTTTCGATTCTTCTCTCATCTCAAGGGATTGTTATTCATGAATGTTGAAATTTAATTGAAACATCCGATGATGAATGAATTATGGCAGTGCATTGAATTTCTCACGTAACGATATATCTATCTATCTAATCGTGCTCTCCCTCTTTCAGTGCACAGTGGAGAGGGGGGGAGGGGGGCAATTGCCCATTGAAAAGCATCCAGTGGAGATTCATGCGCATAGCCATGGCCGCATGGTCACGGATTAATCGACAGATTAATTATTTATGAGGCGTGTTTGATTCATTCATTAAAGTGCACCCATAAGATTATTATGACGTGATAATGTCTTAATTAACGATGTTTAACGAATCCCTTTCGGATGGGATCATTTCGCTTTTTAATGCTCCATCGCACATGGCGTACGCGCAACAGCACCAGGCACATGCGCGCATGCTGAGTCTGAGTGTTTTATTAAGGATGTTCTTCCTAGATTACAACGGGGCTGGAGGGAAGGGGGAGGGGGGTGATTTGAAGGGAATCGGTAGGATTCTCGTCAGTGTTTCAATCTCTAAACACGAAAGAATCGAGATCTGAATTATCTCGTTGAGGTTATATTTTGTTATTTTTATGATGCCATTATGTTCCTCATGACCATTGTTTATGATGACCATTCATAGAATCAAACGGAAGATTTCTCATAATTAATTCAATAATAATTAAAAAAACATAAATCTGGTCTTGAACAGCGGCAACGTTGCCAAGTGAGGAAATTTGGTAGCACACATTAAGGTTGTTGTCGTGTGGATTTTATTCTCGACAATTTCTAATAAAATTTTTATCATAAATAGCTCAAATGATTACCTATAAAATGAGCTGAGAATAATTTTGATCAACCACCTAAGTTCTGAGATATATTTCTTTCCTTTCCCGAAGGGTCGGGAAGTTAAAAAATTTAGAAATGGAGCTGCTGAGATTAAAGCGTTCGGTTGATATGAGATATCAATAATAATACGCGGAAACTGCGCCAAATACGTTGTTCCTGCATCTACTGATTTTCTTTTTCTCCCTACGCTTTTCAAACTTAGCGTTTTTCCCTCCATTTCTAGATTTTTTTTCTTAGATTCTTCATGGAAATAGTTTCTTGTAAGAATAAGAAAAAAAATTGACTTGACGCATTTTTTTACACAAACATGAGTTTTTGTACTTTTTTCAGATTAGCTTGATGTAACAGTTTCAAAATAATATTTTCGAATGGTCTGAATCTATATCTTGTGACATTCAAATATCAATAGTGCTAACACAATTGGTTGATTTTTACAAAATAATAGAGAATGAAAAAAAAGTATTATTCATGTATTGATAAAAATAAAAACTTTGAAACTATGTAAGCTCTCAATTTAATTTATCTTATTTCATTTATTTAATTCATGAACAAAGATTCCCTATCCATTTAACTCTTTCTTCCCTATAAAAGTAACAGTTGTAAGCATAACACAAAAAATGTCTCAAACTTACAGAATAATTACAGTTGAAATAAAAACTTAAGTTGTTGGGAATATTCCATAATGTCAGGGTAATGGAAGTAAGGAGGTAAGATGGTAGATTCTATAAAAATCCCTGTCAGTGGTACAGTATCTATGAATATCACAATCAGTGCCATCGTTAGAGCTACCCTGAAATTGTAGTCGAGTTCATTTTTCACTATCCATTTGTAGTGTAATTTACGAAATTTTCCTCTCAGTGTAAGACCGAACAAATTTTCAAACCAGTTAACCATACGATACAAATACCATTACGTAGGCACTAATAAAATTAATAAAATACAAAACCTCATTCCCAACGGGAACGGAATCACAAATCCTCGCAAGCCATTAATATGGATATTTTTCACTCAACATGTTATCGTTCCAATTAAAAGGATTAATTTATTATTTTTAGATTTCTTTTCCCCAATTTTATTTTCATTTCTCTGTATCTGAATATCGCTGCATTGATTCCCCAATTTGATTTTGGAGTTTGTGATTTTCCAGTTTGTGATTTAATCTGACGAGGGATAAAAACCCGGTGGATTGGAGGGGTAAGAGAGAGAAGAGATAGAGTAAAATAAAGATGGATGAGGGTGGGAGTAGGCACACAGGGATGGCCATTTCCCGATTTCCATTTTAATTCAACCCAATGGAACATCATGCTTAATACCAAAGACTCCTCGTCGTTGTTTTAGTTAAATGGCTCACTGCTCTCTCTCTCTCCCTATCGTACGCACCCGCTGTTCCACTATTTTACTTTATCCTCACGTTTTTCTATATATGCAGTCCAGTCAATGATCATAGGTGTGGCTGGGTATGTCTCGAAGGACGATCAGTTGCATTCAACTGTGGAAATGTCTTCTGATTCTTTTGAAGGATTTTTGTTTATGAGATACTACCCAAGAATTCACCTGATGTTATTGAATCTATCGATGCATGAAATATCTATATTTCAGTTTGATATGTAAGCGGTGCAGAGTGACTCCGGTTATTCAAGGTGAGCTGTGAACGATTTAATATCAAGGAAATTATTCTGTGAGAAACTGGAAGGAACGGTATAATGGGATCAATAATAATAGATATGAATAATTGGATCATTATACGTGATTTCTACATTATAAAAGTGTGAAAAGAAAACACGGATCTTATTGAATTATTTATGCTATCGAATAGTGATGACGTCGATAATAGACGCTGAATATTTTGGAGAGATCATCACGGTCAGAAAAAACATCAAAAGTTTTGGATTCGTCGCAATCTCGAAAGACATAGGATCGATGCATCTCGTTACGATTCCGGAAGAACTTATCGTGAGTGAGTCTCGACTTTTTCTGTTTTTTCTGTTTTATCATCGTCGATATATCGTGACGATATATCAGCGATACTAAAACAGAAAATACAGAAAAAATCAAGACCCAGGCAATACAAGTCCTCCTAAAATCGTGACGAGATGCACTAATCCAATGTATTTCGAGATTGCGACGAATCCAAAACTTTCTATGTTTTTTCTGACCGTGATGATCTCTAGAACAATTTAGCGTCTATGATCGATGGCATTACTACTGTCGAATAGTTTCTCTGTTGAATAGTTCGTCGATGTCATAGAGATGGTGATAAAATTCGAAGGAATATCTGATTACATTCTAATGGAAAAATAGCGAGAAATCGACATTTAAATATTTCTATTGAATTTTTTTTTTCATGATTTTGTCCAGTACACTTTTTCTCTCCATATTTGAAAACTTATACATATACACCTGTGACGTATCTCTCCTAATTGTAGGTTATTGCTTTTCATGTGTTGTGTAGGGTAGGCGGAGAGTGTACCGTTAACCTAAGGAAAATGATTAATTTTCCCAACCTCCAGGACATGTATAGATCAATCAACATTTGAAATGAGTTTGTTGAGGATTTTCCGTGATTGGGTGGATCGGGAGTAGGAGAATAGTGGATTTTGTGTCTAAGTGGTGGAATTAAAAGATGAGATTTAAGCCACAAGGCGAGTCAGTATATTTTACACTACATACACTTGATATTTTGCTAAAAAATAGTTGATAGTTGTCCACAAAGAAACTGATAATTAACCTCGATATTAATTGATAATAAACCACAGATAAGAATTGAAAGTTCAGATAATTAGCCAAAGTTCAAGAAATTAGAATGATGAGATAGAAAAAAAGAGAGTGCACCTGGGCCACACAATAGAAGTGAAACTCAAAAAATCCTCGCATATTGCAAACTAGATCGATAAAAGGGTGTGTGTGTGTGTGTGTGTGTGTGGAAAAAAATGGAAATTGGAGAAATTGAGCCCTGCAGATATATATCTCTTTTTCTCTCATGATTTTGATTAGTGATGTCGTCGATAATTGACGCTGAATATTTTGGAGAGATCATCACGGTCAGAAAAAACTTCAAAAGTTTTGGATCTCTCCAAAATATTTAGCGTCTCTTATCGACGGCATCACTAATTCTTATTGGGTAGTGAGCAAAATCATGAGCAGTTGTTTAGTTATAAGTATAAGTATACTTGCATGAATTTATCAGATTCTGTTCTTTCGTCTGGAATTTATACTGACAAGGGCTTTGGTCGGCAAGTTATTGGTTTGGCTCGCAAAGGGGCATACCCACACCACTCATTTTGAACGAAACTCATCATCGCACGGAGAAGAGAGTTTCGTGAAAATTACGTGACTTTCCGTAAACATGGAGTGCCATACGCTTTCGGGAATTTCTATGGATTGAAAATTAATTTTCACTTGGAATCACGAAAAAAAAGCGAGAAAAAACATGAATTCTTCGCTTTTTCCCGGAATTCTCATTATTTCAGGTGGTAATTATATGTTGTGTTCCATAAAAATTCCCGAACGTACATATTGCCCCACGATTATGAAAAGTCATGTAATTTCCACGAAATTTTCTTCTCCGTGTGATTCAATAAACCAATGATAATACTTGGCGAATATAAATATTCAAACGATTATTGTTCTCGATTCTCAATGTGATTCCTAAATGGAATCATAAATGTTCACAAGTACTTTGGATATTCAAGTCATTATTAAAAATTCTATATTTACTAAAAATGGAAAACATCAAAATCCTAAGAGAGTACAAAAATTCTACTTCAATCATTAAATTTCTCTCTTCATATCATTACGAATAAGTCAATTATTCTCTTGGTTTGAATTAGTCATCATTTTTATTAGTGAACCTCCTGATTACCATTGCACAATTAAACAGATGGAAGATGGCATTCACGAATTGTTGGAATGGCTTGGCGCAACCACGTCACACTGCATTCCATGCGCTTTTAGTTATCTCGTGTACCCATAAATCGGCATGGGTTACCGGAAAGAGAGGGGTAGAATGGATGAAAAAGGGTTGAAGGGGGGGGGCGTATGAGACTAAAGGCTGAGCACAAGAAAAAATGGAGGAGAATAACCGCAGGACCCCAGATTCGTGTACGCATAGATCCGAAAAGATACAGAGGAGGAAGACACGGGAGAATGAAAAAGTGAACAGAATGAAAAGGAAGGAAGATCGATTTGAGTTTCGTGAGTGTTGCATCGCGCGTTGCGAAATATATGCGGTGGTAGAGCGGAACACAAACGTCGCCGGAGGCTACTGGTGTTGGATGGATTTGAAAGGGCCGGTTTCCAAAAGTTTCTGCTGCGATCAAGTTTCGAGTAATTTCAAAGTTCTGATTTTTACCAAAATTATTGACTAAAAATTGACAGTGTTGGAAGTAAAAAATTATTCCTATTTCCAACTTTGAGAGCGAAAAAGAACATTCTCTCAACTCTGAAGATTTCCTGAAAATTTTTTTGATAAGGTCGACTGTATTTGAATTTATATACCATATGCCCTCAGAATCTGTACTCTAAGTAGTTAAAATCTCCACATGAAACGTAATTATACTCATATTGGCTCATGTTAATAAGTTGATGTTCAATCAAATTTGGATCCTTTTATTTTCATGTTGGAAGATCGATACAGTAGACTCTCGTTATAGGCGAACTCATGGGAGAGTAGGGGAAGCGAATTCAGAGAATTCGACTATATTTTTCTATCAGTACCACGCACTTCAAATTTGAGAGAAATTTATTTTTCGGCTTTATTTTTTCGGTCATTCTATATGCCTCGCCAGAGAGAACAATGGATTGTTTGCATCTTAGGGCCCGAAGGTGATAGAGTGGGGGAAGCGTTAATCTTTGAAAAAATCGATATGAGGGGAAGTTCAACTATAACGAGAGTGCTTATAACGAGAGTCTACTGTATAAGAATTTTATATACCATTCCATTTTTCTCCAAGTTAATGATCCGGGAGGTTCATTAAGCTTCTGTCTTTGGTTTCTTCACGAGTTTTGTGATGTGTAAACATCTTATTGTTCATCTCCACCGCACTCTGGCTCGAAGTGATTTGGTGAAAAGGCGACGGAAGTCCGTAACAGGAAATTACATCAAACTGTGCTGCTCTCTCAACACGGTCCCTCGGGTGGCCGGATGGCCGATGTCACTAGTGGAGGTAGCGTTGTCACCAACATTGGGAGAGTAACTATAGTATCTATATAATATTAACAACGGGATAACGTGTATCTTTATTTTGAAAATAAAAAATCATAATAGACGGAAACTAGAATGGGAAACGTCAGTTTGCATATCATGGATTACGTACCCGTACGGCGGCGATGAGATGTTCACACGTAGATCTCGAGTACGTCAGTATGGCTTGCTGGATTTTTTTTCCAATTATGGGGCATATATACATTATACTATTTCGAAAGTTCATTCAATAAACTTCAAACTGAGATTAGAATTATTCGATTTCCATCATTTTTCATTGAGTTCATGGCTAAAAATTTGATGGGGCTAACTTGGTGTTACATCCAAGCCGAGTTCGTTGTTCGTATATTCATTTTGATTAAGCTGGTCGTAGGTTGGATATATACGCAAGTAGAAATGACGTCGGGCATACCCGATGCCGAGTCAGGTCCTGACCATGTGTAGGTAGGGTCGACTCGATCGGGTGCTATCTGACAGGGGTACTATCGAGAAGTTATCGGGGAAAACCCCGATCGGGAACAAACTAATAAGGGCATCATTCGGTGGCGATTAGGGTAACCTGATGAGGTGCGACTCTTGAGGTGCATCGTCGGGAAATCGTCGGGGAAAAACCTCATCGGGCACAACTTGATAAGGACATTATGTGTTTGTAATCAGGGTAACCCGACCAGGCACAACCTAACGAGAGCATCATTCGGTTATGATGCCGGTTGCTCAATGAGGATCACACCCCGAGAAATGATCTATTTAAATCAAATAAATGGATTTATTAAATTTGAATGAAAACATTTATTCATTTAGAATAAATCGTTTTTTTTTCAATTGGATAAACAATTTGTCAATTTCAAATAAATTTTTAATGGTATTGTTGAGTAATTGAATTTTTATCAGATTGAAATGAACGATTTGTTACATTTAAATAAATAATGTTTTCGATCCAAATAAATACTCGAATAGAGGGAAATTCTCATTTTCAATAAGGGCTTTATTAGGTAGGAGAGGGTAGGGCAAATCGGATCGGGAGGGCAAAACGGACCCTGAAGGCTAAATGGATCATGTGATTTTTTTGAATTCGAAAGTCGAACGATCTAAAGTGGAAGCTAGCAGATTAATTCAATGATCAAACGGTCTGCAGAGAGGCTGAAAAGTCAATTCAAGAGTCAAACTCATCAGGTCATGATGCGAAAAACTCCATGCTTTCCTGATCAGGTGAGTGCATACCTTCCACATAGGGACCCGATGAGATTACCTCATGCAAACCCGACGTTCATGTCGGGCATGCCCTACTAAAGATATAACAGGGACTCTACTCCGACCTGACACAATTTTGCACTCGGGTCAGGATTGGGTCAAGCTAGTCCCCGGCTACCGTGTTTGAATTAACGTTAAAGTTCAATCCGGCCAGCATGATGGGGTAATTATCAGGGCTCTATACGTTTGTCGGATGCAAAAAAAATCTTATAAATAAGGGCAGAACCATATGAGTCGAACTGACAGTCGAGAATGCGAAGATCTAAACGTATGCATCAAAATCAGTACTCTCCCTCACCTCGAGTCCGGCGATACCATGGGAATAAAAATTATAAGTCCGAGAAAGAGTACTTGATCAGGTCTTGAGCAAGGACTTTCACGGTTACCCGAATGTTCAAAACGACATTCTGTCTATTGATAAATCATTAGAAATTAATTTCGTTGGAAATGATATTCCCCATTGATATCACAATTCGATTTTCTTTTTCGATGCCCAATCGAATGTTTGGTGCTGAACAACAATATTCTCATTTACCTCGAGGTATATAAAAAAATTAGCGGAAATTTTAGTGGAGTTCGAATGTTATGAGTAGAAAGATTTAACAATAATGAGACTGTTTGAATTCAGAATCGCGCAGAGCTTATATACCCCTATGAAGATGTAGACTGCGCTATTCGCGATACGATTGCTTGATGCCGACACAAAACGTATCATCGATTCAGAAGTTATTTATGTCATCATTCCTCTTCCGAAAAGGATGAGAATACTGAATAGATAATATCTCGAATGATTTTTGTAGTAGGGCCTCATCTATTCCCCACGTCTGGGTCGAGGCACAAAATTAAAATTTATTAAGGGTCAGGTTATCTCAAACTGAGAAACTGAATTCTTCCTATATTTCTCGCTATCCAGGTAGGAAGAGAACAATGGGACAGGCTCGGTCCAAGACTGGCGGCCGTGCGCTCAAACATTGGGGCCAGCTGCTCAGCTAGATTCGCACCAGGCTTGGTGGGACCTTGGGATGATCATACCAGGCCAGGCCTGGTTGCAGATCATGGCCACCGATGTCTCTAGTCGATGCCCAGATCCAATTCATTTTTGTTTAGTTAGATTAATTAGACATGAACCATCAAATTTGGAGTGATTGCATATTATTACTCATGGGCATATATCCGATGGCTTTAATGATTGAATTAAAATACATTTGAACAGTGGAATAGGAGTGACGCCGCGAGTACTGCCAAACTGCCTATTGTAATTGCGAATAATGATGGAAAAAAATGTAATTCTTTCCTAATCTTTGTTACTACTGATTATCTTTTACCTATCAACTCTTAGAGCATTCATCGCTGGGAAAGCTTGATCAGTTAACTTCAAATATTCGACCCATACTGGGATTGAACCCCGGAACCCACCTAACGATTACTAATCCTATGTTGTAACCACTCGATCACCACGCAATCCTCCCGGGAAGAAAAATCGAGGGTCTCTATTGTTCTGGAAGACCGTCGTCTCCGTCTCTGAAATACTCTCTCTCCGCGCCATAAGAGGGACCATCGAGAGACGCCGCTAATCTCTCGGATAGAGACGGTTGGGAGACTGACGTTTTGTCTCCCGGCAAGAGAACGTTCAAATCGCAATTGAATTACTAATTACCTGCCTAATTAACTCCTTGGAGGATAATTAACGGTTGCATGATAATCTATGAATTAATTTAGGAATATTTAAAAAAAAACAGATAGGACCAGTGGTTCTCGAGTAGGTCTGCTGGTGGGAAAGCTGGTGTTCCCAATCGGTCGGCCATCCTTTTTCTGGTCCGACTCGCTACTGCTTAGCCTCAGTGATCGCAGGATATCCCGGTATGTTCTGAGCTGTGCAGCTGCTTATACCAGAATGGATTCTTTTTTGTTTATAAGGACCATTAATTTATTTCATAAGGACAATTAATGGGGGGGGGGGGGGGAAGGAGGAGGTAGGATGGAGTGGAGGGTAATATGAGATAACGGAGATGGGGGGGGGGGGACCATGGGGTAAAATGGGATAGCGGGGTCAATTGGACAGTGGGGTCGGAAGGGGAGGTAAGGGAGAATGGAGTCAACTGAATGGTGGGGTAATATGGAATAACAGGAGTTGGGAGGGGGGGTGGACCATGGGGGTAAAACGGGATAGCGGGCTAAATTAAAAATTAGAGAAACAATTTTAAAGTTTTAGAAATCCTGAAATTTACCAATTTCCGAAATTCTGGAATTTTAAAATTTTCGAAATTCTGGAATTTTAAAATTTTTGGAAGCGTGAAATTTCAAAATTTTTGAAATCTTAAAATGTTAAAATTCTTAAAATCCTGAAATGTGAAAATTTAAAAAATTCTGAAATTTCAAAATTCTTGAAATTCTGATATCTCGAAATTTTTAAAATCCTGAATTTAATTAAAAAAAAGATCCTAGATTCTCAATATTTTAAATTTTCACGAATTTTAAAATTTCAAGAATTTGGAAGATTAAGAAAATTTCGCGGGAATATCATAGATTGATATCATTCAATTATCGATAGATATTCTAAACTTCTACAAATATGAAATTTTCAAAAAATAAAAATCCGGAAATTTAAGTTAAAATGAGTTCAATCAAAATCAATCAATGAGATTTCACCCTGATGGTATAAGCCTATCCGTTTCAATTCATCCGATTGAACTCTACTTTCACGGAATAATTATAATTAATTATCCATAATTATTAATTTCCTTAAATAAGGGACCTGGAATAACTGACACAGAAAAAAACACAAGTTTCCATCTCTCATGGAGAGACGCGAGTCTCTACGAAAGAGCTGGAGACTCCTAGAAACTCGAGTCTCTACACTAAAGACTATCCGAGCCCCGAAAAAGATGCGAAAGATCCCGAGAGACTCATTTTAGTCTCTCACAATTTAATCGACCTAACTTGTCAATGAATACTACTATCATCAGAATCACTATTTAATCATTGATTCATCATAAGAATTAAAAAAAATTATGAATAATTTTTATTCAATTCTCATTACCAATCCCAACGAACATGATGATAACACCCAGAAAAAAAGATGGCTGAATCAAGTCGAGAAATCGACCTGACCTCATTCGACTTGGATCAAGTCAGAACCCGACTTGAATCAAGTCGATTTGGTGAACAGCATGTCGCGGTCCGGCTTGATTCAGGTCGGATTCCGACTTGATTCAGGTCGGATTCCGACTTGATTCGGATCGGATTCTGACTTTCAACCCATTTTTCCGACTTGAATCAAGCAGGATTTCCGGCTTGACCTTTTCTGTTTTGAATCAAGTTGATTTTCTACTTGAAAAGTCGATTTTCTACTTGATCCAGCCATAGATATCTTGTTTGAAGCAGGTCGATTTTCGACTTGATTCAACTATCTTTTCTTTTAGCTGAAATTATTATCAGATGAAAAATTATGTGATTTCACCCTACAGTACTACCCTTACAATTTCATCCTCAAAAATAGACCCCCCCCCCCTTTCCCCCACCTTATAACCCCGCAATATCGACTGAGACTTATTGAACAAGCCCGTGGCCATCGCCAGCTGAGCCTTGGTTTCCGAACTCCTGCATGTCAGTGCTCGGGTCAGCGCTGAATCAGATCTGTTTGCCAGGGGCCGGTTGTTCTTTCCTTTCGCCGGACTCAAGCCTTGGCCCGGAGCTTTGGCCCATCATCTCACCGTGCTTGGGCACCAAGGCTTAGCGAACCCAGGCCTGTGCCAGGCTCGGTGCGGTTCCCGAGCATCGATATTTTCGACCTGAGTATATATTCGTATAGTAGTCAGTTATATTATATACAATCAAATTTTTCATGCAAATATTATGAATCAATACCAAAAGCTAATGTAATTTAACAACAAACACACAAAAGAAATGTTTAATGTTTTAGGTTCGCTGTAATTGTCATGAACCCCACGAATGGTGGTAACGCGCGGGGCATTGAGATGCAAAAAGTGTGGTGCTACCGTGCGATGGTCCCGATACCGCCTAATGGACCGTCCCGCCCTCCTTTCTCTTCACCATCTCTTTTGATCTTCTCTTCTCTTTTCTCTATACTCGCATTCATCTACCACCTTGCTTACCACTTTGTGAACGCGCACTCCCCTTGGTTTTATTTTCTTTTACCCTTTTTTTTCACTTAACTTCTATAGGTACCCCCTTATCTGTTTCTCTCTCGACGATTCTGTGGTCACCTTGAAGTAGCTACTGTTGTCTCCTTGTCTCGAATTAAAAAAAAAAGAAAAACGAGAGCAGAGTGCAGAGCCGATCGAACAATCGCGCGAGAACGATAACTATCGATTCTTCAAAAGGATGCAATGAATAACTCCTATGGATATCGTATATACTTTATTCATTCATGGGGACACTGGAAAATCTTGAGGTAAATTTTAAAAAATATTTCCCTCGCAGACGCTGCTTTTCAATGACTCGTGTCGACATAAGACTGTTTTTTATTCTAGCCGACGTATTTATCATAATTGAAAGTGGGTTGTAACTTTCTGGAAAGAGAATTAAATTTCTTATGAATATATAGATAAATCTGTGAAATATGTGAATCACATGTCATCTAAGTTTTCCATTCGATGTCTTTCCACTTCAATGAAGAAAAGAAAAACATGAAACTTTAACTTCCGATTTATCGTGATGTTATTGTATTCATCACGAAAATCGAAAGTGAAATGTCCGTGATATCTTCATATTTCGTGACCAGGATCCGGACTTCTTTTTTTTAAATTAAGACCCAGAACTTCGTGTCTTTAAAATTAATCTGGATACCGTACATGGAACAAATGATCACAAAAAAACAAAGAAATGGAATGTCTAAGAATTTGAAGGTTGCGTTTGAAATAATGGGAATAATTCGATGATTTCATTTTAAAGAAATTGAGATTTTGTTTCAATGTGTAAAAAGAGAGAGTGGCAATATTCCTAGTAGTAGTTTTTAAAAACTGCCTGGGGATTCTGCTTCAATCCTGCTCAAAGTCATGCTGAGGCGCTTGTTCAAGGCCTTGCTAAATGTCCTGCTGAGACCAATGCTTAAGATCCTGCCCATGATCCTGTTAAATGTCCTGCTGAGACTCCCGCTGAATGTCCTGCTAAAATCCTGCTCAAAATTCCATTGAATGTTTTGGTCATGGTCGTGTTGAAACTCCTGTTGAGACTCCGCTCGAAATCCTCCTTAAGGTCCTCTTGAATGCCCTGCTGGAGAGCCTGCTGAAGTCTTGCTCGAGGTCTCGCTGAAAGCCTTTCTCCAAGAACTCCAGCAGGACCTTCAGCAGCATTTCTACCGGGAGCTTGAGGATGAGTCTCAGCGGGATCTTCGGTAAGACTTTGAGCAGGACATTCAATCGGACCTTAAACAGGACCTAGTAGAAAAAATTCTGCAGAACTGTGAGCAGGACCTTCAGCAGGACACTTAACAGGATATTTAGCTGGGCCTCGAAGAGATTCCTTAGCAGGTCATCCAGCAGGACCTTAAGCAGGAAATTCAACAGGACCACGAGGAGCATCTTCAGCAAGACCTTCGTCAGGACATTCAACAGAATTTTGAGTAGGAGTCACAGCTTTGGGAGCGGCTTGGATGAGTAGTACTGTGTATCAGGATATTGAGGTTACATTCATTCGAGATGATTTCAGAGATCAGTGACAAGCTAAATGGGAAAATATCAAATGTTTCGATTGATCTTACCATCTCCAGAATGCACCGAATCCATTTTCCACAGGACCAGTGTTTTATGCTATACTCCGTGATAAAAGCTAACGGATTTCGATATAAAAAAAATTCAAAACGTAATCACGTGAGTGCCAGTATCAAATTATTGACAACTGGTAACAGTGAAATTCTGTTTATCTTCATTTCTTTTCTATTCTACTTGATATTCCACTTTTCATATTCCACTAGATAATTGACCATTTTCACTACTAGGTGGCAGCATCGATCGATGATCGGAGAAAAAACGTCGAACATCAATTAATCGGAAGTCGAAAACATCGATTAAAAATGGTCGATTATTTCAAAAAAACATCGACAACATCGGTGTATCGAAGAATATCGCCCATCCCTACCTCGGAGCACTAAACGTACAGCAAGACATTTTATTATTGATGTGAGGATGCTTATGATAATTGAGTAAATTATCATATGAGTCAAACATAATGCGTCAAAAATTAAGATTTCATGCCATTTGTCAAAATCTAGCGACCCAATTTCCACGAGAGTTTCGAGAAAATATATGTCTGGTATATTTGAAATTTTTTTTGTGCATATAAGACATATATTCTGCATATTGTCATTATCTATACTTGGAAAACATTTTAAAATATATGTTGCCTATATGAGACATTTGTTTTGTAACTATATAACATATTCCGCTGAATATATTTTTTTTAAGCAGGGGGCCTATTCTGGTTTGTATAAATGGATAAATAAATAAATAAATGTTATTTTTACCAGTCTTCAGACTGGCAAAATCAATATTTATTCATTTATTCGTCCATTTATACGAACCAGAATAGGCGCCCAGAAATATATGTGCGATATATTCGAAATCTTCATCATTTGTAAAGCGACATATATTTCGCATATTTCCTGGATTTATATTTCATTAATATTATGAAATATATAATACATTGTAACGTGTTATTTTCTTTATTATCGACCGTTCAGCGAGTGGAATGTCTCCAGGCGAGAAGTCAATCAAAGCGAGAGCGAGAGTCACCTGTAATAATTATTTTATGACCCACTAATTAATTTGTCTGGTTTTATTTTTGTTTTGTATCGAGTCGAATCCTTATGCTCACCGATCATCACGATTCTGGAGTTGGAACATTGAGAAAGAGTTTATTGGAGCTAAATGAGAGTTCATTGAATTTGAGTAGTCCCGCCAATTGATGAGAGGATGGACAGTTTGGGAGTTAAAACCGTTTGGTGGCGCTGGGGATCTCCGAGTCAGAATTTTGGACTCAGTTGAACTCCTCCGACGGAATATTGAAGAAATCTGGACTGACGTTAGACGTCCAAGAATATTTTGAAAATGATGTGAAAATCTTTGGAAGGAATTTTCTGAATAAATCTAATTGATTTATTTTATTGTTGGTTCACGCTGCTTGATATAATGTGCAGACGTCATTTGAATTATTTCCTGTCGGTTTCGGTTGGGTTTGATTTCAGCGACCAATCGGAACAGAGGAGTTTGGGAGAGCGCCGACCAATGGGAGTCGTCGTTAGAAATAGCCATGCTGGCTGGTGCGTGCCGTTGTGCCGGCCGGTCACTTCTCGTGTGGAGACACTTACGTACAGAGTAAATTTTGTTGATCTCTGAGAAAAATCATTTATTGGGACTGATTAATAATCGATTGGATAATTTTTAATACTTGAGGAATTTGTGACATTGGAATTCTATTATTTCTGACGCAGCTGGCAGTTTCTGCAGACGGTGAGCAGTGGATATTCTTTTGTTTGAGATTGTGGAAAAATTTAGTGAACGAGTGAGGAGTTGTCCGATTTAGAATTTTTGAGACGCTTGGCCTGATGGCGTTTCCTCACGGGACGCCATCTTAACTTGTAAATTAATTAATTTAACGGAGACTTGTCCCTCGCTCAGTTGGATCTTGATAAATGATTAATGATTTATTGATTGATTATTTTCTCTTGATTTTGTTTATTTTTTTATTATCTTTAAATATCTCGGTGTCTCACAAGATTTCTTGTCGTATTTAATTCAGTGATTTATCTATTTGTCGAGTCTATGGTGACTCTCGCTTTTCTCGTTTCTCGTCATGTAAGTAAGTTGATTTCGCGACAAACAAATATTTTCTTCGATAATTAAATTTGAAATTAACGAAATTATCTTGGGGCAGTGAGCGTTGCCGGTGAGGTGCGCTGTAATTTTATTCATCGCGTAATTTACAATATTTCTTTGTTGTTTGGCCAAATCATTACAACTTCTCGCTGCGTGACCTTCAGTCACGTGTCAGCGCTGGCCTCCTATGACTCACCCGCAGCGCGCACACAGTTATCGAGGATTTTCTCCTCTTGTACTTTTGTTTTGATGACGGTGCATTAATTTATTTTATCTGAAATTTTATTTTTGTGAATATTGAAATAGAGCACCCTATTATTTATCATTTGACTGTTAGTAAGAAAGAGAGGAGAAATAATTTAAAGGGGGTTAAATTCAGATATTGTTTTTGACGTGGATACGTCTATGGTTTCATTTTTGGGGTGTCATTTTGTGAAAAAATCTTCATTTACTAACGCCATCTAGTAGGTGTTTCTGATACTAACGCCTCGACGATATATGGATAAATTATCGATTGATGATTACTCAAAGTTATCGACGGTTGATAATAATCAAACTTAATTATGATGAAGATAGAGCTTTCTCTATTCTTCATCCTGGTTACGCTTAAACACTTACGATTGATCGCATATATGATTGATCGCATATAAACGCGTGGTAAACAGTATGTTCTAAAAAGTTCTAAAATGTTCCGGAAAGTGCTAGGATGTTCTAAAAAGTTCCAGAATGTTCTAGAAAGTTCTAAAATTTTCTAGAAAGTGCTAAAATATTCTAGAAAGTTCTAGAATATTCTGGAAAGTACGAGGATGTTCTAAAAAGTTTCAGAATGTTCTAGAAATTTCTAGAAATTTCTGGAAAAAGCTAAAATATTCTCAAAAGTTTCAGAATGTTCTGAAAGGTTTTAGAATATTCTGGAAAGTGGTAGGATGTTCTAAAAAGTTCCGGAATGTTCAAGAAAGCTCTAGAATTTTTTGGAGTGTGCTTAAATATTCTAAAAGGTTCTAGAATTTTCTGCAAAATGCAAAAATATTCTCACTAATTTGAGAATGCTCTGAGAAGTCCTAAAATATTCTAAAAATTTCTAGAAGTTCCTAGAAAGTTCTGGAATTTTCTGAAAAGTGCTAGGATGTTCTAAAAAGTTCCAGAATGTTCTAGAAAGTTCTAGAATTTTCTGGAAAGTGCTGAAATATACTAGAAAGTTCTAGAATGTTCTCAACAGTCTGGAAATCTCTCAAAATATTTCAAATGATTGTAAATTTTCATAGATCTTCCACGAATTAGTGGAATTAAATCGAATTCATCTCGATGAAAACTGAACCACCACAGGGCGGACCATAGAACATTAGTTATTCATAATATAAGAAATAAAAGAACGAAAAAACAGATTCCATAGACGTATCCACGTAATAACTTACGGCTGTATCAGCCACGACAGCTTCTGTCGCGCCCACTACAGCCGCGCTACTTTTTTTTTATTGTTTCTTGAAGAATTATTTTTTTATATGAAATAAATTGAGTTTGTTCACCCCGTAAAATACTTGAAATATTTGTTTAATTTATTTTCTGTTGAGACCAGTCATAATTAAGGATTTCAGGGACAGCATTAGAAACCACGACGCCTCCGCGGTTGATCTGAGCTACGGGATCGCTGTTCTATTTGTCGAGGAGTATCAATTTGTTGTTGAATGTTCTGACGTACTGGCGCCCAAATTTTTGTTGTGTTCTGCTTTGGTCGCCGAGGGCTCCGTAATTCTGCCATTGCATCGGCACGAATTACGTCACAACATATATGAGACTTTCTTTTTCATTGTAGGCAACATATATTTGGAAATATATTTTTTTTATAAAATAAGAGTGTATTTCACATATATCTCACATACCATATTTTTTGCCGCTTTTATATGTCATATGGTTCAGATTAATGTCAAATAATTTTCAACGTATATTTTTTTCCACGCGGGACACCTCTAGCAATTTGAACCCTATGCAGTTCCACTTCAGTCGCGCAGCTTTCTACGCACTCAATGTTTTTTTCTACGTTGTAACTAAGTCCCAATGATTTAAATATTGAATCGTCGATTCTTTCCATGCGTTCAAACGCAATCTTTAAATTTTTTGACTTTCCATTCGTTTGTTTTTTTGTATGTTTGTGTCTGTGTGTGTGTGTTGTTTTTGAAGTGAAACTTCTTTAGTCACGGTAGTGCGAGTCGACAACTAAAGAGCGGACCATCACAAAAAGCGGGACGATCTGAAAAAAGTCGTTAGAGTAGGAGAGCGTCGGGGAATGGGGGAATGGAGGACACCAACACGGCTCTAGTAACTACTCTCACTCGACTCACGGCGTATAGTGAGAACATTGCACATTTCACATCGGAGGCACCACCTCCTGGATAGGTAATGGCGACTAGAGAGAATTATGGATAGATTGCAATCGAGATTTTCATGCAACAATCATCTCTTCACATTTTAAGCCTACAGAAGTTTCACTTCTGTCGGTCGTGGTCACTACGCGCGCATATTTTTTTTTTTTCATCAAGGAGGGGGGAAATGCTTTATACATCATAGATACTAAGATTCGTCTGTCAGACTCACACCGACTAAAACCCAAACTCCCTTGCTTCTGCTCCGTAGTTCCCCGCGGGGCCATCGTTAGGCGTTACTTCACAGGGAGGAGAATCTAGCTATACCTCTCTCTCCAGGTAGTCGAAGTTATGACTTCTCTCCTTCTAAGTATCTTTACTCTTTGCTCGCTCTCTTTCTATGCGACCGAGTTCCTGAAGGACTTCAGTGGCAAATGAGCTCGTTGCCTTCCAGGCTGCTTTCATAACATAAGATAGCATCGCTCTTGTTGAAACACCGGCATACGAAGAATACGTGCTCGGCATCTTCATGGAGCAGGACAGGACCTCTGGAGGATCCTTATGTTTAAACCGATGAAAATATTCATTGAATCACCTGTGTCCAGACAGCATCTGTGTTAGGTAATGGTTGGGCTCAGCCAGCCAGTTGGGCTTAGCCAGACATTCATCTGTGGAATAAGACGGTATGCCCATCTACCCTTTGTAGCGGTATCCCACAGCAGCGGCTATCGGCGTATACTGTTTTGCCGCTTCTCCGTTCTGAGTTCCTCAGGGCTCAATGCAATTGATTCCTTTCGCCGGTAAAGAGTTCTTTGTTTTTCGACTCGTACTCCGATAGGCAGCATTTCTGCGATGACACACACTGCATCCTCCGTGCGATGATATACACAGTGCTCTCTGCCTCTGCTCGCTATTTAGAGTAGAGTCGTGCATCAATCGTCACTCCCAGATACCGAAGAAACATGCGTTCCAACTTGCAAGGTGATGATCCCCACCTGCATCCTACTAGTAATGAGTACTGCCTCAGTTTTATGGTCATCTAACTTCAAGCCAACTGTGTCCATCCACTGGCTAATCTTCTCAAAGATAGTGTTGAAAGCAAAATTTATCTCTTCGAGATGTTTTACGACGATCACTACGGCCACGTCATCTCTATATGCCACGAGCCTCACTTCCCCTAGTAATGCCAGTTTCAGTAACCCATCGTTCGTGATATTTCAAAACAGGGGACCCAGGACCGATGCTTTGTGGTACTCCACCAGTAAGTTTGTACTCTTTCGGGCCAGTCTCTTTAACGTATCAGAGGATCCTATCGGAGAAGTAGCTTGCTACCGTCCTTCGCAGATATTCTAGTACGTTCATCTAAAAAAGAGCATCCATCATGTAATCCCACTTGGCGGAGTAGAAGGCGTTTCTGATGTTCAGTGTTGCCACTCCACAACATTTCTTCGAGACACCCTTCCGTCTAGTCTCTGTGATCACTTCCTTTACCGTGTTGAAGGTAGAGCGTCTTCTCCGGAAGCCATATTGGTTGTCAGCAAGCGGCGGTTACGGCCTGCTACGTCAATCCCTTGGTGAACGATAGGCGAGAGGATGTTGCCGACTGTATCCAACCAACATAATGGACCGAGAGATGATGATTTGTCTGGTGGCTGTTTCACTTCCGAGAAAAGTACTAATCTCTGTTGCTTGCGAGAAAAAGTACCCTATTCAAGGCACGCGTTGTAGACCTCCAAGAACATCGTTAGCGTGGTTTTGATGGCTGCATTCAATACATTATTTAGGATTCTATCTAAACCAGGAGCTCTCGAATTCCCCACTCTATTACAAGCTTCCATCAGCTGAATTTTTGTGATTGGCGGGATTTCCTCGATCTTATACTTCTCTGTGGGATGGTGGAGTGCCATTTTCTGGACAAAAAGAGCGGCCATGATCTCCAAGAGCCTGGCGCATGTGGGTGATGGCATCAGCTGGCTTTTCAGATGTGCCATAACGACCTTGTATGGCCGGCCCCACACGTCGCACTGGACCTCGTCAAACAGCTCATTCCAGCATTGTCTCTTGATATCCTTAATGGCTTTGTTCAATCTTCGACGTGCGTTCTTGTACTCTGTCATCAGTTCTGCGTAGTCTTCTTCTCTTCAACCACCCTGTGATGCTCTTCTCATGCTAAGGCACTTTTTACGAAGAGCAGCGATGTGTTCATTCCACCCGTGTACCGATGGGAGCTGGTTTATGCTACGTTTCCGGGGCATATTAGCATCGCAAACCTCCGTGACTCTGCTCATCATTTCTCCGGCCTTTATTCCAGTATTCCCGCCGCTGATGGGACGATTGTCCAGTATCACCGTGAAAGCGTTAAAATCAAAGGCAAATAATTGCATTGATTTTCCTGCGTGCTCCTGTAGTATTCTGGCCAGTAGATACTCCCCATAGTATCGCGCAGTGATCACTAGTTGTATAAACAGCAATCCCCCTTGAGGAGATTGCCGCTGATGAACGTGAGTTCGACAATGGAACTTGCCTCTCCCTTAATAAACGTTGGTTTGTCACCACTGTGGAGCAATACCAGGTCCAGTGTAGACGTGGCTTCCAGTAGCGCTTTCCCTCGCACATTAGTCTTCTTGCTGCCCCAATAAAGTGCCCAGGAATTGATATTCCCGGGGATGGCCACGAGTTACTGCTGCCTGGCATCTTCGGTCGGTCGATCTAAGAAATCTGTGACCTCATCAAATGAGAGGCCGGCTGGAGCGTCGCAGCTGTAGAAATTAATTCCGTTCAGCTTTGCTATTAAAAAGCTGGCCTCTTCGCCATTAACAACGCTCTGAAACGAGTATTTGCCGCAGGACCAAATAACGGCTTTAGCGGTGCTATCTGTTTCCTGGGGTTGAGTGGCAAGGTGTCTATATGGCCTCGAGATCAGTGCAAGATCTGGCTTCAGTGCACGCACGGTCTGTATGAGCAGGTCGTGTGCAGCTCCACGATGGTTGAGGTTCAGCTGGAGTTTCTTCATACTCGTTTTCTCCTCTCCTTCTGGAGTACCTCTTTTAGGGCTGGGCATCTGCTACTACCAGAAGTGTGGGCACAATTCTTCGATTCTCCGCACTTGGTACAGAGATTGGACCGGTTCACTGGGCTCTTGCATTTAATAGCGAGATGTCCATAGTGCCAGCACTTGAAACATTTGATTGATCTCTCTACTGTTCTTATCCGGCAATTGGTCCAGCCAATCTGGATCTTGCCATGTTCGTCCAATAGGTTCTTCACAACGATTCTCTCTTTCTCTGCTTTGGGCCTCTTATGTTGGGCATTAGTCGTGATAGAGTCACTTTGACTACAGACGCCCTGGCTCCCACGAGATATGATTGCATGATCTCCGACTTGCAAGGTCATGATCTCCACTTGCTTTCTGTTGGTAATTAGCACTGCCTCAGTCTTGTGTTCTGCCAGTTTCAAGCCAACTGTGTCCATCCACTGGTTGATCCTCTCGAAGGTAGTGCCGAAAGCAAAGTTTATCTCTTCGAGATGCTTTGCAACAATTACTAGAAAGTAGATAGGAACAGAGTAATGTTACACGCTATCTAGCACGATGGCCATAAGCAAAATTTTGCAACAATTACTACGATCACGTCGTCTGTATATGCCACGAGTCTATGTGTGTGTGCGCGTGCTCATTCTAAAATGGAATTTTGAACATGAGACCCTAGCGATTTTGCAGCCAATCGAGTGGAACATTAGAAAAACGTGAAAATTAGTTTTTTTTCACACATGCCATGTTTTGCCGAGAGAAACTATCCCGTCCAGCATGTAGTACATATTCAATTATTTAGATTTTTTTCTACAGTAATAATTCGGTCACGGAGTCACTTCATCGTCAATTGGTAAAATGACGGTTCAGACTGAGGGAGGGTGGTTTAGAGTATTCCAGGTTTTTTTCAGAATTCTATAGGTCAAACCGAGTGTAGAACAATACTTCTCCGGGTAATAGAACAATTTAGGATTTGTAAAAATTTGAGCGAAGGATTAATTAGGACAAACCAGATTAATTTGGGCAAGAAAGAAGCTTCAAAAATTCAGTGCAGGTTAAAGTAACTCATCAGTGCAATAAAATTTAAAGATTTTTGAAAACTACAAAAAATCGCCTGAAAGTGTTATTAGATTTTTTAATCGTAATTTTTTGCTCGATTTAATGACCGTTTAAGTTTTTCAAAAAATCAATTTTGAAAAATCAACATTTAACCCAGCGTCTTATGGAAAAATTCATAATTTTTTTCTGAATAAAGATTAAAATCTGAATTTTTCACTCGAAATGTGAAAAAAATAATAAAAAATATTGACACTTGTTTCATGAGGTTTATCCGTTTAGTTTTATTGATATTAACAATAAACAGTGAAAATTGACGAGAAACCGGAAGCGAAATCGACATGGCAACGTCTGCTTGCGTCTGCTCGAGTAAAGAGGTTATGGCGTTCAGTCCACTCGACTCCCGCCTGTCATTTTGACATCCAGCGTTGCCACGTATATTTGCAAGCTAGTCAACTGAATTACTTTTTATTGATTTTTACTTTCTTAAAAATCGAAAAATGTTATAATTTTCATATTGATGACCTCAATAATTCTTATAAATAATTTAAAAATGAAAACAATAATTTTTGGAAATTGTTTAATTTTTGCACACTCAACGACTTTATGTGTACTGATGAGCTACTTTAAACTAGTGCAAGATATTCGACTAGGGATTGAGCAAAATTATCTTAGCTTAGTTTAGTTACTTGAATGAATTTCTAAGATGTTATGTTTCTTCGTTTCGAATTTACATCGAAGAGGACATTGGTCGGGGAGTTACTGGTTCGACCAACAAAGGGTCACACTCACACTACTTATTTCCATTTAAATCAATGCGAACTCATGAATGAAATTTACCAAATCGTCGAAGTCTACCGAATTGAAGTCGTCTTCGGTGCAGAAAATGACACGGCAAATGTCAGTGATAAAGTTGAACAAAAAGAATCGTTTCATTATACGCAAATATTGTATTATTCTGATCGAATTTATGGGGGTTGATGGTACAAAGAGATGACGTGGTTCGGTGGAAAATGTAGAGGGTAAATATAATAAATGTGAATGGCAATGAGGAGGGACGAAAGAGAGAAGAAAAAGGGTTGAATCAACTGAGGGGTACTTGGCTACAGAGATAGAGCACGAAACTCTGAGTTTCCCTGTCTCTTTCCCCGGTTCGAGGTTATATCGGCAAGTTTAGAAGCGGTATCTGCATGCGTGCATGACGGTAGTAAGCGGCCATCGACATCATTTATATTTACGAGAGAATGGGGCAGTGGGATGAGCTCACCGCGGGTATTGTTATACAATCCTGGATGCTCCTTCTCATAAGGTCCAAAATTCTTTCATTCAGCTTCTTTCCCTCCATTTATTTTCATGTATAGTAAATCAATTCCTTTTTAAATTTCTTATTCACTTGCTAAAAGCAATAGATTATTTTGAAAACAAAAATTACATTCATTCCGCATTGCACTACTGAGGTTCGTCGCTTTTTAAAGCATCACAACTTTTCTTCTTCAACGAAAAAATGGCAATAGCTATCGGCCCTAGGCGTGTGACACTCTAGCGTGTCACACGAACTCTACGAATTCTACAAATTCTCTGAGTGTCAGATGCAGGAAGATCTAGCAATTTTCCCATTATCACACGCTATTCGTTGTTAAAACTCTCAGCGTGTCGCACGCAGCCCAGTGTGAAAACTCCTAGCGTGTCACACATAAACCAGTATTGGACTTCTCAGCGTGTCACAAGCAACCCAGTATTGAAATACTCAGCGTGTCACACACGTCCCAGTATTGTCGCCCATTGATTCATTTGGGTTCCGTCCCATATTACCCGCGTTCCATTTTGCCCTGTGTCCCATTTTGCCCGGCTCTCCCTTATATATTTTTTTTTATTCGAATTCATGTATGAAACATACGATGTATTGGACGATGAAGCACATTTGAGTTACATGTAGTACTGATATGAAGCCAACACTTTAATGCACAATTTAACAGAAACAATGAATTATGAAACCGTCACTTTACCGACCGAGCCATCATAAGCCGCGTAATCGATAATCGAAGAAATTTGAAATAGGAAAATACCCAGGATGCCTCACCGTCACTCACCATTCAGCGATTCAAATCTGTTGGTGTGGGCCGTTATTTCCTTAGGTACTCGTGAGAACAGTATACAGACAATTGTGAATAAACGAAGAACAGATGTCGCGAACGAGAGGGAAAATAAGGAGGATAACAGTAGGCAGCATGCTCAACAAGCAGTATACTGGACGTAAGTGCTGACATAAAAAGGATGCAAGAAAGGCCACGAAACTAGAGGAGAAAATCAATTTAATTGGTTGAAAAGTGAATTTCACGGAGAATCATTGAAGCCTGCGACGGTAAGATGCCTCGCAAACGTGGCATGAACCAGTTTCCATTGGTATACTGGTGAAAAGACCACATCATGACCCTTCATAAAAGTGCCTCACTATGAGAAGAGCATCACAGCGTAGCTGGAGAAGACCTCACTCTGGGGGAACTAGTAGCAGAGTATGAAAACCCGCGTGAAAATAATATATATCTAGGGATATATCTCAGTTATATTCACTTATATTTCGGCTAAAAATGTAGTATGCCAGATATATGCTGAACATAAATGGGTAGATATATCCCGATAGAAATATTTAGCCTTATATCTCAAATATATCTCAGATATATTTTCGGGCAAAAATGTATTATGCCACATATATTCTCGATATAAGTGTACGGATATATGTTCTTTCTATCAGAGAAGACCCGCTAGCAACCCAATAAAGCTATCAAGAAGACCAAGAGACAATGCAGGAGTATGCTAATCGATGAGGTGGAGGATAACCTGTGGGGCTGGCCGTACAAGGTAGTGATGGCCTACCTGAAAAACCAGCAGATGCCATCGCCAACGTACGCTAACCTCTTAAAAGAGATTGTTACAGCGCCAATTTCCCCAACAAGTAGAGCTTCACTATGCGACAGAGCAGTACGAGATAGGAGAAATCTCGCCAATCACAGAAGATGAACTGACGAAATTTTGCAGTAGAGTGAAAAATAGAAAAGCCCCTGGCCTGGATCGAATTCCATACATTGCATTGAAGGCAGCCTTCAAAAAAGCACCAACGCTATTTGTGAATGTCTCCCAGACATGCCATGAAGAGGATACTTTGTCCCTGCACAGGAAGCAACAGAGACTAGTACTTCTTCCTAAACGGAAGAAGTCAACAGACGAGCTATCATCCTACCGTCTGCTCTGTATGTTGGATAGAGTTTGCAGAATCCTGGAACGTATCGTTCACAGGAGGATCGAAGTAGTAGTCGAATCGCTGCTTGCTAGCAATCAATATGACTTGCGAAAAGGCCATTCTACATTAGATACGATTGATGTCATCAATACAGCCAAGGAAGCTGCGATCAAATGGGAGACAGGTACGAAGAAATACTGTTTGATGGCAACATTAAACATTAAGTATGCCTAAAGCAAGCGATTAAAGTAAGCGATTGGAATAATTTAATGGATTAAGTATGCCTTGAACTCCGTCAAGTTGGATTGCATTATGAGAGCCCTTGTAGAAATGCACGTAGGAGGATACCTACGCAGAATAGTAGCAAGCTCCTTCGTTAATAGGATTCTCAGATATCATATAGAGACTGGCTCGAAAAAGTACGGAGTCACGGGGGAAGTACCTTAGGGGACAGTTCTGGGTCCTCTTATGTAGAACATAATGTACGATGGGCTGCTACTACTGCTGATACTACTGCTGCCAATGGAAATCAAACTTGCGGCATATGCAGATGACGTGGCCGTAGTAATTGTCGCAAAGCATCTCGAAGAGGTCAACTTTGCTTTTGACACGACCTTCGAGAAGATCAGCAAACGAATGGAAACAGTTGGCCTGTTGTTGGCAGAACACAAGACCAAGGCAGTGCTCATTACTTGTAGGAAGCAGGCAAAGACTATCCCACTACAAGCTGGAGCACATGATATCACATCTCAGCCATTCCTCCGGTATCTGGGAGTGATGATTGATATTCGAATCAACTTTAAGCACTTTAAGTAGTAGGCAGAGTACGTGATTGCCAAAACGTCGGTAATCAGAGTGACTTCATCACGGCTGACGCCCAAAACCGAAGAACTCAGAACAGAGGATCGACGAAACAGTATACACCAATGGCAGTTACTGTGGGATGCCGCTACGAAAAGCAGATGGACATACCGCCTTATTTCCCAGGTGGATGTTTGGCTGAGCCGTGACCATGGCGAAATCAACTACTAGCTGACGCAGATCACCTCAAGATATGGATGCTTCTAAGTATATCTTCATCGGTTTAAACGTAAAGATTCACAAGGCTGCCCGCTCCACCCCGAAGTCGACACGGAGAAAAAAATTCAGTAAAAATTCCGAGTCAGTTCCGTAATCGTGCGGCGACCTTGAAGTGTGGGGAAAAATGACGTGACTTTCAGTAATTTTTACTTCAAGTGAACATAGCCTTTCCATGATTTTAAGTAAAAAATTACGGAACTTCACGTAATTTTTCCCACATTTCAAGGTTGCCGCATGATTACGGAACTGACTCGGAATTTTTATTGAATTTTTTTCTTCGTGAATGAAGATGCGGAGCACGTGCTCTTCTTATGCCCTCGTTCCAACACATTGCTCGGTACTTGGGTGACTGTTCTTGAACACACGATACAGTCAGAGTCCTTGATAAGAGCTATGCGACTATTGAAGGCAAATTGGGAGGTAACGAGCTCATTTGCGATGGAGTTTCTCCAGAAACTTCGCCGCATAGGAAGAGAGCGAACAAAAAATGAAGATAATTAGGAGGAAAGAAGCCATGATTTCGATGAATTGAAGGAAGAACTACGGATAGATCCTTCCTTCGTGAAGTAAGGAAGAAAAGCCTGACCGATGGGGAGGTTTTAGCCGGCATTGTTTCAAGTCCTGATGATGCATGAATGTATTTCCTCCTCTAGAAAAATACACAGACAAACATAGCGAAAAATCAATTTCCAATTTTCGGGGTAATTATAGTAACTTTCCCATCTCGGGAAGTTAAAAATGAATATTTCAATTAATCTTTTTCATCGATGAGAAATTGTGATTGAGGATTTTTAATATAACGTCGCAACACTAAGCTAAGTTTTGATTTTTGAAGTGAAACTTCTTATCGCACAGTAGAAAACTCAATCTATGTAACGGAAACAGAGGATGGGGATGCAACGTTTGGAGTGGGGGTATGTAACGACAATTCTGACAGATTCGATGCTGACGGAGCCATCTACCGGTACAATGCGGTAGCTTCAATTCAATAGGCGTTGAGTAGCTCCACTCTCTACGAGATAATATAATGAATGAACAATTTTCATATAATAGTTGAATATTGAAGCCACAAGTTAATGACATTTGCAAACCCCCAACCCAGTGTGACATCACAATCTGAGTGATACCGGTAATATAGGTAACGGCGAACTATAATCAGAATCGGAACATACCCCACCAATTATTTGGTCAATTTTGTTATCATCATGACGAATATGACTTTTTTCTTGTATAGGATATCATAATTTTGTGTACAGTGACAATGCGAGGGTGAATTTAGTGTCAACAAAATTACTATCAATTTATTAAAATCGGACTCTCACTAACCGTTGGATGCAACGTTGTGCGATCGAAAATTGCTACTACTACCGTAATCACAAATGTGTTCATATTCCTTGACATTTTTCATAATTTTGCATTTCGTTGATCAAAAAATATACACTACAGGATTTCTGAATTCATAAAAGAATTTATCCATATCGTAAATTATTTATTTGAAGGTTTTTCTTTCCTTTTTTAGAGAGTTGCTCAACTGAAATGTTGAACATCCTCAATTTCTCTTTCAATATTTACAGATAGCCACATAAAATCGACGATTATATTAATGTGTGGGTAATATTCCTGCCGATACAAGCTCTTTCGTCTGAGGGATACTTCACAGTTATCAATAAACCACGAAAACACGGAATGCTCATATGTACAGCACCATTCCGGGCATAGGTGGAAAAGGAAAAGAGAAGGATAACCATCAATGATTCAACGCGGGGCCGAATGGCACCAAATTCACATTTGTCTTCCTTAAGGGCTGGTTTACAACCCTGCAAATATTTCGTACAAGGGTGTACACCCGGAAGATTTCTCATACTGTTGTATCTTAGAGTACATATATATTCGGTCCCGCAATCGTTCAGTATCAATGGTATGTGAAACTATCTGGAGCTTTTGAATCTTCCGTTTATATATTTATGAGATCATTGGAATATACTGGTAAATAAAGTTCATAATAATGTTTTGTGGTCGACTCAACGGTCCTGAATACTATGATCACCGTTATGAAAAATTGTATGCCCTCAAATTGTCAATTTCTCCAACAAGAATTTTTTTATGAGCAACAGCTAGAATAATTCACAAATTTCAATTGAAATGTTAAGTTTGAAAACGACCAATTCAATGTTTGATTCATGCTTATGAATACTGTTAATGGAATATTTTTTGATGAGATGACGAGTTTATTGATTAAAAAGGAAACATTGAAATCATGACAGGTCTAGCATACATATTACCCACACATTCTTTAGAAACGAATTTCCTCTTTTCCAACTTTGGTTGATAAACCACCACATAGATATTTTTCATTTTCCAGTACAATTCCCTGCTGTATTTTGGATTTTCCTTTCCCCCGAGAACTCTTTTCTACTTGCGCGTGTTCAGTCACGTACGACTCTAGTATAGTACGAGGGTCTATAAGTGAAGAAAAAAAAGAGAAAAGATTTCGACTCATCGCGTGGGTGCACGGAAACCAAGTGTAACTACTCTTCCGCATATATGTGAACGGATCCGTTTCGTTTCCCGCTGATCTGCGTGAAATCTCTGAGTTTCAGATTACTAGCGTACGATCGTTCGCATGGCCCTTCCAGGAGCCTTGGACTGGAGAGAGAACAACCTTTTAAACCGCAACGATATTTCACCGTTTTAGGATGATAAACCGATCTTTATTTCCCTCCCACTCCCTTCCACGTTTGCGTAATTCTCCGAGGAATATGAGAACGGGAGGGGAAAAAACGGAGGATGGAGGGGAATGATATTTTTTTGGCCCAGTTGCGGGAGAAGGCCTCTACGTAAATTGGAAAGGGGTTTCTTAGCACAGCCCATTTGGAAAAACAAATTGGAGGGTTCTCAAGATGGGGACAGTTATGTTTATTGCTGCTGGGTTTTGTATTGTTGACCATGGAGAAGAAGATTCTCGACCTGTAAAAATACGGAATATTATGATTTTTCCACCGTGACTTCGTTCCCTGTGATAAAAAGGAAACGGAAAAATTGATTATCTTGTATGATTTAACTTATCCTCATCCTTTTCCTCGGTACGACTATTTACACCAAACTTGGTTTACGGACTATGCATGGACTATATGATCCGTGTATGTATCCATATGCGTGGATATATTGTAACATTGTAAGCATGTACCCGCGTCTGGTGCAAATAGTACCCTTCGTTCCTATAATGAATCTGTAGTTCCTCTATGTGGATATACGCTTTTCACGTAAAATCTACTGGATGGATTTCAATAAAATTTTCACTGAGACGTAGATGAAAGTCCCCGTCAGAGCATAGGATATGAATTGTTGCGTTACGATGTATAGGGGCTGAGTGATACAACAAAATCCGCTCGGTGCATTCTAACGGTCCATGTGCATAAGACAATCGATGAGCCGATCTGGAAGGGAAGGAGGACACTCAGGAGTGTCGAAAGGTAACAACATAGTTAGTAAAACTAATATTGCAGAATGTTTATCAATGCGATCATTGATCGATTTTTCAAAATTTCTGGAATTTTCTGGAAATTCTCGAAAGACTTTTGGAGGAGAGAATCTCACTCCAGAAAGGCGAGAGTTATTGGTTGAAGAAAAGACCTTCTAGAACGTTCTTCAATTTGTTCATGTTCATTGATTTTTCTAGAATCTTCAAATTTTGGGAACTTTATAGAATACTAGGGCATCATGTGCGCTGTGGCGCGCGACGACCTTATAGTCAATCCCAGAAATCCTTTTTTAGATGTTTGGATGTTTGATTTGCCAAGAAGAGAAGTCAAAGTCTTGAAAATTTCAAAAAAACACATTTTCTCGAAAACCAAAAGAGATAGCGACTTATAGCCTCTTCCAATCGATTTTTAAGATGATTTGAGCTTGGGGGGTGCGGAACCCAGAGTGTGAGAGGCCAAAACCCGTTTATCGATGATAGATAGGCCAAGAAGTGGAGTTAAAGTTTTTAAAATTTCAAAAAATCAAATTTTCTCGAAAACCAGAGGAGATAGCGACTTCTAGCCTCTTCCAATCGATTTTTGAGATGATTTCAGCTTGAGGGGTGCGGAACCCAGAGTGTGAGAGGCCGAAACCTGTTTATCAATGATAGATAGGCCAAGAAGTGGAGTCAAAGTTTTGAGAAATTCGAAAAATCAAATTTTCTCGAAAACCAGAGGAGATAGCGACTTCTAGCCTCTTCCAATCGATTTTTGAGATGATTTGAGCTTCGGCGGTGCGGAACCCAGAGTGTGAGAGGCCAAAACCCGTTTATCGATGATTGATAGGCCAAGAAGAGGAGTCAAAGTTTTGAAAATTTCAAAAAATCAAATTTTCTCGAAAACCAGAATAGATAGCGACTTCTAGTCTTTTCCAATCGATTTCTGAGATGATTTGACCTCCGGAGGTCCGGAACCCCGAGCCTGTAAGGCCAAACCCCGTTTATCTATGATTGATAGGGCAAAAAGTGGAGTTAAAGTTTTGAAAATTTCAAAAAATCAAATTTTCTCGAAAACCACAGGAGATGGCGACTTCTAGCCTCTTCCAATCGATTTTTGAGATGATTTGAGCTTGGGGGGTGCGGAACCCAGAGTGTGAGAGGCCAAAACCCTCTTATCGATGATAGATAGGCCGAGAAGAGGCTTCAAAGTTTTGAAAATTTCAAAAAGTCAAATTTTCTCGAAAACCAGAGAAGATAGCGACTTCTAGCCTCTTCCAATCGATTTTTGAGATGATTTGAGCTTGGGGGGTGCGGAACCCCGAGCCTGTAAGGCCAAACCCCGTTTATCGATGATTGATAGGCCAAGAAGAGGAGTTAAAGTTTTGAAAATTTCAAAAAATCAAATTTTCTCGAAAACCAAAGGAGATAGCGACTTCTAGTCTTTTCCAATCGATTTCTGAGATGATTTGACCTCCGGAGGTCCGGAACCCCGAGCCTGTAAGGCCAAACCTCGTTTATCGATGATTGATAGGGCAAAAAGTGGAGTTAAAGTTTTGAAAATTTCAAAAAATCAAATTTTCTCGAAAACCAAAAGAGATAGCGACTTCTAGTCTTTTCCAATCGATTTCTGAGATGATTTGACCTCCGGAGGTCCGGAACCCCGAGCCTGTAAGGCCAAACCCCGTTTATCGATGATTGATAGGCCAAGAAGAGGAGTTAAAGTTTTGAAAATTTCAAAAAATCAAATTTTCTCGAAAACCAAAGGAGATAGCGACTTCTAGTCTTTTCCAATCGATTTCTGAGATGATTTGACCTCCGGAGGTCCGGAACCCCGAGCCTGTAAGGCCAAACCCCGTTTATCGATGATTGATAGGGCAAAAAGTGGAGTTAAAGTTTTGAAAATTTCAAAAAATCAAATTTTCTCGAAAACCAAAAGAGATAGCGACTTCTAGTCTTTTCCAATCGATTTCTGAGATGATTTGAGCTTGGGAGGTGCGGAACCCAGAGTGTGAGAGGCCAAAACCCGTTTATCGATGATTGATAGGCCAAGAAGAGGAGTCAAAGTTTTGAAAATTTCAAAAAATCAAATTTTCTCGAAAAGCAGAATAGATAGCGACTTCTAGTCTTTTCCAATCGATTTCTGAGATGATTTGACCTCCGGCAGTCCGGAACCCCGAGCCTGTAAGGCCAAACCCCGTTTATCGATGATTGATAGGCCAAGAAGAGGAGTTAAAGTTTTGAAAATTTCAAAAAATCAAATTTTCTCGAAAACCAAAGGAGATAGCGACTTCTAGTCTTTTCCAATCGATTTCTGAGATGATTTGACCTCCGGAGGTCCGGAACCCCGAGCCTGTAAGGCCAAACCCCGTTTATCGATGATTGATAGGGCAAAAAGTGGAGTTAAAGTTTTGAAAATTTCAAAAAATCAAATTTTCTCGAAAACCAAAAGAGATAGCGACTTCTAGTCTTTTCCAATCGATTTCTGAGATGATTTGACCTCCGGAGGTCCGGAACCCCGAGCCTGTAAGGCCAAACCCCGTTTATCGATGATTGATAGGGCAAAAAGTGGAGTTAAAGTTTTGAAAATTTCAAAAAATCAAATTTTCTCGAAAACCAAAAGAGATAGCGACTTCTAGTCTTTTCCAATCGATTTCTGAGATGATTTGAGCTTGGGAGGTGCGGAACCCAGAGTGTGAGAGGCCAAAACCCGTTTATCGATGATTGATAGGCCAAGAAGAGGAGTCAAAGTTTTGAAAATTTCAAAAAATCAAATTTTCTCGAAAAGCAGAATAGATAGCGACTTCTAGTCTTTTCCAATCGATTTCTGAGATGATTTGACCTCCGGCAGTCCGGAACCCCGAGCCTGTAAGGCCAAACCCCGTTTATCGATGATTGATAGGCCAAGAAGAGGAGTTAAAGTTTTGAAAATTTCAAAAAATCAAATTTTCTCGAAAACCAAAGGAGATAGCGACTTCTAGTCTTTTCCAATCGATTTCTGAGATGATTTGACCTCCGGAGGTCCGGAACCCCGAGCCTGTAAGGCCAAACCCCGTTTATCGATGATTGATAGGGCAAAAAGTGGAGTTAAAGTTTTGAAAATTTCAAAAAATCAAATTTTCTCGAAAACCAAAAGAGATAGCGACTTCTAGTCTTTTCCAATCGATTTCTGAGATGATTTGAGCTTGGGCGGTGCGGAACCCAGAGTGTGAGAGGCCAAAACCCGTTTATCGATGATTGATAGGCCAAGAAGAGGAGTCAAAGTTTTGAAAATTTCAAAAAATCAAATTTTCTCGAAAAGCAGAATAGATAGCGACTTCTAGTCTTTTCCAATCGATTTCTGAGATGATTTGACCTCCGGAGGTCCGGAACCCCGAGCCTGTAAGGCCAAACCCCGTTTATCGATGATTGATAGGCCAAGAAGAGGAGTTAAAGTTTTGAAAATTTCAAAAAATCAAATTTTCTCGAAAACCAAAGGAGATAGCGACTTCTAGTCTTTTCCAATCGATTTCTGAGATGATTTGACCTCCGGAGGTCCGGAACCCCGAGCCTGTAAGGCCAAACCCCGTTTATCGATGATTGATAGGGCAAAAAGTGGAGTTAAAGTTTTGAAAATTTCAAAAAATCAAATTTTCTCGAAAACCAAAAGAGATAGCGACTTCTAGTCTTTTCCAATCGATTTCTGAGATGATTTGACCTCCGGCAGTCCGGAACCCCGAGCCTGTAAGGCCAAACCCCGTTTATCGATGATTGATAGGCCAAGAAGAGGAGTTAAAGTTTTGAAAATTTCAAAAAATCAAATTTTCTCGAAAACCAAAGGAGATAGCGACTTCTAGTCTTTTCCAATCGATTTCTGAGATGATTTGACCTCCGGAGGTCCGGAACCCCGAGCCTGTAAGGCCAAACCCCGTTTATCGATGATTGATAGGCCAAGAAGAGGAGTTAAAGTTTTGAAAATTTCAAAAAATCAAATTTTCTCGAAAACCAAAAGAGATAGCGACTTCTAGTCTTTTCCAATCGATTTCTGAGATGATTTGAGCTTGGGAGGTGCGGAACCCCGAGCCTGTAAGGCCAAACCCCGTTTATCGATGATTGATAGGCCAAGAAGAGGAGTTAAAGTTTTGAAAATTTCAAAAAATCAAATTTTCTCGAAAACCAAAGGAGATAGCGACTTCTAGTCTTTTCCAATCGATTTCTGAGATGATTTGACCTCCGGAGGTCCGGAACCCCGAGCCTGTAAGGCCAAACCCCGTTTATCGATGATTGATAGGGCAAAAAGTGGAGTTAAAGTTTTGAAAATTTCAAAAAATCAAATTTTCTCGAAAACCAAAAGAGATAGCGACTTCTAGTCTTTTCCAATCGATTTCTGAGATGATTTGACCTCCGGCAGTCCGGAACCCCGAGCCTGTAAGGCCAAACCCCGTTTATCGATGATTGATAGGCCAAGAAGAGGAGTTAAAGTTTTGAAAATTTCAAAAAATCAAATTTTCTCGAAAACCAAAGGAGATAGCGACTTCTAGTCTTTTCCAATCGATTTCTGAGATGATTTGACCTCCGGAGGTCCGGAACCCCGAGCCTGTAAGGCCAAACCCCGTTTATCGATGATTGATAGGCCAAGAAGAGGAGTTAAAGTTTTGAAAATTTCAAAAAATCAAATTTTCTCGAAAACCAAAAGAGATAGCGACTTCTAGTCTTTTCCAATCGATTTCTGAGATGATTTGACCTCCGGAGGTCCGGAACCCCGAGCCTGTAAGGCCAAACCCCGTTTATCGATGATTGATAGGCCAAGAAGAGGAGTTAAAGTTTTGAAAATTTCAAAAAATCAAATTTTCTCGAAAACCAAAGGAGATAGCGACTTCTAGTCTTTTCCAATCGATTTCTGAGATGATTTGACCTCCGGAGGTCCGGAACCCCGAGCCTGTAAGGCCAAACCCCGTTTATCGATGATTGATAGGGCAAAAAGTGGAGTTAAAGTTTTGAAAATTTCAAAAAATCAAATTTTCTCGAAAACCAAAAGAGATAGCGACTTCTAGTCTTTTCCAATCGATTTCTGAGATGATTTGAGCTTGGGAGGTGCGGAACCCAGAGTGTGAGAGGCCAAAACCCGTTTATCGATGATTGATAGGCCAAGAAGAGGAGTCAAAGTTTTGAAAATTTCAAAAAATCAAATTTTCTCGAAAAGCAGAATAGATAGCGACTTCTAGTCTTTTCCAATCGATTTTTGAGATGATTTGACCTCCGGCAGTCCGGAACCCCGAGCCTGTAAGGCCAAACCCCGTTTATCGATGATTGATAGGCCAAGAAGAGGAGTTAAAGTTTTGAAAATTTCAAAAAATCAAATTTTCTCGAAAACCAAAGGAGATAGCGACTTCTAGTCTTTTCCAATCGATTTCTGAGATGATTTGACCTCCGGAGGTCCGGAACCCCGAGCCTGTAAGGCCAAACCCCGTTTATCGATGATTGATAGGGCAAAAAGTGGAGTTAAAGTTTTGAAAATTTCAAAAAATCAAATTTTCTCGAAAACCAAAAGAGATAGCGACTTCTAGTCTTTTCCAATCGATTTCTGAGATGATTTGACCTCCGAAGGTCCGGAACCCCGAGCCTGTAAGGCCAAACCCCGTTTATCGATGATTGATAGGGCAAAAAGTGGAGTTAAAGTTTTGAAAATTTCAAAAAATCAAATTTTCTCGAAAACCAAAAGAGATAGCGACTTCTAGTCTTTTCCAATCGATTTCTGAGATGATTTGAGCTTGGGGGGTGCGGAACCCAGAGTGTGAGAGGCCAAAACCCGTTTATCGATGATTGATAGGCCAAGAAGAGGAGTCAAAGTTTTGAAAATTTCAAAAAATCAAATTTTCTCGAAAAGCAGAATAGATAGCGACTTCTAGTCTTTTCCAATCGATTTCTGAGATGATTTGACCTCCGGAGGTCCGGAACCCCGAGCCTGTAAGGCCAAACCCCGTTTATCGATGATTGATAGGCCAAGAAGAGGAGTTAAAGTTTTGAAAATTTCAAAAAATAAAATTTTCTCGAAAACCAAAGGAGATAGCGACTTCTAGTCTTTTCCAATCGATTTCTGAGATGATTTGACCTCCGGAGGTCCGGAACCCCGAGCCTGTAAGGCCAAACCCCGTTTATCGATGATTGATAGGGCAAAAAGTGGAGTTAAAGTTTTGAAAATTTCAAAAAATCAAATTTTCTCGAAAACCAAAAGAGATAGCGACTTCTAGTCTTTTCCAATCGATTTCTGAGATGATTTGACCTCCGGAGGTCCGGAACCCCGAGCCTGTAAGGCCAAACCCCGTTTATCGATGATTGATAGGGCAAAAAGTGGAGTTAAAGTTTTGAAAATTTCAAAAAATCAAATTTTCTCGAAAACCAAAAGAGATAGCGACTTCTAGTCTTTTCCAATCGATTTCTGAGATGATTTGAGCTTGGGAGGTGCGGAACCCAGAGTGTGAGAGGCCAAAACCCGTTTATCGATGATTGATAGGCCAAGAAGAGGAGTCAAAGTTTTGAAAATTTCAAAAAATCAAATTTTCTCGAAAAGCAGAATAGATAGCGACTTCTAGTCTTTTCCAATCGATTTCTGAGATGATTTGACCTCCGGAGGTCCGGAACCCCGAGCCTGTAAGGCCAAACCCCGTTTATCGATGATTGATAGGCCAAGAAGAGGAGTTAAAGTTTTGAAAATTTCAAAAAATCAAATTTTCTCGAAAACCAAAGGAGATAGCGACTTCTAGTCTTTTCCAATCGATTTCTGAGATGATTTGACCTCCGGAGGTCCGGAACCCCGAGCCTGTAAGGCCAAACCCCGTTTATCGATGATTGATAGGGCAAAAAGTGGAGTTAAAGTTTTGAAAATTTCAAAAAATCAAATTTTCTCGAAAACCAAAAGAGATAGCGACTTCTAGTCTTTTCCAATCGATTTCTGAGATGATTTGACCTCCGGAGGTCCGGAACCCCGAGCCTGTAAGGCCAAACCCCGTTTATCGATGATTGATAGGCCAAGAAGAGGAGTTAAAGTTTTGAAAATTTCAAAAAATCAAATTTTCTCGAAAACCAAAAGAGATAGCGACTTCTAGTCTTTTCCAATCGATTTCTGAGATGATTTGAGCTTGGGAGGTGCGGAACCCCGAGCCTGTAAGGCCAAACCCCGTTTATCGATGATTGATAGGCCAAGAAGAGGAGTTAAAGTTTTGAAAATTTCAAAAAATCAAATTTTCTCGAAAACCAAAGGAGATAGCGACTTCTAGTCTTTTCCAATCGATTTCTGAGATGATTTGACCTCCGGAGGTCCGGAACCCCGAGCCTGTAAGGCCAAACCCCGTTTATCGATGATTGATAGGCCAAGAAGAGGAGTTAAAGTTTTGAAAATTTCAAAAAATCAAATTTTCTCGAAAACCAAAAGAGATAGCGACTTCTAGTCTTTTCCAATCGATTTCTGAGATGATTTGAGCTTGGGAGGTGCGGAACCCAGAGTGTGAGAGGCCAAAACCCGTTTATCGATGATTGATAGGCCAAGAAGAGGAGTCAAAGTTTTGAAAATTTCAAAAAATCAAATTTTCTCGAAAAGCAGAATAGATAGCGACTTCTAGTCTTTTCCAATCGATTTCTGAGATGATTTGACCTCCGGAGGTCCGGAACCCCGAGCCTGTAAGGCCAAACCCCGTTTATCGATGATTGATAGGCCAAGAAGAGGAGTTAAAGTTTTGAAAATTTCAAAAAATCAAATTTTCTCGAAAACCAAAGGAGATAGCGACTTCTAGTCTTTTCCAATCGATTTCTGAGATGATTTGACCTCCGGAGGTCCGGAACCCCGAGCCTGTAAGGCCAAACCCCGTTTATCGATGATTGATAGGGCAAAAAGTGGAGTTAAAGTTTTGAAAATTTCAAAAAATCAAATTTTCTCGAAAACCAAAAGAGATAGCGACTTCTAGTCTTTTCCAATCGATTTCTGAGATGATTTGACCTCCGGAGGTCCGGAACCCCGAGCCTGTAAGGCCAAACCCCGTTTATCGATGATTGATAGGCCAAGAAGAGGAGTTAAAGTTTTGAAAATTTCAAAAAATCAAATTTTCTCGAAAACCAAAAGAGATAGCGACTTCTAGTCTTTTCCAATCGATTTCTGAGATGATTTGAGCTTGGGAGGTGCGGAACCCCGAGCCTGTAAGGCCAAACCCCGTTTATCGATGATTGATAGGCCAAGAAGAGGAGTTAAAGTTTTGAAAATTTCAAAAAATCAAATTTTCTCGAAAACCAAAGGAGATAGCGACTTCTAGTCTTTTCCAATCGATTTCTGAGATGATTTGACCTCCGGAGGTCCGGAACCCCGAGCCTGTAAGGCCAAACCCCGTTTATCGATGATTGATAGGCCAAGAAGAGGAGTTAAAGTTTTGAAAATTTCAAAAAATCAAATTTTCTCGAAAACCAAAAGAGATAGCGACTTCTAGTCTTTTCCAATCGATTTCTGAGATGATTTGACCTCCGGAGGTCCGGAACCCCGAGCCTGTAAGGCCAAACCCCGTTTATCGATGATTGATAGGCCAAGAAGAGGAGTTAAAGTTTTGAAAATTTCAAAAAATCAAATTTTCTCGAAAACCAAAGGAGATAGCGACTTCTAGTCTTTTCCAATCGATTTCTGAGATGATTTGACCTCCGGAGGTCCGGAACCCCGAGCCTGTAAGGCCAAACCCCGTTTATCGATGATTGATAGGGCAAAAAGTGGAGTTAAAGTTTTGAAAATTTCAAAAAATCAAATTTTCTCGAAAACCAAAAGAGATAGCGACTTCTAGTCTTTTCCAATCGATTTCTGAGATGATTTGAGCTTGGGAGGTGCGGAACCCAGAGTGTGAGAGGCCAAAACCCGTTTATCGATGATTGATAGGCCAAGAAGAGGAGTCAAAGTTTTGAAAATTTCAAAAAATCAAATTTTCTCGAAAAGCAGAATAGATAGCGACTTCTAGTCTTTTCCAATCGATTTCTGAGATGATTTGACCTCCGGCAGTCCGGAACCCCGAGCCTGTAAGGCCAAACCCCGTTTATCGATGATTGATAGGCCAAGAAGAGGAGTTAAAGTTTTGAAAATTTCAAAAAATCAAATTTTCTCGAAAACCAAAGGAGATAGCGACTTCTAGTCTTTTCCAATCGATTTCTGAGATGATTTGACCTCCGGAGGTCCGGAACCCCGAGCCTGTAAGGCCAAACCCCGTTTATCGATGATTGATAGGGCAAAAAGTGGAGTTAAAGTTTTGAAAATTTCAAAAAATCAAATTTTCTCGAAAACCAAAAGAGATAGCGACTTCTAGTCTTTTCCAATCGATTTCTGAGATGATTTGACCTCCGAAGGTCCGGAACCCCGAGCCTGTAAGGCCAAACCCCGTTTATCGATGATTGATAGGGCAAAAAGTGGAGTTAAAGTTTTGAAAATTTCAAAAAATCAAATTTTCTCGAAAACCAAAAGAGATAGCGACTTCTAGTCTTTTCCAATCGATTTCTGAGATGATTTGAGCTTGGGGGGTGCGGAACCCAGAGTGTGAGAGGCCAAAACCCGTTTATCGATGATTGATAGGCCAAGAAGAGGAGTCAAAGTTTTGAAAATTTCAAAAAATCAAATTTTCTCGAAAAGCAGAATAGATAGCGACTTCTAGTCTTTTCCAATCGATTTCTGAGATGATTTGACCTCCGGAGGTCCGGAACCCCGAGCCTGTAAGGCCAAACCCCGTTTATCGATGATTGATAGGCCAAGAAGAGGAGTTAAAGTTTTGAAAATTTCAAAAAATAAAATTTTCTCGAAAACCAAAGGAGATAGCGACTTCTAGTCTTTTCCAATCGATTTCTGAGATGATTTGACCTCCGGAGGTCCGGAACCCCGAGCCTGTAAGGCCAAACCCCGTTTATCGATGATTGATAGGGCAAAAAGTGGAGTTAAAGTTTTGAAAATTTCAAAAAATCAAATTTTCTCGAAAACCAAAAGAGATAGCGACTTCTAGTCTTTTCCAATCGATTTCTGAGATGATTTGACCTCCGGAGGTCCGGAACCCCGAGCCTGTAAGGCCAAACCCCGTTTATCGATGATTGATAGGGCAAAAAGTGGAGTTAAAGTTTTGAAAATTTCAAAAAATCAAATTTTCTCGAAAACCAAAAGAGATAGCGACTTCTAGTCTTTTCCAATCGATTTCTGAGATGATTTGAGCTTGGGAGGTGCGGAACCCAGAGTGTGAGAGGCCAAAACCCGTTTATCGATGATTGATAGGCCAAGAAGAGGAGTCAAAGTTTTGAAAATTTCAAAAAATCAAATTTTCTCGAAAAGCAGAATAGATAGCGACTTCTAGTCTTTTCCAATCGATTTCTGAGATGATTTGACCTCCGGAGGTCCGGAACCCCGAGCCTGTAAGGCCAAACCCCGTTTATCGATGATTGATAGGCCAAGAAGAGGAGTTAAAGTTTTGAAAATTTCAAAAAATCAAATTTTCTCGAAAACCAAAGGAGATAGCGACTTCTAGTCTTTTCCAATCGATTTCTGAGATGATTTGACCTCCGGAGGTCCGGAACCCCGAGCCTGTAAGGCCAAACCCCGTTTATCGATGATTGATAGGGCAAAAAGTGGAGTTAAAGTTTTGAAAATTTCAAAAAATCAAATTTTCTCGAAAACCAAAAGAGATAGCGACTTCTAGTCTTTTCCAATCGATTTCTGAGATGATTTGAGCTTGGGAGGTGCGGAACCCAGAGTGTGAGAGGCCAAAACCCGTTTATCGATGATTGATAGGCCAAGAAGAGGAGTCAAAGTTTTGAAAATTTCAAAAAATCAAATTTTCTCGAAAAGCAGAATAGATAGCGACTTCTAGTCTTTTCCAATCGATTTCTGAGATGATTTGACCTCCGGCAGTCCGGAACCCCGAGCCTGTAAGGCCAAACCCCGTTTATCGATGATTGATAGGCCAAGAAGAGGAGTTAAAGTTTTGAAAATTTCAAAAAATCAAATTTTCTCGAAAACCAAAGGAGATAGCGACTTCTAGTCTTTTCCAATCGATTTCTGAGATGATTTGACCTCCGGAGGTCCGGAACCCCGAGCCTGTAAGGCCAAACCCCGTTTATCGATGATTGATAGGGCAAAAAGTGGAGTTAAAGTTTTGAAAATTTCAAAAAATCAAATTTTCTCGAAAACCAAAAGAGATAGCGACTTCTAGTCTTTTCCAATCGATTTCTGAGATGATTTGACCTCCGGAGGTCCGGAACCCCGAGCCTGTAAGGCCAAACCCCGTTTATCGATGATTGATAGGGCAAAAAGTGGAGTTAAAGTTTTGAAAATTTCAAAAAATCAAATTTTCTCGAAAACCAAAAGAGATAGCGACTTCTAGTCTTTTCCAATCGATTTCTGAGATGATTTGAGCTTGGGAGGTGCGGAACCCAGAGTGTGAGAGGCCAAAACCCGTTTATCGATGATTGATAGGCCAAGAAGAGGAGTCAAAGTTTTGAAAATTTCAAAAAATCAAATTTTCTCGAAAAGCAGAATAGATAGCGACTTCTAGTCTTTTCCAATCGATTTCTGAGATGATTTGACCTCCGGAGGTCCGGAACCCCGAGCCTGTAAGGCCAAACCCCGTTTATCGATGATTGATAGGCCAAGAAGAGGAGTTAAAGTTTTGAAAATTTCAAAAAATCAAATTTTCTCGAAAACCAAAGGAGATAGCGACTTCTAGTCTTTTCCAATCGATTTCTGAGATGATTTGACCTCCGGAGGTCCGGAACCCCGAGCCTGTAAGGCCAAACCCCGTTTATCGATGATTGATAGGGCAAAAAGTGGAGTTAAAGTTTTGAAAATTTCAAAAAATCAAATTTTCTCGAAAACCAAAAGAGATAGCGACTTCTAGTCTTTTCCAATCGATTTCTGAGATGATTTGAGCTTGGGAGGTGCGGAACCCAGAGTGTGAGAGGCCAAAACCCGTTTATCGATGATTGATAGGCCAAGAAGAGGAGTCAAAGTTTTGAAAATTTCAAAAAATCAAATTTTCTCGAAAAGCAGAATAGATAGCGACTTCTAGTCTTTTCCAATCGATTTCTGAGATGATTTGACCTCCGGCAGTCCGGAACCCCGAGCCTGTAAGGCCAAACCCCGTTTATCGATGATTGATAGGCCAAGAAGAGGAGTTAAAGTTTTGAAAATTTCAAAAAATCAAATTTTCTCGAAAACCAAAGGAGATAGCGACTTCTAGTCTTTTCCAATCGATTTCTGAGATGATTTGACCTCCGGAGGTCCGGAACCCCGAGCCTGTAAGGCCAAACCCCGTTTATCGATGATTGATAGGGCAAAAAGTGGAGTTAAAGTTTTGAAAATTTCAAAAAATCAAATTTTCTCGAAAACCAAAAGAGATAGCGACTTCTAGTCTTTTCCAATCGATTTCTGAGATGATTTGACCTCCGGCAGTCCGGAACCCCGAGCCTGTAAGGCCAAACCCCGTTTATCGATGATTGATAGGCCAAGAAGAGGAGTTAAAGTTTTGAAAATTTCAAAAAATCAAATTTTCTCGAAAACCAAAGGAGATAGCGACTTCTAGTCTTTTCCAATCGATTTCTGAGATGATTTGACCTCCGGAGGTCCGGAACCCCGAGTCTGTAAGGCCAAACCCCGTTTATCGATGATTGATAGGGCAAAAAGTGGAGTTAAAGTTTTGAAAATTTCAAAAAATCAAATTTTCTCGAAAACCAAAAGAGATAGCGACTTCTAGTCTTTTCCAATCGATTTCTGAGATGATTTGACCTCCGGAGGTCCGGAACCCCGAGCCTGTAAGGCCAAACCCCGTTTATCGATGATTGATAGGGCAAAAAGTGGAGTTAAAGTTTTGAAAATTTCAAAAAATCAAATTTTCTCGAAAACCAAAAGAGATAGCGACTTCTAGTCTTTTCCAATCGATTTCTGAGATGATTTGACCTCCGGAGGTCCGGAACCCCGAGCCTGTAAGGCCAAACCTCGTTTATCGATGATTGATAGGGCAAAAAGTGGAGTTAAAGTTTTGAAAATTTCAAAAAATCAAATTTTCTCGAAAACCAAAAGAGATAGCGACTTCTAGTCTTTTCCAATCGATTTCTGAGATGATTTGACCTCCGGAGGTCCGGAACCCCGAGCCTGTAAGGCCAAACCCCGTTTATCGATGATTGATAGGCCAAGAAGAGGAGTTAAAGTTTTGAAAATTTCAAAAAATCAAATTTTCTCGAAAACCAAAGGAGATAGCGACTTCTAGTCTTTTCCAATCGATTTCTGAGATGATTTGACCTCCGGAGGTCCGGAACCCCGAGTCTGTAAGGCCAAACCCCGTTTATCGATGATTGATAGGGCAAAAAGTGGAGTTAAAGTTTTGAAAATTTCAAAAAATCAAATTTTCGCGAAAACCAAAAGAGATAGCGACTTCTAGTCTTTTCCAATCGATTTCTGAGATGATTTGACCTCCGGAGGTCCGGAACCCCGAGCCTGTAAGGCCAAACCCCGTTTATCGATGATTGATAGGGCAAAAAGTGGAGTTAAAGTTTTGAAAATTTCAAAAAATCAAATTTTCTCGAAAACCAGAAGAGATAGCGACTTCTAGTCTTTTCCAATCGATTTCTGAGATGATTTGACCTCCGGAGGTCCGGAACCCCGAGCCTGTAAGGCCAAACCTCGTTTATCGATGATTGATAGGGCAAAAAGTGGAGTTAAAGTTTTGAAAATTTCAAAAAATCAAATTTTCTCGAAAACCAAAAGAGATAGCGACTTCTAGTCTTTTCCAATCGATTTCTGAGATGATTTGACCTCCGGAGGTCCGGAACCCCGAGCCTGTAAGGCCAAACCCCGTTTATCGATGATTGATAGGCCAAGAAGAGGAGTTAAAGTTTTGAAAATTTCAAAAAATCAAATTTTCTCGAAAAGCAGAATAGATAGCGACTTCTAGTCTTTTCCAATCGATTTCTGAGATGATTTGACCTCCGGCAGTCCGGAACCCCGAGCCTGTAAGGCCAAACCCCGTTTATCGATGATTGATAGGCCAAGAAGAGGAGTTAAAGTTTTGAAAATTTCAAAAAATCAAATTTTCTCGAAAACCAAAGGAGATAGCGACTTCTAGTCTTTTCCAATCGATTTCTGAGATGATTTGACCTCCGGAGGTCCGGAACCCCGAGCCTGTAAGGCCAAACCCCGTTTATCGATGATTGATAGGGCAAAAAGTGGAGTTAAAGTTTTGAAAATTTCAAAAAATCAAATTTTCTCGAAAACCAAAAGAGATAGCGACTTCTAGTCTTTTCCAATCGATTTCTGAGATGATTTGAGCTTGGGGGGTGCGGAACCCAGAGTGTGAGAGGCCAAAACCCGTTTATCGATGATTGATAGGCCAAGAAGAGGAGTCAAAGTTTTGAAAATTTCAAAAAATCAAATTTTCTCGAAAAGCAGAATAGATAGCGACTTCTAGTCTTTTCCAATCGATTTCTGAGATGATTTGACCTCCGGAGGTCCGGAACCCCGAGCCTGTAAGGCCAAACCCCGTTTATCGATGATTGATAGGCCAAGAAGAGGAGTTAAAGTTTTGAAAATTTCAAAAAATCAAATTTTCTCGAAAACCAAAGGAGATAGCGACTTCTAGTCTTTTCCAATCGATTTCTGAGATGATTTGACCTCCGGAGGTCCGGAACCCCGAGCCTGTAAGGCCAAACCCCGTTTATCGATGATTGATAGGCCAAGAAGAGGAGTTAAAGTTTTGAAAATTTCAAAAAATCAAATTTTCTCGAGAACCAAAGGAGATAGCGACTTCTAGTCTTTTCCAATCGATTTCTGAGATGATTTGACCTCCGGAGGTCCGGAACCCCGAGCCTGTAAGGCCAAACCCCGTTTATCGATGATTGATAGGGCAAAAAGTGGAGTTAAAGTTTTGAAAATTTCAAAAAATCAAATTTTCTCGAAAACCAAAAGAGATAGCGACTTCTAGTCTTTTCCAATCGATTTCTGAGATGATTTGAGCTTGGGAGGTGCGGAACCCAGAGTGTGAGAGGCCAAAACCCGTTTATCGATGATTGATAGGCCAAGAAGAGGAGTCAAAGTTTTGAAAATTTCAAAAAATCAAATTTTCTCGAAAAGCAGAATAGATAGCGACTTCTAGTCTTTTCCAATCGATTTCTGAGATGATTTGACCTCCGGCAGTCCGGAACCCCGAGCCTGTAAGGCCAAACCCCGTTTATCGATGATTGATAGGGCAAAAAGTGGAGTTAAAGTTTTGAAAATTTCAAAAAATCAAATTTTCTCGAAAACCAAAAGAGATAGCGACTTCTAGTCTTTTCCAATCGATTTCTGAGATGATTTGACCTCCGAAGGTCCGGAACCCCGAGCCTGTAAGGCCAAACCCCGTTTATCGATGATTGATAGGGCAAAAAGTGGAGTTAAAGTTTTGAAAATTTCAAAAAATCAAATTTTCTCGAAAACCAAAAGAGATAGCGACTTCTAGTCTTTTCCAATCGATTTCTGAGATGATTTGAGCTTGGGGGGTGCGGAACCCAGAGTGTGAGAGGCCAAAACCCGTTTATCGATGATTGATAGGCCAAGAAGAGGAGTCAAAGTTTTGAAAATTTCAAAAAATCAAATTTTCTCGAAAAGCAGAATAGATAGCGACTTCTAGTCTTTTCCAATCGATTTCTGAGATGATTTGACCTCCGGAGGTCCGGAACCCCGAGCCTGTAAGGCCAAACCCCGTTTATCGATGATTGATAGGCCAAGAAGAGGAGTTAAAGTTTTGAAAATTTCAAAAAATCAAATTTTCTCGAAAACCAAAGGAGATAGCGACTTCTAGTCTTTTCCAATCGATTTCTGAGATGATTTGACCTCCGGAGGTCCGGAACCCCGAGCCTGTAAGGCCAAACCCCGTTTATCGATGATTGATAGGGCAAAAAGTGGAGTTAAAGTTTTGAAAATTTCAAAAAATCAAATTTTCTCGAAAACCAAAAGAGATAGCGACTTCTAGTCTTTTCCAATCGATTTCTGAGATGATTTGACCTCCGGAGGTCCGGAACCCCGAGCCTGTAAGGCCAAACCCCGTTTATCGATGATTGATAGGGCAAAAAGTGGAGTTAAAGTTTTGAAAATTTCAAAAAATCAAATTTTCTCGAAAACCAAAAGAGATAGCGACTTCTAGTCTTTTCCAATCGATTTCTGAGATGATTTGAGCTTGGGAGGTGCGGAACCCAGAGTGTGAGAGGCCAAAACCCGTTTATCGATGATTGATAGGCCAAGAAGAGGAGTCAAAGTTTTGAAAATTTCAAAAAATCAAATTTTCTCGAAAAGCAGAATAGATAGCGACTTCTAGTCTTTTCCAATCGATTTCTGAGATGATTTGACCTCCGAAGGTCCGGAACCCCGAGCCTGTAAGGCCAAACCCCGTTTATCGATGATTGATAGGGCAAAAAGTGGAGTTAAAGTTTTGAAAATTTCAAAAAATCAAATTTTCTCGAAAACCAAAAGAGATAGCGACTTCTAGTCTTTTCCAATCGATTTCTGAGATGATTTGAGCTTGGGGGGTGCGGAACCCAGAGTGTGAGAGGCCAAAACCCGTTTATCGATGATTGATAGGCCAAGAAGAGGAGTCAAAGTTTTGAAAATTTCAAAAAATCAAATTTTCTCGAAAAGCAGAATAGATAGCGACTTCTAGTCTTTTCCAATCGATTTCTGAGATGATTTGACCTCCGGAGGTCCGGAACCCCGAGCCTGTAAGGCCAAACCCCGTTTATCGATGATTGATAGGCCAAGAAGAGGAGTTAAAGTTTTGAAAATTTCAAAAAATCAAATTTTCTCGAAAACCAAAGGAGATAGCGACTTCTAGTCTTTTCCAATCGATTTCTGAGATGATTTGACCTCCGGAGGTCCGGAACCCCGAGCCTGTAAGGCCAAACCCCGTTTATCGATGATTGATAGGGCAAAAAGTGGAGTTAAAGTTTTGAAAATTTCAAAAAATCAAATTTTCTCGAAAACCAAAAGAGATAGCGACTTCTAGTCTTTTCCAATCGATTTCTGAGATGATTTGAGCTTGGGAGGTGCGGAACCCAGAGTGTGAGAGGCCAAAACCCGTTTATCGATGATTGATAGGCCAAGAAGAGGAGTCAAAGTTTTGAAAATTTCAAAAAATCAAATTTTCTCGAAAAGCAGAATAGATAGCGACTTCTAGTCTTTTCCAATCGATTTCTGAGATGATTTGACCTCCGGAGGTCCGGAACCCCGAGCCTGTAAGGCCAAACCCCGTTTATCGATGATTGATAGGCCAAGAAGAGGAGTTAAAGTTTTGAAAATTTCAAAAAATCAAATTTTCTCGAAAACCAAAGGAGATAGCGACTTCTAGTCTTTTCCAATCGATTTCTGAGATGATTTGACCTCCGGAGGTCCGGAACCCCGAGCCTGTAAGGCCAAACCCCGTTTATCGATGATTGATAGGGCAAAAAGTGGAGTTAAAGTTTTGAAAATTTCAAAAAATCAAATTTTCTCGAAAACCAAAAGAGATAGCGACTTCTAGTCTTTTCCAATCGATTTCTGAGATGATTTGAGCTTGGGAGGTGCGGAACCCAGAGTGTGAGAGGCCAAAACCCGTTTATCGATGATTGATAGGCCAAGAAGAGGAGTCAAAGTTTTGAAAATTTCAAAAAATCAAATTTTCTCGAAAAGCAGAATAGATAGCGACTTCTAGTCTTTTCCAATCGATTTCTGAGATGATTTGACCTCCGGCAGTCCGGAACCCCGAGCCTGTAAGGCCAAACCCCGTTTATCGATGATTGATAGGCCAAGAAGAGGAGTTAAAGTTTTGAAAATTTCAAAAAATCAAATTTTCTCGAAAACCAAAGGAGATAGCGACTTCTAGTCTTTTCCAATCGATTTCTGAGATGATTTGACCTCCGCAGGTCCGGAACCCCGAGCCTGTAAGGCCAAACCCCGTTTATCGATGATTGATAGGGCAAAAAGTGGAGTTAAAGTTTTGAAAATTTCAAAAAATCAAATTTTCTCGAAAACCAAAAGAGATAGCGACTTCTAGTCTTTTCCAATCGATTTCTGAGATGATTTGAGCTTGGGAGGTGCGGAACCCAGAGTGTGAGAGGCCAAAACCCGTTTATCGATGATTGATAGGCCAAGAAGAGGAGTCAAAGTTTTGAAAATTTCAAAAAATCAAATTTTCTCGAAAAGCAGAATAGATAGCGACTTCTAGTCTTTTCCAATCGATTTCTGAGATGATTTGACCTCCGGAGGTCCGGAACCCCGAGCCTGTAAGGCCAAACCCCGTTTATCGATGATTGATAGGCCAAGAAGAGGAGTTAAAGTTTTGAAAATTTCAAAAAATCAAATTTTCTCGAAAACCAAAGGAGATAGCGACTTCTAGTCTTTTCCAATCGATTTCTGAGATGATTTGACCTCCGGAGGTCCGGAACCCCGAGCCTGTAAGGCCAAACCCCGTTTATCGATGATTGATAGGGCAAAAAGTGGAGTTAAAGTTTTGAAAATTTCAAAAAATCAAATTTTCTCGAAAACCAAAAGAGATAGCGACTTCTAGTCTTTTCCAATCGATTTCTGAGATGATTTGACCTCCGGCAGTCCGGAACCCCGAGCCTGTAAGGCCAAACCCCGTTTATCGATGATTGATAGGCCAAGAAGAGGAGTTAAAGTTTTGAAAATTTCAAAAAATCAAATTTTCTCGAAAACCAAAGGAGATAGCGACTTCTAGTCTTTTCCAATCGATTTCTGAGATGATTTGACCTCCGGAGGTCCGGAACCCCGAGCCTGTAAGGCCAAACCCCGTTTATCGATGATTGATAGGGCAAAAAGTGGAGTTAAAGTTTTGAAAATTTCAAAAAATCAAATTTTCTCGAAAACCAAAAGAGATAGCGACTTCTAGTCTTTTCCAATCGATTTCTGAGATGATTTGACCTCCGGAGGTCCGGAACCCCGAGCCTGTAAGGCCAAACCCCGTTTATCGATGATTGATAGGGCAAAAAGTGGAGTTAAAGTTTTGAAAATTTCAAAAAATCAAATTTTCTCGAAAACCAAAAGAGATAGCGACTTCTAGTCTTTTCCAATCGATTTCTGAGATGATTTGACCTCCGGAGGTCCGGAACCCCGAGCCTGTAAGGCCAAACCTCGTTTATCGATGATTGATAGGGCAAAAAGTGGAGTTAAAGTTTTGAAAATTTCAAAAAATCAAATTTTCTCGAAAACCAAAAGAGATAGCGACTTCTAGTCTTTTCCAATCGATTTCTGAGATGATTTGACCTCCGGAGGTCCGGAACCCCGAGCCTGTAAGGCCAAACCCCGTTTATCGATGATTGATAGGGCAAAAAGTGGAGTTAAAGTTTTGAAAATTTCAAAAAATCAAATTTTCTCGAAAACCAAAAGAGATAGCGACTTCTAGTCTTTTCCAATCGATTTCTGAGATGATTTGAGCTTGGGAGGTGCGGAACCCAGAGTGTGAGAGGCCAAAACCCGTTTATCGATGATTGATAGGCCAAGAAGAGGAGTCAAAGTTTTGAAAATTTCAAAAAATCAAATTTTCTCGAAAAGCAGAATAGATAGCGACTTCTAGTCTTTTCCAATCGATTTCTGAGATGATTTGACCTCCGGCAGTCCGGAACCCCGAGCCTGTAAGGCCAAACCCCGTTTATCGATGATTGATAGGCCAAGAAGAGGAGTTAAAGTTTTGAAAATTTCAAAAAATCAAATTTTCTCGAAAACCAAAGGAGATAGCGACTTCTAGTCTTTTCCAATCGATTTCTGAGATGATTTGACCTCCGGAGGTCCGGAACCCCGAGCCTGTAAGGCCAAACCCCGTTTATCGATGATTGATAGGGCAAAAAGTGGAGTTAAAGTTTTGAAAATTTCAAAAAATCAAATTTTCTCGAAAACCAAAAGAGATAGCGACTTCTAGTCTTTTCCAATCGATTTCTGAGATGATTTGAGCTTGGGAGGTGCGGAACCCAGAGTGTGAGAGGCCAAAACCCGTTTATCGATGATTGATAGGCCAAGAAGAGGAGTCAAAGTTTTGAAAATTTCAAAAAATCACATTTTCTCGAAAAGCAGAATAGATAGCGACTTCTAGTCTTTTCCAATCGATTTCTGAGATGATTTGACCTCCGGAGGTCCGGAACCCCGAGCCTGTAAGGCCAAACCCCGTTTATCGATGATTGATAGGCCAAGAAGAGGAGTTAAAGTTTTGAAAATTTCAAAAAATCAAATTTTCTCGAAAACCAAAGGAGATAGCGACTTCTAGTCTTTTCCAATCGATTTCTGAGATGATTTGACCTCCGGAGGTCCGGAACCCCGAGCCTGTAAGGCCAAACCCCGTTTATCGATGATTGATAGGGCAAAAAGTGGAGTTAAAGTTTTGAAAATTTCAAAAAATCAAATTTTCTCGAAAACCAAAAGAGATAGCGACTTCTAGTCTTTTCCAATCGATTTCTGAGATGATTTGACCTCCGGCAGTCCGGAACCCCGAGCCTGTAAGGCCAAACCCCGTTTATCGATGATTGATAGGCCAAGAAGAGGAGTTAAAGTTTTGAAAATTTCAAAAAATCAAATTTTCTCGAAAACCAAAGGAGATAGCGACTTCTAGTCTTTTCCAATCGATTTCTGAGATGATTTGACCTCCGGAGGTCCGGAACCCCGAGCCTGTAAGGCCAAACCCCGTTTATCGATGATTGATAGGGCAAAAAGTGGAGTTAAAGTTTTGAAAATTTCAAAAAATCAAATTTTCTCGAAAACCAAAAGAGATAGCGACTTCTAGTCTTTTCCAATCGATGTCTGAGATGATTTGACCTCCGGCAGTCCGGAACCCCGAGCCTGTAAGGCCAAACCCCGTTTATCGATGATTGATAGGCCAAGAAGAGGAGTTAAAGTTTTGAAAATTTCAAAAAATCAAATTTTCTCGAAAACCAAAGGAGATAGCGACTTCTAGTCTTTTCCAATCGATTTCTGAGATGATTTGACCTCCGGAGGTCCGGAACCCCGAGTCTGTAAGGCCAAACCCCGTTTATCGATGATTGATAGGGCAAAAAGTGGAGTTAAAGTTTTGAAAATTTCAAAAAATCAAATTTTCTCGAAAACCAAAAGAGATAGCGACTTCTAGTCTTTTCCAATCGATTTCTGAGATGATTTGACCTCCGGAGGTCCGGAACCCCGAGCCTGTAAGGCCAAACCCCGTTTATCGATGATTGATAGGGCAAAAAGTGGAGTTAAAGTTTTGAAAATTTCAAAAAATCAAATTTTCTCGAAAACCAGAAGAGATAGCGACTTCTAGTCTTTTCCAATCGATTTCTGAGATGATTTGACCTCCGGCAGTCCGGAACCCCGAGCCTGTAAGGCCAAACCCCGTTTATCGATGATTGATAGGCCAAGAAGAGGAGTTAAAGTTTTGAAAATTTCAAAAAATCAAATTTTCTCGAAAACCAAAGGAGATAGCGACTTCTAGTCTTTTCCAATCGATTTCTGAGATGATTTGACCTCCGGAGGTCCGGAACCCCGAGCCTGTAAGGCCAAACCCCGTTTATCGATGATTGATAGGGCAAAAAGTGGAGTTAAAGTTTTGAAAATTTCAAAAAATCAAATTTTCTCGAAAACCAAAAGAGATAGCGACTTCTAGTCTTTTCCAATCGATGTCTGAGATGATTTGACCTCCGGCAGTCCGGAACCCCGAGCCTGTAAGGCCAAACCCCGTTTATCGATGATTGATAGGCCAAGAAGAGGAGTTAAAGTTTTGAAAATTTCAAAAAATCAAATTTTCTCGAAAACCAAAGGAGATAGCGACTTCTAGTCTTTTCCAATCGATTTCTGAGATGATTTGACCTCCGGAGGTCCGGAACCCCGAGTCTGTAAGGCCAAACCCCGTTTATCGATGATTGATAGGGCAAAAAGTGGAGTTAAAGTTTTGAAAATTTCAAAAAATCAAATTTTCTCGAAAACCAAAAGAGATAGCGACTTCTAGTCTTTTCCAATCGATTTCTGAGATGATTTGACCTCCGGAGGTCCGGAACCCCGAGCCTGTAAGGCCAAACCCCGTTTATCGATGATTGATAGGGCAAAAAGTGGAGTTAAAGTTTTGAAAATTTCAAAAAATCAAATTTTCTCGAAAACCAGAAGAGATAGCGACTTCTAGTCTTTTCCAATCGATTTCTGAGATGATTTGACCTCCGGAGGTCCGGAACCCCGAGCCTGTAAGGCCAAACCTCGTTTATCGATGATTGATAGGGCAAAAAGTGGAGTTAAAGTTTTGAAAATTTCAAAAAATCAAATTTTCTCGAAAACCAAAAGAGATAGCGACTTCTAGTCTTTTCCAATCGATTTCTGAGATGATTTGACCTCCGGAGGTCCGGAACCCCGAGCCTGTAAGGCCAAACCCCGTTTATCGATGATTGATAGGCCAAGAAGAGGAGTTAAAGTTTTGAAAATTTCAAAAAATCAAATTTTCTCGAAAACCAAAGGAGATAGCGACTTCTAGTCTTTTCCAATCGATTTCTGAGATGATTTGACCTCCGGAGGTCCGGAACCCCGAGCCTGTAAGGCCAAACCCCGTTTATCGATGATTGATAGGGCAAAAAGTGGAGTTAAAGTTTTGAAAATTTCAAAAAATCAAATTTTCTCGAAAACCAAAAGAGATAGCGACTTCTAGTCTTTTCCAATCGATTTCTGAGATGATTTGACCTCCGGCAGTCCGGAACCCCGAGCCTGTAAGGCCAAACCCCGTTTATCGATGATTGATAGGCCAAGAAGAGGAGTTAAAGTTTTGAAAATTTCAAAAAATCAAATTTTCTCGAAAACCAAAGGAGATAGCGACTTCTAGTCTTTTCCAATCGATTTCTGAGATGATTTGACCTCCGGAGGTCCGGAACCCCGAGCCTGTAAGGCCAAACCTCGTTTATCGATGATTGATAGGGCAAAAAGTGGAGTTAAAGTTTTGAAAATTTCAAAAAATCAAATTTTCTCGAAAACCAGAGGAGATAGCGACTTCTAGTCTTTTCCAATCGATTTTTGAGATGATTTGCTCCCTAGGAGATCTGAAACCCAAAGTCTGGCACGCCCAGAACATGTTTTCCGATGATTTGTTCAAAAAAAAAGGCTCCAACTACACGTGAACTGCGCGTAGTTTGATTCAAATAAGAATATAACATCCTCGTAGTCATGGAAATCATTGATCGATTCATCGACCAATCGGGAGGCGAATAAAAAGTTGACAATCAATACAATCATTCATTGTCAATCAACTTTATGATAAAGGATTCTAGATTATTTTTTCCATCCAAATTTCAGCCAATAGAATTGCATCATTCGATGTTATTTTGTATAGTCAATACGGTATTCAACTGATAATTTTTGATAATTTCACCGGTAATTTTTCATGTTGCCTATATAAAAAAAACAAACGACGGAAACAGTCAACCCCCCCTTAAATCTGACAAATTGAATTTTTAACAATGGATTTTGTCTCATGATACAATTTTATTGGCCGAAATTTGGATGGAAAAATAATCCCCCGAATACCACTCAAGCTTCAAAATGAATCGGGTAATTCCCTCAGAGCTCCCTGTAAACAAACATAGTCATCATGTTTTTCAGAAAAATCACGAGCGCTTGGCGCTCGTGATTTTTTGAACTGAAAAACTTGACTCCTTCATTTGTTTGTAACGAACCTATCGGGAATTAGCCGATAATTTTGAAGCTCTTGTGGTATTACATGTGAACATTCTCGAACAATAGATAATAAAATGAATATTTTCACAAAAAATTTATAGCTATTGTATTTTTGTTCGTATCTATTCCTGAAATGACTAATTTGCCTACTAATATTCTTGCGCTTTTGAAAAAATTACAGGAAAAGGACCTCGTTTAGGCACTCGAATTTCACTTCATGCACGACTAGTGATGCCGTCGAGACTTAGACGAGAATTTGTTTAAGAGATCATCACGGTTTGAAAAAACATCGGAAGTTTTGGAATTGTTGCAATCTCGAAAGACATTGGATGGTTACATCTCGTCGCGATTTTGTAAGAATCCATCACCTCTGAGTCTCCGTATGTTGCGTTTTTTCAAATGTTAGTCTCGATATTGTCTCGTCTCGTCTCGTGTACATAAAAGGCTGAAAAAGTCGAGACCCGGGCAAAATAAATCCTCCCAGAATCGTGACGAGATGCGACGACCCAATGTCTTTCGAGATTGCAACAATTCCAAAACTTCCAATGTTTTTTCAAACCGTGATGATCTTTCAAACAAATTCTCGTCTAAGTCTCGACGGCATCACTATGCACGACCTCTGAATTTTATGCACGCGTTACGGAAAACACTTTACGCACACAAAATCGACTCGAAAAGTGAATTTTTACGGCAAATATTGCAACAACTACTTTTTCAGCGTCTCCTTCTATTTTTTTGGTCTCTCCTGTTATGTTCATGCGTTGGTGAGAAGGTACCCCAATTTTCGAAAGATTTTTTTCTCCATATAGGAGACAACTGGGAAAAGGCCCACAACACCTTGTGCTATCATGAGTTTTCCTCTACTCTTCGTAAAAGTGTTTCATTGAATGAATTAAAGAATGTGGCATTGAATCAATGTATATTATATTAATTAATTCAAAAATGAATAATAATTCAACAATTTCAACAACTGAATCTGGAATGACGACTGACGCAGTATTCGCACGATACTTCGACCAACTTCATTTGGCAGTTTATGTATCCCACTTTAGTTATCACAAACCAATTGTATCATTTCTGACGTATGAAGAGCAGGGCAATGAATAAACGATAAATTGAGAGGGCAGGAGGGTAAAAAAAAACACTCAAATTCGGGCAAATTTTTGCTCCATGAATTTTCCCATCGCGTTCATTGATAAGCTCAAAAGTTATTGCAAAAAAAACTTTATCATCACGGAATTGTGATGAAACGAGTTGAAGGTGATCTGGAGTGGCTAAATATTTTGTTTTATGTTTAGAAATTCGAGGTGCTCAACAGATTTGGGTGCTGTCATCTTACGGTGAAAGGAAGTGGTATCCTAGCAATATGGTTGCGCCCAGACTTGTCACCAGCTCGTATTTTTGAATATAAAAAAAATTATTTAGCCACTCCCCATAACCTTTAACTCGTTTCATCACAATTCCATGATAGGAAAGTTTTTTTTACCATAATTTTTTTGATCTTATCAATGAACGAGATAGAAAAACGCATCGAGCAAAAATTTGCCCGCATTTCAGTGGTTTTTTTAAAATCCTCCTGCCCTCTCGAATTTGGAGGAAAATTTTGATGAATGAATAATCCATCTCTTTATATCCGTTTTGTATATCCGTCCTCTAGAACCAATCCGTTTATATCCGTTCTCTAGAACCAATTCCAAGCCTCACATCTTCTCAATCCCGTTTGCAATTTCAGATGCAGCCGCCTCCCACACCTGCTGCTGCTGATCCATACGTAAAACCAATCAATAATAATCTACCTGGGGATTTTTTGGGAGCAGACCTCCAGAATCCTCTAGCCCGGTGACCCCATCTGGCTTAAAGATCGCCTTTTGGAATGTGACTGGCTTTTGTCATCTGGAGGACTTGGTGGAACACGATCTAGCCGATATTTTATGCATCTCAGAAACTATGAAGATGAAACCACCCCACTCATGCCCTAAATTTCTGGAAAACTTCAATCGTCTCTGGGCCGATGCCGTCAAGGACAAAATCAAAGGCAGGGGCAGTGGTGGTCTCCTATTCGGTGCTAAAAAGGACATCAAAATGGAGCTAATCGACTCGTCACACTGGTGGATCTTCGCTAATGTACACTGTATTGAATCTACATTCATTCTTGGTCTTATTTATTTTTCATCTGCTCGTAATTTCAACTTTAAACATACCTTAATGCTTTTACAAGATTCCCTAAGTGAAATAGAGTCCTCTCATGTCGGGCTACCCTTGATCATTGGAGGAGACTGGAATGCTAGAGTGGGTAAAGTATCCGACGCCGATGAATATGTCTTTGTTAACACTAGTCTCTCCTGGGAGATGTCAAACCTCGACTTGGTAATAAATGACAGGGGTCTCCCCATCCTGAACTTCATGGCTGCTTCTGGCCTCGTAATTGTGAATGGCCGAACCCTCAGCGACTCTCTAGCTAATTTCACCTACTGGAAATGGGGATTCTCGGTGAATGACACCATCTGGTGCTCTGCTATCAACATAGACCTAATTAAAGACCTACGAGTCCTCTCCGACATCACATCTTCAGATCACTTTCCCATTATCCTTAACCTCTGGTGCAACTCCCCCAGCTCTCTTCCTCTTTGATATCTGCTCCACCCAGAATTCTTTGGAATAACGACAGATTACCGGATTTCCAGAATGCCCTTGAAACTATAAAATCTTCATTTCCCCCCCTGGATCCTTCAAATCCCTAACAGTATCAAGATCGAATCACTGGACCTATCTGGCATTCAGCTAAGCAGGTAGGGCTCGTTGTCACTCCCACAAACCGTACTCTAACTAGCCAGTTTGGAACTCGATCATTTCACAAACCTTGGTTTGATAAAGACTGTTTTAATCTCAAGATGCAACTAAGAAAAGCCTCTAAAGCTTGCTTCCGTTCCAAGTTTACCCCCGATGAAAGAATGAATCTTCTCACAGCAGAAAAAAGATACAGATCTGTCCTCGACATAAAAAAGAAAAACTATGACCAACAAGTAGCTGACAGCTTTGCTAATCGCTTCTCTCCATTTGACTTTTGGTCAGCAGTCTGTAGGTGTAGACCGGGTCCTGGTCCCGGAGGTGCTGGTCTCTCTGTTGACGTCTGGAACGAATTCTATAGGGACCTCTATCTTGTTCGCACTGCTTCTTTCAACTTCACCGAAGAGCTCCTGGTCCCAGCTCTTGACCAGCCTTTCACTCTTATCGAACTCATTGTCTGTATCAAAAACCTAAAAACGAAGAAGGCACCGGGCTCAGATGGCATCTCCAACGAAGCAATCAAGGCTCTCACCCCATACTGGATCTCCCAGCTTCTATCGTTCTTCAATCTTGTTTTAAAAGAGAGTGACATTCCTTCTAGTTGGGCCAACATCATCATGACCATGCTCTTTAAGAAAGGCGATAGACTAGATCCTGCTAACTACCGAGGCATAGCACTTATAAACACCACCACCAAATTGTTCACTGAACTCGTGAGGAAAAGACTAGAACCATGCGTCGAAGACCAAGGCTTCCTTCCAGAATCCCAACATGGCTTCAGGCGAGGACGTAGCTGCTCTGATGCCATCTTTACCCTACTCTCTGTCATTCATCTCCAGCTAAGATTGGGCAAGAGGGAGGTCTTCACTATCTTCGTTGATTTCCGTAGAGCCTTTGACAGCATCCCACATGATTTACTTTGGCGTAAACTCCTGGACCTTGGCATCAGCTCCCGAATCATGCGGGTCCTTATCACCATCTATTCCCAGGCTAATCTTCAGGTTAGGAGTCGTGGCCTTCTCTCAGACCGTTTTGACGTTTCAGAAAGAGTTTTACAGGGGGAAACTCTCAGTCCTCCGTTATTTCTTCTCTACATTTCTGACTTCGAATCATTATTTCGTGCACGAGGGCTAACTGGTCTCAACATCAACGGTCGATCAGACATCCTCATGCAACTATTTGCAGATGATGCTGTCTTTTTAGCTGATTCGCATATCCATCTCAAAGCCATCTTGACCACTCTTCACGACTACTGTCAGCTCAAAGGCCTGAACGTCAACACCTCAAAAACTCAGATCATGATTCTGAAAGGGGCTGGTCCACCAAAATCAATCAATCCACGTTTCACGTTATTCAACGGAACCTCTCTGAGCATCGTTCATGCCTATACTTACCTTGGAATCCGCATCACCAGCACCGCCAGGAGCACACACATATTTGAAGCAGCCCTGGGCAAAGCAAAAGTAGCCTCCTCCACCATTCTTGCTATAATTCATCGCTCTAAATGCGACTACTGGCAGTCATATGTGAAACTATTCGACAGTATAGCAGCCTCCACGCTCCTCTATGCTTTTCCTGCCTGGGGTTTGGGTCAGTTGAATGAAATTAATGCTGCCCAAATTGACTTCTTGAAAAGGCTTCTTTCACTCTTCAGGAATACACCTAGCTGGGCAGTCAGGATGGAAACAGCTTCAACTCACCTTGCCTACAGAGCTATGCTCCAATCCTGGAATTGGTTCATCAGAATCCTGAGAATGGATGATTGTCGATTTCCAAAAATCTGCATGATGAGGACAATCGATCTAGCAAGAAACATTGACATACCATCTCCCTACAATTGGTTTTCCCACATGAAATCCTTCCTTGCTCTCAACAATGCCGAAGACTTAGCCTCGAATCTTGACCCTAATGAGTAGACTAATCGCTCACCTGAGATTTTCTCCAGCTTTGATCTATACCTCCGAAACCAGGATTTCAATAGCTATCTGAACTCCCGCTCCTCTCAACTTCACATACAAAGATCTCTCTCCGATCCCCTACCCAAATACCTTCAACTTCGTCTCTCTTTCTCCCTTAAAAAACAAATCGCCCAACTCCGTCTAGCAAACTTCCACTTCTGTTCCTTTTCCATCAAAAACGACCAGTCCAAGATCATGCCCACTCAGCTCTGTCTCCACTGTCTCTCGCTTGGTACAGCTGAATACGAAACCATTGTTTACATTTTTTTACATTGTCCTCTTTACACTGCTTTTAGCGAGCACCACTTGGCTAATATCCAAGTCTTACGCACACCTGAGGATTCTGATGAAGACTTCTTGGCAAAAATTTTGAGCTCTGAGGATCCCCGTGCTATAAAATCGATCTTTTATTTTGCCAGAAACAGCTTCACTCTGAGAGAGCAAATCATCAACCCGTAGAGTCTAACCCTTGGAACACATGGTTCTCTACTTTAAGGCTAACCACGCAACTCACGCTTTTTATTTATGTTCACGCTGCATGCAATGCACTCCGCCTTATGGCTTGTTTTATTTCTCAACCTATGTTGTACTTAAACTCTTTATATTTTTTATTTAATTGTATCGAGTCATTTTATCAATCTGTGTTTGTGATTAACTCTTTTGTAACCCTCTTGGGAATATACCCTTGTACCCCCTTGCTATAGAAGCAGCTTTGTTCTCCTCAAAGCAATATGAAATAAATAAATAAATAATAAATAATATTATCCAGAAACGTTCATTAAAATTTATCCATACCAAGGATATTCATTGCTCCAAAAATAAATTATTAAAGTATTAACATTCATCTGGGTAATTTCTACCTGGACTTTACTATAATTTTTACCGAAAATTTCTCTCCGCATAGTTTCTTCTTTCGATTCCATAAATTCGAGGAAAATCCATCTTTACTCACATAAAATCTCGCAGAAAATATAAAATTCCATCAATCCGTTGGCCAACTGGGCAATCCATTTTTTCATCCCCCAACTGCAATTTCTGTCTTACTCTCAAACCGCAGGCAACTCATAAGAAGTAAAGAGGCAACCAAGGGAAGACACGGGAACGTGACGTTGCGAGACCGCCTCATGTATTTGGGGTTCCAAGCCTTATTAATGATTGATCAGGGGATATTGACGTCTCTCCCCCATGCATAGGGAGGCAACTGATATATGGGATTCAGTGTGCCTTCTTTGCTTGTCACACAATAAAACAGTTGCATACAGTTTTCCCTATTTTTTTTCTCCTCCTTCTCCGTATCAGTTCACAATGCTGCCGAAAGTTTTTGTCCATTCAGATAAGTTTATATGGTTGTGTGTAGAATGGGGGAGAGTCTGAGGGTCAACTAATAGAAATAAAGAGGCATCGAATTTCATATATTAAGACTCCAACAAGTGACGTGAATTATTCACCTTTCGTATCTATCTTGTTACATAGTATAATTGAGAACTAAATAAATTCTTCAATCTTATTATGTTTCATTATTTACTGAGGGGAAACTTCTTTAGCCACGGTAGTGCGAGTCGATAACTAAAACGCGAACTGTCACAAAAAGCGGGACGATTTGAGGGAAGTCGTTAGAGTAGGAAAGCCTCGGGAAGTGGAGGAGCACACCAACAAGGCTCTAGCAACTACTCCGCTGATGGCGTTTAGTAAGAGCACTGCTTATTTAGTGTCGGAGGCGCCACATCCTGAATAGGGAGTTTCCAGTAGAGAGAATTATGCACGGAGAGAAATTTTTGGTAAAAATTACCATCCCATTTAAAAATTTATTAAAATTTAATTTTACATAATAAAATTTGATATTTAAAAATTAAATTTTATTTTTCGTTTGAAAAATATTGTTCTGATGAGAATAAATAATATCCAACTTGTGTTAAATTTTACCCTTCCAGCGTAGTAATTTCTATCTAGATTTCAATAAAAATTCTAGGTTTGATTAGTAAATTTTACCATTTTGTCTAGATAAAAATAATCCTACCGGTAGGATAGGAATTACTGTACCGTCAGGGTAATTTTATGTATCAAGATTATAAAATTTGCCATTTATAAAGTGGGTACACGTGATTTTGTTCGCTAGCCTTACTTGCGCTTTGAGTCGTTTGAAAGCCATAGGTGAGCGGTTCTGGAGGTACTTTACTGGACTGCGGAGGGAGTTGGAGGGGAGAGGAAGTTGGAGGAAACCTGTCCTGGAGACATCAAGGAAACACAATATTCATTGCTGAAATACTGAATTGTCATTTCGTTGAATGATGCATGAAAATGAACATCATCTGTTAAATTAAATTAGTGATGCCATAGTGTACTTTTACAATTAGTTCCTGTCACCTTATAACACCCATACATCGTTCACACAGTCTGAGATTCGCGTTACGCAAATAACAATTTCTCTTCAATGACATTACCTGTGTGAGCACTCTTCGCACCCGCGGTAGCCGAGTAAACTGCAACGAAATTCTAATTCCTGCAGGCTCTGAAATGCCTGCAAATTAGGAGCGTTCAAATATATGCATGAAAAATTGTATTGACGTGTAGAAATATTATTTTTCTTTCACTGAATTTGGATGACATACTAATAACATGTTGATAACAATCTCAGAGGACCCTAATTTGTGGCGAGGTCATATACTGTATGCTTACACCAATATATATGTTAGTACTTCTCTCGTTTTGGCTATCTATTAGGCATTCAATATCATTTTCTTAAGGGGTCTCCTCAGTAAAATCGTCATGTTGATGACAAGGTACCACGAACATAATATTTGCACGATAAGATCTTGAAAAGAGGGAAAAAATTATTACGAAAATTTAAGACCGGCAGTTTGGCGCAGTGGGTTCATCAATAACTCACACGCGGCGGACCCGGGTTCGATTCCCACCGGTTACACTAGTGAGATACTAACTAGTATAAAAAGTCTTGTTTCGGGGGGCAGAACAGGTGGGAACAAACCGTAAAAACCCGAAAGGGTATACGGAAGGAAAAACATTATTACGAAAATTTGTTACTTTTTCACCTGCGTGAATCTCAGTAATCACTGATGAAATAATTCCGATTAACATGGGCCTTATGGACGCTAATTCTTCTCTTACCCCTTATACTGTTGACAAGATTAAAGCCAGTAAAAGAAACGATAGTTATCTATATAAAACCCTCAAGACTACGGACTAGAAGTTTAATCGATCTCTATCGTAAATTTTATCAACAAATTGACGATAGAAAAATGCTGCGCGATATCTGTCATTCTCCAACATACGCCATGTTGATGTTCCATCTCTGTTGAAAATAACCTCACCAACTTAATCATTCCACTCTCCACTCGCCCGCTCGTCTATTCCCACTGGTACCAACTGAAAAGCCCCCTCAATCTAACGGGCAATCTGACTTGACCTGACGGAATACAGCATTGTCAACAGTTTGAAGTCAAACTTTGATACCATTAATGGAAAAACATGTTTCATCCTGTTTTTTCATCCCATTTAATCAGTTCTTCTTACGTCATTGAATAGAAAATTCAGCAGAATCAAATATAAATTAGGCTTCGTTGAATATTCCATGCATTTTTACTTCAACTTCAATGAAAATAAAGTTTTTTAAAGTGTAGGAAGATTATCCCACAAGATTTCGTGCAATGACAAAGCGGTGGAATTATTCATTGTTATTTTGCCAAGCTTGGAAGTTGATCATACATATAGCTCACTCTTGTTTAATACACGGTTAACAATTTTAATCAGAATTTTCCATGCCGAATTCTGGAAATTTTTAACGAGTGAAATTTCCACTGAAATTTCAGAAAATGCGGAATTTAAAAAATTATGTAATCCATTAATTTTCCCATAAGCGGATGACGAAAATCAATGAACGTTGTAAATTTCAGGGCAATTATTTGAATTATTCCATAGGAATTCAGAAAATCTAGAAAATTCAGGTGAATATATTCATGAATTTTGAATTCTTTGAAAATTCAGGTAATTTTGGTACTGAATATTTATGCTCAATTGGAACTCCCAGTCATTGCCGAAAATCCAGTGTTACTCCCACTTGAAAATCATGAATCCACTTGGATTTTACTTGAAACTTGAAATTTCCTACGCTTTTCTCTCCTAAAGTGAATTCAGTGTCACTCTCATGAAAATTACTACCGAATTTTCCAGAATTTCTTTTTTTTTTTACAGTGCAATGTACATACCATTTAGCAATAAACTTGAATAATGCATCAAGAATTTCAGATGATTTCCCTTGGAAAATGTAACATTCAATATATAAATAAAAATTTGTTTATGGTAAAGATAATTAAATTTAAGAATGATGGATTCAACTTCACTTTATTCTCACCACTTGAAAGACTCTCATGAAGTCTAAGAAAAAAACTGAGAAAATGATAATATATAATGATATTTTTTTAATATCAAAAAGATATGAGACTCCATCTTCCTTGCAGAGAAAAAGTAGCGCCCTCGACGTACTCCTTGAGTGTGGCATTAATCCCAGCCCTCCCATTGTAACTCAGTAGTATATATATGTTTTCATCCACGTAGACAACCTAAGATGCTGCGAGGCAATCATATTTTTCCCCGCCTACCTCACTTCCCAGAGGCACGATTCACGTCAATGCGAATCAGGCTCGCGTGATCTAATGTTGATTCCCAACTACACTTCGATTTAGCCTCCCTCATCTTCCAATATTATATCAATCTCATTCACCCACCCTATTCTTCAGATTTTACCATTCCTCCAAGTGAAAATAAATCATTACTCCCTATCATAATTAAATTATCCAATCCTCAAAATTATATCATCTAATGAAACAAGTAGCCCATCACTCCCATGCGGCTGATGTTACGCATTGGAAGAAATGTGTTACTATCATTATTCTATTATTATATCATGTTCCTTCTTTGTTCTTCTACCAATTGTATCGGTATTAAGATTCCGAATGATTTTGCAATGTATTCTGTGCGGGAATTTTCCACTCAACGCCAAATTTCATCCTATTTTGAGGCAAAAAACACAAGAAAGACAAAGTTGATTGTCTCTATCTCAGGAGCTAAATGGACTTATCGACCTCAAATTTTACACAAGTTTAACCTGGCAATATTAAGTACTAGCCGAAATTTTAGATCCTTTCTCCAATTTCTAGTCCTGTTACAGAGTACGTATGAGCTACTTTCGAGAATGAAAATAAAAAACAGTAATATCTCAAAAACTCTCAATAAGGGTACATACATATTTTGAATGCGCTAGATGGAAGCCATCGTGATGAATTTTTTGGAAAAGAAATCTAATCAGTCCAGTAGTTTTCGAGATGTATAATCGGATGGTACAAGGGTGACCAGAGCCTTAAGTCAAGCAAAAGTTTTCGAGATATTGCAGAGAATAGTTTTATACGTGAAGTCAAATAGCTTCGAAACTAATATGTGAAAATCTTTAGTATCATAAGGCTTACAATCATATCAAGTTGAATTTTCATCTCCAATTTTTCTCAAGTTATCATGCGCACAAGAATTTGAGCAAAAAAACAGAAAAAGGGAAAAAACTATGATTTTAGCATGGTCCAGATGAATATTTCAATAGAAATCGATAGATAGTTCCATGCCAAATATTTTGGAAAAAATTTTTTGATCAAGAGTGATATCTCGAGAACTAATTCACTGATCGAGCTGAAATTTGGCCTGAAGCTAGACACATAACTAATAGCGGGTGGGCCAAATTTCGAATTTTCACAATACGTGTTGTCGTTCTTATTTCAGAAAAAAAAAATCAGCATACTGTCACACACACGCATATAGAGGTTTTCAAAAACATATCTTTACGTTTCATAACATTGTAGAGCAAGTCTTCACGAAATTAGAGAATGTGAAAATATTATGAGAACAAAGTTTCCATCCGGAAGCAAAAAGGGGGGAACCAAGCTTTCCACCTCTAAATATCTATGTATCTGAATTATTTCCCTGAAGAAGTCATTCCAGATGAGTATCAACCAATGAAAAAAAAAATCCTTCTTCTATTTGTAATAATATTTATTTGATTTATTAATTTTTATTTTAAAGTTTAGAGGGTATTTGAATTAATAACAATTTTTTTTAATGTCAGTCGATAATAAATTCAATATTAATAAATATATGCACCTCATTAACTTGCAACACATCACTCTTCTATTTCATTTAGCAAATTATATAGATACATTCAATAGGATTTTGTCTAATACTCAGTTATTCGTCAATAGCTTTTTATCTCAACTTAACTCTCTAATTTCAATTTAACCTTCAATTGTTCTTATGATATGAGTCAGTATATTATATTTTAACTTCGTCACACAAATCAATATTCATAAAGAGTAAATTTATTTAGTTTTATACTTTCTTACTGGCCAGTTAATCATTAAATGTTTTTATTTCAAAATTAGAGTTATTCGAGATCTCTTCAAATATTAAATTTTCAATTTTAATCTATCAGACGAGAAATAATTATAAATGATAAGTACTTATCTTTAATTTATAGAGAAATAAATGGCTCTGCTCCACACAAGATATTTGGGTACCCAATATAACAAAAAAAATGAAAATGAAAATGAAAATGAAATGGAGAGACTTTAGGCACATGCACTCAGTACAGTGGTTGGGGAGCAAGAGAGCGAACAGGCTCTCTAGCGTCGTCTCGAGGCCCACAGATTGTATTTGAGGCGTATCTCCATTGAGATATTCAAAATTAGTCGTATCGTGCGATATTCAAATTTTTGAATATCTAGATACCTACTTTATCGACATCGGAGACAAACAATTCATTACATATTATATAAGATATTTCCCGAGTGGAAATTCCAGTCAGGTTGAAATCAAGATTAAATCAGGTCAGATCTGAGAACAGATCGAAAATTGATCAGGTCGATGGATGAGATTCTGATCAGGGGTGTAACGCGGTTTTCAACCAGTATCTGATCAGGTCTTATGGATCCAGACCTAATTAAGCTTTATGATCTCAATCGGAGGAACAATAATTGTTAAAAAAACAATAATTAAATTTTCTCAATTATTTGCCGGGTCAATCGAGTCCTTATTCCCAACCCCCTACCGAATCAATCATTGAAAAACCCGATTTTATTGGCGAAAATTATCCCACCCCTGACTGGGATCGAAGCTGGAGCCCTACGATTACTAATCCTACGCCCTAACCACTAGACCAATATGCCATTCTTATAGTTGATATAATACATGAATGTTGTCTCATCCTCTTCCAATCTCGCGGTCTATTCATCAATCTACTGAACTGATAGATCATTACTATCATTCAAATCAAAGTAATAATAAATTATTATTATTATTATTATCTTGATTATTGTTATTGTCAAATGTAATGGAGTTAATAATTAATAGATTATGTCTAATAATGAATTATCGTGATCCTCGTCCTTGAAAAAACTTATACGTTTTCAACCGTACAGTTACATACGGTTGACCTCGCACGATTCTCACTTATGATTTGACCCTTGCGATCTCACCCTTATATTTTTTCCCTTATAATTCTACCATTATGATTTCTCTTACATTCTACCCCATGATTTCATCTTTGTAATTTGACGGATATGTTTTTTTTTTACAAAAATTTTCAGTAGGTACTCAAGTAGGTACTCGAGTGGAAATAGCCTCAGGTCCGTCTGAGGTCGCATCAGAATCAGATCAGGTAGTAGTCAGGTTTGACTGATTAGGTGATTCTTGATCAGAAATTGATCAGGCTCTAAACTGGTACGTCTGATCCGAAATATCGCAGGTATAGGCTTCAAGGGTAGTTGGAGCTCTAAATTCCCCAGCGAGCGATCCTCTCGGTTCCCTTCCAACCTCTGTGCTCTCCGCCCTTATCACTAATTCTCCTCTTTATCCTCCTCACCATCACCTCAACGGAAATTCACAGAGTTTTTTTTCTTTTCCCTTCCTTTTAACCAGCTTCCATCATCCTTTTTCCTCTCTTCCATTCCCTCCTCCTCCTCCTCACTACCCCTACCCCTCCCTCTTCGCCCCATCATCCCTGTTATTCTCCCTTCACCCTTCCAACAACCATTGGACTCGCAGCTTTTTTTACATTCTCATTCTCGTCACGTATATGACGAGAAAAATTGCAGCTGAACGCTTTACCCAGTTCGCGTTCTATATGTTCGCTCTCCTTCTCTTTTCTCTTTCTCATCCGCATTTACTGCTCGATATCGATCCTGAGGTATAGGGAGTAGAGAGTTATATATATATATATATATATATATATATATATATATATATATATACAGAGAGTACCTGTGACTTTGTTATACATAGAATTTTGTGAATCTGAGGTACAGAATAACACGTGGGCGTCCTCGGGGCTTTGGCATCGGTGAGTTCTGGGTGGCACAGTACATCGATATAAACCAGGCGACTAGTCTGATCCCTGAGGTCAATAAAATCGCCACGATAATTTCCTCCCTGGCCTCCGTAGTTGTAGGGACTGTGTATAGATTTTATGGCTGCATTGAACCATTAAACGGATTTGTCATTGGTATACGTAACCTGTTTCAGTATTGTAAATCAATGATTTTATCTTGTAGTTCTGTCGACAGATTTCTAATGAAATTCAACCATTTTTTTGAAGGATATTCAGGCTCTCTTATCCTAAGAAGTTTTCCCATGTCATAAAGTTATTCAAAATTGAACGATCTTGGAACATCGTACCATCAATTCCTTGCTGATCAATTAATCATACGATGTTATAGTTACTGAAAAAATTTATATTATTCTCGACTCTTCCTTCTTACAAATTATTTATCTCTTTATCATATCCACCAGAAAAGTGTGAAAAATGATCATTCAAAAATGATCAGGATCGAATTCGTAATCAGCGAATATCGAATTGGCTGCTCCGTTTTATGTTGTTTAAGGGGTAACGGAAGGTACTGCATAAATTCTATTTTTGAACCAACTTTATTCGGATTCTCCTAATTGGAAAATTATAAAAAATAGATACGCATTTGGGGCCTCGTATATTTTCCAGTGATGCTAATGAAGAAAAATTATTTTTATTTTTGGCAGAGATTAATATCAAATTTTTTTATTTATTTTTCTTCCATACCATCACTGGAAAATATACGAGGCATCACTGGAAAATATAAGATAATTTGCCGATCAGTAGAATCCGAATATAGTTGGTTAATAGACCGAGTTTATGCAGTACCTCCCGTTATTCCTTAAATTCTGATGTGGCAGTTAGAAGAGATTTAAAGATTTCGATGGTTGTAAAAATTATCCTGAATGTTTTAGTAAATGAATAATGAGGGATGGATATTATCAGTTAATAGCATTTTCCTTGGATTATCAAAATAACATTCTGCAAGGGGAGAAGAACTCGTATTTAAATGCCTCAGGTATGGATTTTTTTCACAATTTTGAAATCACCTATGCGAACCATACGCAATAGCTCTCAGATATGATGAATCCATTCAAGAGTGATCTGTTAATTGAGAACAACTGAAATGAAACCATATTAGCGTGATACATCGCAATGTGAATTCGATGAAAATTAAATATTAACGATCGGAAAATTCATTCTGGGAAATAAAAATAATGCAGTTCAGTTAATCCTGTGGCTTTTTCGTGAAAATAAATGAGGAATTACAAGCCGAGAGGATCAAAAAGAGTAATTAACAATTCCCGTATTCAGTTGGTTATTGAAGAAAAACATCTCAATGCTTTCTGTTAGTCATCAATTTTTGAATGTTCTAGAGTTATAGAATTTTGAAAGAGAAAAGAAGGTGTATAAATTTGATAAAATTTATTGCTTTCCAGAAATGATTTAAAATTGAGTATTTGAAATTCCTTCGACCTTGTTGCCTGTTTATAAAAGCGTCCTTATTCAACCTTGAAGACAATTTTTGTATCTGTATCTTTTTTTCCCCATTTCTACATCTCATTTCAATTTTTCCCTCATTTAATTTCCCCAGAGACAGAAGATATCTCTAATGATCGAGGGCAAACGTCGTCCTGACGATAGGTGACTCGATCAATCCTTCGATAATAATACGAAAACAGGATCCACATCTAGTTCATGGCTTAACGAAGCCACAGAAACTCGACCGCACGCGGCAAAGAGGTAAGAGGTAATTACTAAGGTGCGGACAATTATCCTCCGGAACATACATCTTGGCATTGCACATTGGTTGCTGCCGCTAAAGTGCTGGACTCCCTGTGTGTCGTGTCCAAGTCTATCCTTACGTCCTCGCAATAATGCAATTATCGTGAAATAACAGAGTGAGAGATCCCCATAGATGGTGGATCCCCAAGACCGATTGACTCCACTGAACCTTCTTGAGGTACTCGTCCTGACCCATCTGCTACCCACTAACTCTTCGCATTTCCAATTTCAAAAAAATTTATCGTGGAGTCTCTCATCCGAGCGTCATTAATTGGTCAATTATCCTAAAAATTCGATTCCATTTTCTTTTACCTAATTGTACAAAGGTCAAGTAATTGACGTATACGAATATTGTTCTTAATTAAAGGAGAATTTTCCTTACTTCATACTCAGACGAGATCCAACGTTCTCAGAGCCCTCGTTGAAATAATACAAAAATTGGATGGAAAATTCAGAGACAAAATCTGCTGTGGCTCGATAGTTTATCAGTTACAGGTGAGGAACTTTTCATTATTGATGGAATTCACTTTTGTGTATTGGAGCGAAACGGATAGCCTTGTTCACAATTAGAGTAAAATTTCTAACTTTCTCATGGAACTCTCTTCAGAAATATAACGATTCGGGATTGAAAATGAAATTATGGGTGTAGCTGGTCTACGCAATATTGTTGGTCGCTCGCCGGCTTACTCACGAATTCGTGTGCATTAAAGTTAGTGACGCCATGGGGACTAGATGAAAGTTCCTTAGAAATTATCACAGTCTGGAAAATATTGAAGGATTCGGAATAATCGGAATCTCGGAGAATATTGGATAATTGTCTCTCGTCTCGATCATGTAAGAATCCATCACGTTTGAGTCGCGGAATTTTTTGATGTGTGAATATCTTATCGCTCGCCTTCATTACACTCGGAGTGATTTGGTATAAATTCAATGGGAATCCGTAACAGGAGATGACGTCAAACTGCGCTGCTCTCTCCGCGCAGTCCCTCGGGCAGCCGGCCGATGTTGCTAATGGGGATAGCCGTGTTACCAAGATGGGAAGAGTAACTGTAGTGTCTATGTAATACTAAAAGCGGAACCACGTGTATCTTTATTTTGAGAATAAAAAATAATACCTGCCGGAATAGCGAAGGGGAAACGTCACTTCCAATATCATGGATTTCAGACCCGTAGGACGGTGATAAGATGATTACTCATAGATCTCGAGTACGTCAGTATAGCTCGCTGAATTTTTTTTGCCAATAATGTTAGTTGCGTTATTGTCTTGTCTTGCCTCGACCCAGTCGAGATCCAGACAAGGTAAATCCTCCCGAAATCGTGACGAAATGCAACGGCACAATGTCTTTCGAGATTTCAACGATTTTAAAACTTTCGATGTTTTTTCAGACCGTGATGATCGTTGGGAGTATTTCTCGTCTAGGATCCTCTTCGGTAGTAGTCTCGAAGACATTTTTCGTCACTCGGTCCGTAAGGCGACGTTTTATGGCCGCCGCGCCCGCATGGAAATTAGTAGATTTCGTCACTGAGGCCATGAAGAACTTTTCTGGCGATTGTGAATTTGTAAGCCGAAGCGAAGCCGAGGATTACAAATACAGTCGCCAGAAAAGTTCTTCACGACCTCAGTGACGAAATCTATTAATGTGAGACATATATGCATAAATCTATCATAATTATATAACACATACAATTAACTTATATGTGCATTCATGGTACATATATCTGACATATATACAAAACACCACATTTTTGGCCGATTTTAGATATTCAGCCTTTCAAGAAGCACTCCAGAAGGTGAGAAGAAAACGAGTATGAGGATTCCCCAGCTCAACCTTAACCATTGTGAGGCTACGCATCCAGTCTCTCATTTGATGAGTTCACCGATTTCTTAGATCGACTGACCGAGGATGCGAAACAGTACTGTCTCGTGGCCATCGCCGGGGGTTTCAATTCCTGGGCAGTTAACTGGGGCAACAAGGAGACTAATACGCGAGGGGAAGTCCTACTGGAAGCCATGTGTACACTGCAGATGGTTCTGTTGAACAGTAGTGACAAACCAACGTTTATTAGAGGAAGGGCAAGTTCCATTATGGATCTCACCTTTGTCAGCAGCAATCTCTTTAAGGGAGATTGCTCTTGAGAGGTAAGGGGCATGTATACAGCTGGTGATTGCTGCGCGATGCTATGAGAAATATCTACTCGCCAGAATACTAGAGAAGCGCGTACGAAGACCAATAGAATTAGTTAGAAAGTGAGCGCATTTGATCTTGACGCCTTGACGGCGACCCTGGATAACCACGCAACTAATGATGGAAATGCTGGAGAGAAGGCAGAAGGTATGATGAGGAGAATCACGAAAGCCTGCGACGTTAGCATGCTTCGGATACGTGGCATAAACAAGCTTCCATCGGTGCACTGGTCGAATTATTGCATCGCTGACCTCCGTGAAGAGTGCCATAGCATTAGAAGGGCATCGCATCGTGGTCACAGAAGACCAAACTCTGAGTAATTGGTGGCAGAGTACAAGAAAGCCCGCCGAATGTTGAACAAAGCCATCGAGGATAGTAAGAGACAAAGCTGAAATGAGCTGATCGAGGAGGTGGAGGATGACCTGCGAGGTTGGCCGTACAAGGCGATCATGATTCACCTGAAAAGCCAGCCAATGCCTTCACCAACATGCCCCGAACTCTTGGAAAAAATTGTAACAGCGCTGTTTCCCCAACAAATGCAGCGACGTAATTCAATAGAGCAGTACGAAATAGAAAAAATCCCGCCGATCATGGAAGGTCAGCCGATGGAAACCTGCGGTACAATGGGGAATACGAAAGCTCCTGGCCTCGACGGAATCACAAATATTGCATTAAAGGCAGTCATCAAAGTAACGCTAGCGCTATTCTTGAAGGTTGACAACGCGTACCTTGAAGAAGGTATTTTTCCTCCCAAGTGAAAGCAACTGAGAATAGTACTTCTTCCAAAAGGGAAGAAGCCATCGAATCTACCATCATCCTACCGTCCACTCTGTACGTTGGATAGAGCCGGCAAAATCCTTGAACGTATCGTTCACCAGAGAATCGAAGCAACAGTCGGACCGCTGTCTGCCGACAACCAATATGGCTTCCGGAAAAGTCGCTCTAAGAACTCGGAAGAGCGGGTCGAAGAAGTACTGTGTAGTGGCGACACTAGACATCAAAAACGCCTTCAGCTCCGCCAAGTGGCGTTCCATTACGGAAGCTCTTGTTGAGATGAACATACCAGGATACCTGCGGAGGATAGTAGCAAGTTACTTCACTGATAGGATTCTAAGATATGATACAGAGACCGGTCCGAAAAAGGAAAGAATAATTGGTGGAGTGCTCCACGGTTTAGTGCTCGACTCTCTTTTAGGGAACATCATGTACGATGGGCTGCTGAAATGAGTATTGCTGAGAGGAATCAAACTCGTGGTATATGCAGATGACGTTGCCGCAGTGATCGTTGCAAAGTATCTGGACGAGATCAACTTCGTTTCTGGCATTTCCTTTCAGAAGATCATCCAGTGGATCGATGCAGCTGGCCTGTGCTCATTAGACTAGTAGGAAGCTGGTGGAGACCATCACACTGCGAGGTGGAGCACATCAAATCACATGTCAGCCATTTCTTCGGTATCTGGGAGTGATGATTTATGCTCAACTCAATTTCAGCAACAAGAAGAGCACCTGGGTGCCAAAACGTCAGTAGTCAATGAGACTTTAACAAGGCCGATATCCAACGTGGAGGCCCAAAAAAGAAAAGAAGGGCATTTCTATTGTCAGTAGTCATGCTTATGCTTACATATAGATTCTCTATTTGGGTTGATGCCCTTCAGACACAGGAATCCCAAAGAAAAGTGGTGCCCGTATACCGTCTGAGTGTACTAGAGTATTCTAAACCATCCTCTGAACCGTCAGTCGACCGATATCGATTGCCGATCAGGTGACTCAATTACCGGATTAACACATTGGATGCACTCACAGAACGCATATCCTCAAAAGGTCGATGCATACTTATAAGTGTTAGAGGTTAGAGAAACGAGAAGAGAGAAGTCCGCGGACGATCATCGAAGTTAGGCATCATCCAGTTAGATCAACAGACGCATGGGTGGCCATAAGGAAGAGAAGCGGGATAGTTCGAGATCCAGAAATCTACCTGCTCTTCTTTTAGATTGAAAAAATCTGGAAGTTACGGTGATCGATTCATCATATTTTTATTCATTGAAAATCGTTTTTCAATTTGTTAACAAATTTCGATATTAACACGCGACCAAATCGAAGCAATAGAATAGGATCTGGTAAGTCTCCAGCATCGGACATAATTAGAATATAAAAGGATAATCGAGGTCGAAAATCCAATGCAAAACTATACCTTCCACAGACTGGGATTGGATATTTCGAATCAAGTTCATGGGCTCCTAACGAGTGAGGTTTTATCACAATCAGAGAACAGTTTTCATAGTTTCCTTCTTTACAAGGAGGTTCGTAATTCAAAAGTATAAAATATGTAACAAGATAACTCCAAAGGATTAAAAAAAATCGAGAAGCAATTAACACCGGAAGTGTGCATGGTATTCTCCCCCTCCTTGTTTCCTGAATTTTTCCAAAGATTACACCGGAAGCTGATGGCATCCCGGCGAACTCCAAGTGTAAGCCACAAAGACGTGTTTTCTTCTTTTCATCGTCACAAAACCGTTCCAAAGGTGGACGCACAAGGGAAGGCACGCGCATCCTGTGTCGTGATACGACGCATATCTCACCTCCGCTTTCTTTTGAGGGAGAAGGAGAGAGAGAGAGAGAGAGAGAGGGGGAGAGAGAGGGAGAGAGAGGGAGGGAGAGAGAGAGAGAGAGAGAGAGAGAGAGAGAGAGAGAGAGAGAGAGAGAGAGAGAGAGAGAGAGAGAGAGAGAGAGAGAGAGAGGGAGGGAGAGAGGGAGAGAGAGAGAGAGAGGGAGGGAGAGAGAGAGAGGGAGAGAGGGAGGGAGAGAGAGAAAGGGAGAGAGAGAGAGAGAGAGAGAGGAGACAGATTATTTGGCAGGGTGCGCCTCTTCTCAACATTTAATTGGATAAGAATCGCGGCATCCATGCGTCAGATAATAATCTCGTACCGCGAAAAGCCGATACTGCGTCCATAATTGTTCCTTACGGCTTCAACCTTATGCCTGTCAATACATTACCCAGACACACTTTTACCGCTGGCGTGTTATATCGCATGACTTGCCTCGTGTCAAGTATGCAAATTGTCAGTTGGTTCATTCGTCACTCTATGTGCAGACACTGATATCCACGACAATCTCAGGTGCCTGTGGTCATTTCAATGTTGCCAAGTACATGATTCAAGTACTTGATACAAAATTCCGAGGATTTCAAATGTTGTTTCTCTCAGGGTTCAATGGAATTACGGGGATGAGTGAGATGCTCTTACTAAAAGGGCAGCACAATAATTATCTTTTACTTCATGTCTTCTCCCATATGTGAGTAAAAAAATATACTTCTTAGATAAAATATCATAAGACTGTTCGAGGGTTAAATATAATAAGGTGAGTATCAAAGAACAAATTTTATTTGAGGGCCAAATATTACGGAAGTGAGCGAATGTATTTTTCATTTTTTTAATCCCAACTGAATAGCACTTAGACAATTGTGAACTCTCACTTTCATTAATCAATCACGTGGAGTTAGTACGCGGTCGTCGACGCCCCCACTACATCCTCATTTTGAGTACGAATGCTGCACGTAGAAATGTGGAACGTGGCATAAATATGTAAGTTCAAATCCGAACTCACCTTCCAGCCCCTCCGACGGCTCATTCTTCCTGCATTCTAACACAGTAAAAAAGTGAAAGTGGGTGGCAAAACGTCTACGCCGCGTCCGGACCTGCGCCAACACTCCCATTTTTACCAGTTTGTGGTAGAATATTCTTTCTATCTCTCTCATAACATCAGAGTCATATAGCGACGTCATTGGCTGTGTGGCAAACGTTCACCTGATCGGAGTCAGCTGAGCACATCACCAGCAGCATGAGTACGCTACCGGCCGTCCCGGAACCGCAGAACTGTTCTCTCTCTCTCTTTTTCCCTTGAAGAGACATCCTCAAACTTCTTCTTCCTTTCGTTCTCTCTTTCGGGGGCAACTTCGTGGCTCGCCATATACACTGTAACTATAAGGGTGCTGTTGTGAGTGCACTCGTAAGCTCGCTTCTGAATTTAGGTGTGTTAAATTGGGAGCAAATAATTCGGTTTCACAATGAAGACTTCCCAGTTTTCATCCCCCGATAGATTAAAAAAAAATGGTAAGATGAAAGAAATCGTGATGTTCATTTTTATATTTTTCCGCAAGAATTGAAAAACTACCCGATCGGTTTCAACCAGAATTTGATTGAGTCTATATTATATGAAGAAAACAAGTAGACGCTCACTGCCATGCGGCTAGTATTAAGCGGTCAAAGAAATGCGGTACGATATTATCCTTGTTTTTTTTTCTACCAATTTCATTGGTATTTAGCTTCCGAACGGATCTAGAATCGATTCTGCCCAGAAAAAAAATGTAGAAACTTCATGAATTACATTTCCTCAAAGGAAATCCCACTGGAATAAAGAAAATTAGTGAAATAAATTTATGAATTACTCTTCAATCAGTGTTGAAAGAAAATCCAAAATGGTTGAGTTCTGCTGAAGTTTCCTACTTGATCCCATTTTCATCTCATTTGAAAAGGGAAATAGAATAGAATAATAATTATTTATTCCGTGAGCCGTCCCATCGTATTCAACGAAAATAAAAAAAAAATTAGATAAGTTTGTGAATTACATTTCAAGTCATCCTCAAGGAAAATCTAAATCGATTGAAATTTTGCTGAAATTTTGCACTCAACACCAACTTCCATCCCCTTTGAAGAGGGAAAAAAAATAATAATTGGCTGTATCTCAGAACCTAATATACATATTGACTTCAAATTTTACACAGAATTGTACCTTGATTATACCAACTACTAGCCCATATTTCAGATTCAAGCGCCAACTCTTAGTTGTATTATAGCTCGTAAGAGCGACTTCTGAGAATAAAAATAGAAAATCGACAATATCTCGAAAACTTTCAATAGGGCGGTATACATATTTTGATTGTATTAGATAGAAGCCGTCGTGACAAATATTTTGAAAACGAAAAAAACCAATCAGTCGAGTAGTTTCTAAGATATCAAAGAAACTAGTTTTACACCTAAAATTCAATATCTCCGAAACTAACCGGTCGATTCCGCCCATCCAAAATAGCAACCTTCATTTCTGTAAGACCAACAATCATGCCAAATTTGAACTTTTTCTCTCGAATATTTTTTAAGTTATCACGCACACAAGGATTTTAGCAAAAAAAAAGAAAAAGGGACATAGCTATGTAACTTCTCCATGGTCGTAATAAATATTTTTATTCAAATCGATAGATATTTTTATGCTGAATATTTTGAAAAAAAAAAAATCAATCGGTTGACTCGTTGTCGAAATATTGAAGAAAAACGATTTTTCAATAAATGACGATATCTCGAGAACTAATCGGTCGATCGAGCTGAAATTTTGCTTGAAGCTTAACATAAAAGATACCAATTATGGGTAAAAATTTCAGTTTTTTTTCAAAAACTTTTGCCGTTTTATTATCCCAATTTCAAAAAAAATCCCCCAAAAAAAAAGAAAAATCTGCACACACATACGGACATTTTCTAAAAACATCATATCTTGACGTTTCATAACATTCTGCATCATTTCCACACAAAATTAGAGAATGTCAAAATCTTGTAAAAACAAAGCTTCCGTCCGGAAGCAAAAAAGGAAGAAAGTCAAATCGAGCCAGTCACTAGTGAAGAATTGGAAATGAATCGTTGATTCACACTTCGTGATTTTCATTCTTCATGTTCTTCTGGGAATAACTTAAAATCATTAGATCGATGCCGTTCAAAATCTAAAATCTAATTAGATGTAAGTTACATACTATAATAAGAGATTATATGGTACAATACAAACACACACATACACACACACCCATACACACACAAACATACACACGCGCGCGCGCGCATAGAGAGAGAGACCACTGCGCGATACTACGGGAGCTATCCACTGGCCAGAATATTAGAAGAGCACGCAGGAAAACCACTGAAACTGGTTGGAGCATGTGCGCCTTCGATCCTGACACTTTCACGGTGGCATTGGATGATCGCCCAACCAGCAGTGGAACTGCTGGAAAGAAGGTCAAAGAGCTGATGAGGAGAGTCACAGAGGTGTGCAATGCTAATATGCCCCGGCAACGTAGCATAAACTAGCTCTCATTAGTATACTGGTGGAATGAACACATCGCTGTTCTTCGTAAAGAGTGCCTTAGCATGAGAAAATCATCACAGAGTGGCCGAAAAAAGGGAAATTACACGTAACTGACAGCAGAGTACAAGAACGCCCGTCGAAGATTGAACAAAGCCTCTAGAACAGTACTTCTCCGATAGGATCCTGAGATACGATTCTGAGACCGGCCCGAAAGAATACAAAGTCATGGGTGAAGTACCAAAGAGCTCGGTTGTGGGTCCCCTATTGTGGAATATCATGTACAATAGGTTACTGAAACTGGCATTATCAAGGGAAATGAAGCTCGTGGCTTATAAAGATGACGTGGCCGTAGTGATCGTCGCAAAATATCTAGAAGAGATAAATTTTGCTTTCCACACTACCTTTAAGAAGATCAGCCAGTGGGTGGATATAGTTGGCTTGAAGTGAGCTGAACATAAAACTGAGGCAGTGCTCATTACTATAGCAGGGAGCTGGTGGAGACCATCACCTTGCAAGTTTAAGCCCATGAAATCACATCTCAGTCGTTTCTTCGGTATATCTGGGAGTGATGATTGTGGCCCAACTCAACTTTAAGCAGCAAGTAAAGTAGGGACGCATGTGCAGTTAAAGCGACTTTATCACGAAGCGAAGAGAAAAAGACGAAGAGAGAACACCGTCGTCAGTATTCACGTCTGTGCTCACGTATGTAATCCCCATCAGGGCCGACGCACTCGAGACACAGGAATCGCGGAGGAAAATCGCGCCAGTATACCAGCTGACCGCCTTGAGAGTCGCCAGCGTTCATCGCACAGTGTCAGGGGACGCACTCTGCGTCATGATCGGAATGCTGCCTATCGTAGTACTAGCCGAAGAACGAAGAACCCTTTACCAGCAAAAACATCAATTACTGCAGTGAGCCTTGAGGAACTCAGAAAGGAGGAGCGGCAAAATAGCATACGCCGATGGCAGCTGCTGTGGGATGCCACTACAAAAGGTAGATAGACATACCGTCTCATTCCATAGATTAAAGTCTGGCTGAGCCGCGAACATGGTGAGTTCAACTATTACCTGTCACATATGCAGTCTGAACACGGGTGCTTCCGTGAATATCTTCATAGGTTTAAACATGTGGATTCTCCAGAGTATGCGTCCTGTCCCGGAGTCAGTGAAGATGCCAAGCATGTATTCTTAGTGTACCCGCGTTTCAACACTCCACGCACTACTCAGGAAACTGTCCTTGAGCAGAACATTCAACCAGAATCCTGAGTGATAGCAATGCTATCCTCGAAGGCAGCCTGGGATGAGGTGACGAGCACATTTGCCACTGAAGTCCTTCAGGAACTTCGTCGCATAGGAAGAGAGCGAACAAAGAAAAAAGACACTTGGAAGGAAAGAAGCCACAACTTCGACCATCTGAAGGAAGAGCTATAGCTAGATTCTCCCCCCCCCCCCCTGAAGTAATGACTGATGGGGGTCCCACGGGGGAATCAAGGCCGCTCGGTAGGTCTTAGTCAGTAAAAGGCATTTCCCTCCTTCCTTGATAAGAGAGAAAAACGCACAAAATAAAAGAGAGCCTCACAGAAAAAATGGCAACTGATCCGAAACTAAGTGTGGACTTTACACTGATTTTTTCCGCAGTGTATTCATCAAGTTTTGCACAACACTATGACTGCCTTCAATAGTATCCTATATTACACCCATCCCAAATTATGTCCCCCTTTGTATCATCAATACTGGTTGTATATTCCTTCTCTCAGTTTCATTCATGCTGTTTCGTCTAGACCGTAATGACTGTCGAACTCATTGAGAACGAATGCCGAGTTCAACTGGTCAATACCGATAGATATTGATTTGTCTGATTTTTTTTTTTTTTTTTAGTGTTATTTATCTGAAAATGTTGGGAGAAACATTCTCATTGTCATTCTCCAATGAGTATTTACATCTGAGTAAAAATCTAATGATTAATTAAAATGACAATGAACTAACGATTCATACAACAAAAAATTTAGAAACCATTCCCGTCAAGAAGATCAATTGATAATTTCCCATGATCGATTTCTTCAATTCTATTGGTCCAAAATATTCAGCACTATTCCCTTGAATTCATGTCCGCCTCTTCCCCCCATAACGCTAGATATTCCATGAGGATAGGACACAGTGAGGTGGCTCATTGTGATGAAGCATGAGTTTGACCTAGTGGGCCAGTGGGGCAGGTCGCAGTACGGATAATACATACATATTTATATCGTGCACTGTGCGCACCACCACTACCAATGAACCGTGCATAGCCCACCGAACTCCGTATACACACACCTATTCCTTCGAAGCCTTCCCAGAGAAGTAGTAGAGAGTAGCATGCTGGAACCAGGATGCCATTGGCTTTCGCATGGCCTGGGTGTAATGCTAATCAGCCTTACTGAAGGTGTGCATCCCGAACATGTGCTCCTCCATTCCATTCTTCCGTTCTTCACAGTTATTCATTGACGCAGATTCACCAATATTCAAGGCAAAACCTTCAAGCTCATGTTTGATACTCATCAAATGCTTCATTGATTCTATTTGAGCAATCAATGCTGTCACTTTCCGCACATCCAATTCATATATTTCTATCCCATTTCAATTTCTATAGTCTCCATCGTACCAAAGCTTTGTTCCCATTCCGAGAACTAGAAAACAGAATTCTCATATAGTCTTCTTGAATTTTTGACCCAATTCACTCATCATCAAAATAGTTGCATCTCGTTGCTCGTGTCTCGTGTCTCGTATCTCGTGTCTTCTGTCTCGTTATTTTTTCTCCTTCGGTGTCTCGTATCTCGTGTCTTCAGCAGCGGGAGAATGGTACCGATCGATGATGAGTTGTGTCTCGTGCCTCGTTGCTCGTGCCTCGTGTATTATAAATTCAGTAGCGGGAGTATGGTAGTGATCAATCATGAGTAGTTGCAGGGTCTATCAACTCCATATGAGAAATTGAAGCCGAAAGTAGGCGTAACTTTTGTAGGTGAAAAAGTTTCGTTAGAGGCGCATCCGTTGAAAATGTGAGGGATTTTGTCAGGAAACTCGGCGCGAAGATTCAAATCCACCACCGTGCAGTCGCAGAGAATTATAGGCAAAAAATAATAATAAAAATAAAAATAATAATGACTCACTATAAAAATAGAAATATAAAATTAGGAATAGAAATATTGATTAAATCAAAATTTTTTCTAATTTATGCATGGGGATGCCTAAAATAGCAGCCCTATATCTTTTTTCTTTCTCGCACTTCAAAAAATATTTGAAATGCCATAAAATAGACTGAAATGGGTTGCTCACCAATAATCTCTATCTTCCATTAAAAATACACATGAAAAAAATTGAATTAACTCAAAAGTCTAAAAATAGAACTATGGAATATTATATTCCTAGAAGGACTCTTCTATAAGTTTAAGAGATATCTAGGGGGTGGATCACTTGTTCTCGAGATAAATGAAGTAAAAAAACTAAATAAAAATCAGTGTGAATGAAAGACTAGAAAGTCGAATCAAGGGGCTATATGGTCTAAGGTTTCAATGGAAGGCTGGACGGTTGAATCAAGGGGCCAAAAGGCCTATAGAGTGGAGGCTGGAAGATCAAATCGAGAAGCTAAACGGTTTAAAGAGCAGGCTAAAAGGTCTAATCAAATATCTAAATAGTCTAGGGGTTTATATGGAATACTGGAAGGTTGAATGAAAGGGCCAAACCATCTGGGGTCTGAATAAAAGGCTGGAAGGTTGAATCAAGGGGCCAAATGGTATAGAGTGACGGGTGGGAGGCCGAACCGAGGAGCCAGATGGTTTAGAGCGGAGACTTGAAGGTGAAATGGAGGAGCCAAACAATCTAGGGAGAGGCTGAGATGTCAGATCAAGGGGCCAAACGGTCTAGAGGCTGGACAGCTATTATATGGAGCGTGAGATCTTTCAAAGCGGAATGAATTCTGTCATAGATAAAAGATGACAGGAGGGTGGAAAACAAAAAGAAACAACACTAGTTATTATCAATTATCAAGGAGCCAAATGATCTATGGAATTTAAACGAAGATATTTGAAGCTTTGTGGCGAGAAACAATCACATACTCTACGGAGTATAAAAGTACAAACGTAGCCACGTTTTGTGCCCTAACACAGACACAGAGGTCCAAATATGTTCAATTCTAATGTCGACCGAGCACTAGTTCAGTCAAGAGCCTGATGAAGTCGAAGGGTTGAGTCGCAATTCGAGTAACAGCCCAGTATTCATCATTCATTGTCGAATCTCGGCCGACCTTCCGTCAGTCAATCTTGGGCCGAGGGTTGCGACAAAGCAACCTTGTCCCAGTCTTCATTCGAGGGAAAAGTAGCCTTGATTCGAGCCTCCGTATGCTCGAGCAAACCCTTGAACGAGACTGGCCTGTTTATCCCTTGGTTAATTATGTCCTACCTGGGTCGGACCCTACCATCAATTGATTGATGGCAATGAAAACAAGTACACGGAGAGAAATTTTCGGTGAAAATTATCATTTTAGAAAAATTCCTGTCTGGAAGTTCGACAATAATTGATGCTAAATAATAAAATTTACGATAAGTAAAATAAATTTTATCATTCAGTATAGTAATTTTCGCAGAATAAACAAAAAATTATTTATGCATTTGTCGAGATGTCTATAGATAAAGATAAACTAGGGGTGCGGCCGGTCTACGGAGTATTGTTGGTCGCTTGCAAGCTCGCTCCCGAATTTAGGTGCGTTCAAGTCGGAGCGAACCATTGGGGTTCACAACTAAAACTTCCCGGTTCTTATCACCTCATATATACATTAAAAGCAAAAAAAAAAGTAATTTTTTCAATGTTTTTTTGGAAAAACTCGAAAACTACTGGATCGATTCCAGCCAAAATCTAATCCGATCTGAATTAGGTAGAGACGCAACGATTGAAAAAAAAAAAAGTTAAATCGAACCATTGGTCCATGAGAAATCGTTAACCAAAATTTTGACCACATACATGCCTAGTAATACACACACACACACACACACACACACACACACACACACACACACACACACACACACACACACACACACACACACACACACACACACACACACACACACACACACACACACACACACACACACACACGCACGCACATTTTGTTAAAAACCATGGAGAAACATTATAAAGACCTTGAAACGTGGAGATCTGATGAAAAATCAATTTTCGATTTTTGGGGTGATTACAATAACTTCCCTAGCCCGGAAAGTTAAAAATATCTATGTGGGGGATAAAAATTATAGTTATCTTAGTAATTATTCTAGAATTCATAGAATAAGTTTTATTCGCCCAATTCAATCGAATTATATCCATCGTGCGCATCAAAAATTGACCACTGGAATTCCAGTAGAATTTACTATCTCGAATGGTAGAAAGTATGCTGGAAAAGCGTTATTTCATCAGCGGAGGGATTACAATTACTCCCTAAACTCGGGAGGTTAGCAAAAAAAAATATTGAGAAAATTCTGGCCAGATTGAAATGACAGGTTTCACCACTGGTGAGAAAGCGAGAGAGCTTAATAAGATTTTAAAATCTGAGAAAAAAGAGCAATTATGAGGAGGAGTGGAAGAGGGAAATGACCAAGGTATGCGCTTGAAGTGCTACCATCAAGCCCGACCAGTCCAGGACGTGTTTGAGGATCATCTGAATATTGGTGGTTCAGTATAATATAGACGGCTAAAGATCTACAAATGATCCTCAGATGACTCTGGTCTTGGCTGAATGCCATGGGGGGGGGGGGGGGGCGACTTAAAAAAAAGAGTCAGATACGATATTGCTCGAAGCAGAGCAGATGATGTTCAATAATTTCCTGGGTAAATGATACCAGGTGGGAAAGTTATCCACAATTAGGGTATATCTGAGAGTGGCTCCCAGGTCCTCTGCACCACTCCGACACTGTTATATATTCCATGAGTCCCGCTCTTCCATGTATACAAGAATCAATTGTGTGGGCGTTGGAGAGAATCGATTGAAAGAGATTAGGAGAGTATCCTGAACCTCCATAACTTCGGGGATACGTGGTTTTTCATTGAATTCGTTTGACTGCTTAGGGTGGAAATAATATATTTCATATTATAATCGAAAATATCTGCTTTGATCTGGTGAGTGTTCAGGTGCAACTGAAATAGAGGGAACAGATTCAATCGAATAATGGAAAAACATACAAGTTATGCGTAGATATTCTGATGTGGGAAAATCTCAATGTATATATAGGGTATCAATCTGAAACAATGCAGTCAAATAACTCCTGAGGCGGACAACTAACAAAACAAACAGGCGGCTGAATTTATGGGGCCGTAGATGTATGTTTATATTTTGTGCTTTTGTTTCCCGAGGGAAACATTGTGTTCGCACTTTTTTTACTTTTTCCAATTTCGCTGTCCAAAATTTCAACCTGATCAGTCCATTTTCCTGGATATCTCAAGAACTATCCAACTGATTCAATTTCTTTTTCCCAAATATTTACCATTGAAATATCTATCGATGTCAATCATAATATTCATGTAGACCATGAAGAATTATAATATTGAAAGTACTCTTTTCCTGTTTCCTTCTGAAATCGGTGTACGCATGACAGCTTGATAATATTTGAGATTAGTGATGCCGATGATAATAGACGCTAAATATTTTGGAGAGATCATCACGGTTGGAAAAAACATCAAAAGTTTTGGATTCGTCGCAATCTCGAAAGACATTGCATCGGTGCACCTCGTTACGATTCCGCAAAAATTTATCGTGGGTGAGTCTCGATTTTTTCTGTTTTATTATCGTCGATATATCGTGACAAGATGCACCAATCCAATGTTTTTCGAGATTGCGACGAATCCAAAACTTTCTATGTTTTTCCTGACCGTAATGATCTCTTCAAAATATTCAGCGTCTATTATCGACGGCATCACTATTCGAGATGAAAGGTTGAAATTTGGTATGATTCCAGGTCCTTAATATAATAAAGATTGAGATGTTGTATGGGCGCAATCGGACCAGTAGTTTCGGAAATATCCGATTTTACGTGTAAAACTACTTTGTTCAATATCTCAAAAAATACTGGACCGATTTCAATTGTTTTTCTTCATTCAAAATATTCGTCACGATGTCTTTTATATAATTCAATCAAAATATGGCTACCTCCTAATTGAAAATTTCCAGGATATCGCCGTTTTTCTAGTGTCATTTCTGAAATTTGCTCACACATCCTGTAATACGGCTACTATTTGAACTAAAAATCTCAAATTCTAGCTAGTAATTGGTTTCCGTTACGTCAAACTTTGGACAAGGTGAAATCTCCATGTTTCAAGGTCATACTAATGTGCCTGGAAGGTTTTGAACAAAAACACACCCTGCGCGCGTGCGTGTGTGTGTGTGTGTGTGTGTGTGCACAAGCGATGGCACAAGTGAAATGCTCAAGTTAATTGCTCAAGTCATACAGATTTATGCGAAAGTACGAATTCATGAGGTTAATTTATCTGGTATTTCAATAACGCCTTGGGTGATTACTTAAACATTGAAAATACTCTTAGTCGTGGCGAGTGTCACACGCAGCAAGCCCTACGAATTTTCCGAGTGTCACACGCAGCAGGATCTTGGAATTTCCCGAGAGTCGCACGCAACCCAGTGCTGAACCTCTCAGCGTGTCTCGTGCAACCCAATACTGAATCACTCAGCGTGTCTCACGCAACCCAGTACTGGACCACTCAGCATGTCACACGCAACCCCCTATTGAATCTCTCAGCGTGTCACACGCAACTCAATATTGGAGCCTTCAGAGTATCACACGCAATCCAGCATTGAAACTCCTAGCGTATCACACGTGACTTGATATTGGAACACTCAGCGTGTCGCACGCAACCCATTATTGGAGGTCCCACCATGCCACATATGAGCTAATATTGGATCTCTAAGCGTATCATACGCAATCCAGTGCTGGATCTGTCAGCATGGAGGCTGGAGGCTTGGAGGTCGACTCGAAGGTCAAACGATCTAGAGGGGAGGCTTGGAGCCTGATGCAAAGGTCAAACGCTCCAGGGGAAAAATTGAGAGGTCGACTAAAAGGCCAAACGGTCTAAAGGGGAGGCTTGGAGGTGGATTCAAAGGTCAAAGGGCCTAGGGTGGAGGCTTGGAGTTCAATTCGTAGGTGAAACGGGCTAGAAGGGAGGCTTGGAGATCGATTCAAGGGTCAAACGGTCTAGAAGGGAGGTTTGAAGGTCAATTCAAGGGTTAAACGGTCTAGACGAGATACTGGAAGATCGATCGGAAGGTCTGTCAGTCCAGAGAGAAGGCTTAAAAATAGTTTGAGAGGACCAAACGATCTGAACAAAAGGTTTAGCCACTTGAATCGATTTTTTTTATCTTCTTTCTAGACTGTTTGGCCTACTGAGTGGATTTTTAAACCTCTTCTCTGGACCGTCTGTCTTCCGGTCTCTGTCTAGATCGTTTAAACTTTGGATGGATCTTCAATCTTCCAGTCTAGACTGTTTGACCTTTGACTCGACCTCCAAGCCTCCACCTTAAACCGTTTGACCCTTCAATTGATTTTTCAGCCTCTCCACAAACCATTTGACCCTTGAATTGACCTTGAAATTTCCGCTCTAGATGGTTTGGCTTTTGAATTGACCTTCCAACCTCCATTCCGGACCGTTTGACCTTTGAATTAACCTTTCAGCCCCCACCTTAGACCGTTTGATGCTTGAATTGGCTTTTCAGCCTCCCTTTAGACCATTTGACCCTCGAAATGTCCTTTCAGCTTCGACCTTCCGACTTCCCTTCTAGACCGTTTAACCCTTGAATCAACTTTTCAGCCTCCATCCTGAACCTTCCCATCCTTAAATTAACCTTCCAGTCCTCACTCTGGACCGTTTGATTTTTGAACAGACCTCCAAGCGTCCACTGTAGACCATTTGACCTTTGAATCGACATCCAAACTTCCACTCTAGACTGTTCTACCCTTAAATCGACCTTCCAGCCTTCACTCTAGACCGTTTGACCTTTGAATTAACCTTTCAGACCCCAACTTATACCGTTTACTGCTTTAATTGATTTTTTTGGCCTGAATCCTAGATTGTTTGATCGTCGAATTGACTCCTCAGCTTTGAGCCTAGAGCGGATTATATCGTTCGATGTATAATCGTTAATAATTCGCGATCCAGGATAATTATTATGGGGACGATTTATTGTGAGTATAGGATATGTAACGAACGTAGGTCTTCCATATGTGTGAATTTTCCAGCACTGGTCGCATAAACGTCTGGGGATAATATGCAATTTCTTTTCTCTTTCTTTGCGATATTACTTGCGACGCATACGAGGACACATCTTGGCACTTTACGCCCGGATTACTTTACCTTAAGAGTCCTCGACAGAGTGCCCTTGTATTGTAAATAACGTGGTAGATATAAAAATAAAAATGGTTAAGTGTCTGTGTTTCAGTGTTAAAGGGATATACTGGATATACCCAGTACCTGTCCTTGGCGCATTGGGCAATGGTTGTTATACGGGTTGGTTTTCAACTCCCACGCGTCTGTTAAAGACACTTTGAAAATTCTTTATAGGTGGTACACGAGATTCAATCAAGGATGTAATACCAAATCAGAGCGGATAAAAGAAATAAAGTATCATGATGTTTTTGATAATAAATGTCGGGACTAAAAATTGGTGAGCTGATAATAAAATGGAAAGTGATGGAAACGGAAGAATCGGAAATACGAAGAAGTGAAAGCCGTTTTTAATATTTTTATTATCCGTGCGTTTTATCATGGAAAAATCTTCGCTATTTGTTCTTCCCCCTCTTTAGATGGAACAATGAAGTCCTAGTCTGAAAATAATTCAACAATCATGGGAATAGAGGATCAAAAACTAAAAGATTGGACATTTTGGGTGGCTAAAACGAAGAGCTGGGTAAAGATCAGGCAGGTGGAGAGGAGTAGCGAAAAGACTCCCGAAGGAAGTGCCCGGAGGCGAGCCGATCACTTTCAGTAGGTGTGTGCCCGGCGTTCTTCTCCTTGCCGTGTGTACCGCTCACCCCAATTTTAATCAGGACCCGAAGTATGCAAGCCTTGGACGGATGCCTGCGAGTCTCGCTTCTCCATCCCCCTCCGTATCCAGCCCCGTGGGCCTCCTGCTCTCACTACCGAAGCATTACGATGCATGTAATTTATTTTTATTGCCGTCAATTTTTTTTCGACCCTCGATCGGTTGTCTCTCGCTCTCTTCTCTTTTTTTCTGGGCTTTTTTAAATCTCTTTCGGAGCAGTCTCTATCGCTCCCGTTCCCTTCGGTGAACGAATAAAGGGGGCAAAACGGGTATCCTCTAACTAATTTCGAGGAGGAAAGAGATGGATGGAGATCGCTTCCGGGGAATTTTTCCCTAGGTAGTTGAATCGACAATTTCAGATCATTTTGCAGCATCTATAAACTCGTTCATTTATTTATGTAATCATGTAGCCGATAGAGAATTACATTCTCGTCAAGTCGAGAGTATTGATTTTTATTTGAGGATAATCCTCTTCATATCTTTCGAGAATATTAATCAAAGGCAAGTGGTTATTGAAACCGCAGACGAATTCAGTCTTAAAGTCAGGAAAGAACAACTAAATATTCTCAATTGAAATAAAAACGATTTCTCTGTGACGATGAAGCTCATAGCAAGAAACGGTCGATATTATACTTGGTAGAACTCTCTGTTGTTTCAAAGGCAGAGAATCGATTACATGGTTAATCCAATATTCTCTAATTCTAAGCTAGTACAAAAATTTAATGAACAAGTAGTCGTTCCATTTGATTCGTAGTGAATATTTATACTTTTATCCTCAAGTGGAATAACTCTTCTCCGAAATTTATCATACGACTGTTAAATAAATCACTGCTGTTGACATCCACAAAGTGAACTCTCTCGCAAGGAGAGGATATTCCTTGAAATAGAGGTAGAAATATGACAAAAGAAAGAGGAAAATGAAAACGAGGAAGTCATCGGATTAAGTGGGTTGACGACATGCGGCAGTTTTGCGGTCTCGAAGATTTTTTATATTTTTCCCGAGGTGGGTCAAGATTTATTGCACTGTTGGGTTAGGTATCATGATATCTAAAACGAGGGAGGTTAAAAGAGATAGATATAAACCGTGGGTTTTTGAGTTTGTACCGCCGGGGGTTATTGCAGTAAGCCTTCTCTTGGGGCTTGGAGGAATATTACTACCCCCCAATTGCCCCCCCCCTCCTCCTATTTCATCCCTAGCCGCAACCTCTTCCTCTCTCTTTCTCTCTCTCTCTCTCTTGTTTTTTTTACTTCTCACAATATTCCTCCCTTTTATCCATCTCCTCGGTGAAAACAAAAAAAAAAAGTGGGGAAAAAAGTCTGGGCTGGATGCTTCCACCCCTCGCCTTTCTCGAGCGATCATACATGTGTAGGCGATCTTTTTAAAGGGAGCCTCACTTAAAAGGACAGGGTTTACGTTTATGGCCACTCATTCGGTGGAACGTGAGGCAAACGTCCTAGCAATTCTGAAGGAGAGAGGGGTAGGGGGCAACGAAAGTTTTGCGGAGGGTTCCAAGGGTTTTAAGTGTGATAAGCAATAACGACTCAGGGTAACTTACCATCAAAATACAACGTCTGTTTTTGGGGAGATCAAATTAAATTGAATCAGACTTTTTTTCTAATGGGGAGTTATTGAAAAAAAACCTCGAATTGATCTCTTTATGTTCCAAATAATATTTCCAGCATCAAATTTGAGTAGTAAAGGAAAATAGTCTCTTCGCTCTAAAAGATGATTAAATGAGCGAAAAGTAATTAATGATTGGAAAATTGGAAAAGGAAGAAATAAGAAAATGATAAAAGAAAAGAATGAAACCTATAGGTAGCAATGTCATGAGGAACGCGAGGCATCCACATGATTCTATGTATAAAAGAGAATACTTATATAGTACTTGAATTCATTCGATTGGCTGGAGATGAACAATCAACTAACATGCTCCGGTAATCTAAAAAAATGGATTAAAGGCGTTGTCTTCCGGTTGATTGACTGGAACGTATAGTTTCATTCTAGAAGAACCCCGAAGAAGACCGAAAAAAGTGAGATGAAATGGCTTGTTGCGCCTCATGATTCTTATAGGCTCGAGAGGCCTCTGTGATTTGAAAAAACCTAAGAGGCAGAACGTGTCTAATTAAAGATGAAATGGATCGATGTGGGGTGGATTTTCTTTTTCCGTTGGGGATGAAGTTCTCGGAAGAATTCTTTAAATGATAATAAATATCACCCACTTCTTCAGATCTAAAAATACAATTGAACTGTAGGAATAAATAATCTCACGCGACTGTTCCGAAGTAAATTTTTCGACGAAATAAAATTTTACCCCTCACAAATGTTACCTTTGATACCCCTAAATCAGGGAGAATTGAATATTCGTAGGGAAATCGAGACACGTGGAAAAACAAAATGATTCTCATACTAACGATTTGATAAAATTTTTCATCTCCGATTCACATCTTTTGCAATTTCTTCATCCCATTTTGTCAAGAAACAACAACATAAATCCAATTTATGAAAATCCTTTCAGTATTAAAAAAAAAATCATTGTCAACTTGTGCAGTGACATGAGAAAATCGATTTTTTTCTTTTAATGATCATAACCGAGTGGAGGGTCCCTTTGAGGCATGCCCAACATGGATGTCAGGTCCTTTATGAGGTGATCGTATCAGGTCCCTACTTGAAACGTCACAAGGTCACCTGATCGGCATGGTATGAGGTTTGTCTTACCATGGTCCGATGAGGCTCACCTGATGACATCCCAATAATGTTTTCGCGGAGAGGTTCTTCACCAATCTAGACAATATTTATATCCGAAAAATACAGATTTAATATAAATGAAATTTACGTCAATTACATTTGAGATATAACCAGTAAGTATCTCTATGGTATATCAGATGTATCTGAATAGGAAAATGAAAAAGAAACATTTATTATGACATTTTGAATTATTCTGGCGGTTTATTATTCCCTCATGGCTTTTGCCTAACCCATTGATACCCGAAATTTGAACTCACGACCCTACGCATACTATTCCTACGCCCTAACTGCTAGCTTATCACGCAATTCTCCAAGTCAATGATTCGTATTGTCTATGTGAATCCAACAACTTCATTATTGCCAGATTCCATATTTTTTGAATTTACTTATTTTCGATAGTTTCTCGATTCATTCAATTATCGACTCATTCAAAACTTGATGAAAGATGAAAAATCTATAAAATAAACAGCCACTCAACCTGATTGACTGAAAATCGCGGAGCCGAAACTACTGAACTTGAAAAAATTCAATTTTGACAGTAGGTTTTTTTCATAACATAACCTGCTACGCAAGGATTTTCGGAAAAGGGGGGTAAAATTTTTTTTCATAAAAATTTGGAACTTTTTACTGAATATTTTCGTTAATAATACACTCATGGAGAGAACAAGTATTGAATCTGCTGTATATGTGCACTGAGTACAGACCTCATACTGATTGAGAGTGCCAGCGGCGATTTCCGGATCCGAACTCTAGATCCAACATATGTACACCATGATTAAGTTATGAATATCCACCAATTACAGCTCGAAAAATGGAATTTTCAAATTTTCAAAATTGTCACATTTATAATCAACGTGTGATGACAAGTCAGGTGTAGTCCTCATTGGGTGACCCGCATCACCACCAAATGATGCTCTCATCAGATTTCACGACGATTGGGTTTTTCCCGGTAATTTACCGATAATGGATTCCAGGAGTTGCATTTCATCAGGTTAGGCTAGCTACCAACAAATGATGACCTCATCAGCTTGTACCCGATCGCATTTTCCCCGATAACTTCCCGATCATGCTGCTGTCAGATAATATCCGATCGGGTTAACCCTATTCATGACCGGATGATACCCTCATCAGGTTGTGCCCGATTGGCCGAGTTTTTCCTCTGTAACTTCCCGATAGTGCCCCTGTCAGATGACATCGGATCGGGTCGACCCTATATCCATACATGATCGGGACCCGAGTCGGCATCGGGTATGCCCGACGTCATTTCTACTCGGGATCTCTCTCCACTATTTTTTCTGTGTCCTCTCATCGATTTGACATCGTGGCGATATCAAAAATATTGAAATTCTTCCATTATTGGGAAGAAAAGTTTATTTAAACTTATATTCGGCAACGAAAGAAACGAAGTTTTTATTTCTTGATGATCATCGTCCTCTGCTCATTGAATTGGGATCATAGCCCTCGGAGATATTGATATCCTTTCATCTTCAATATTCATCGTAATGATCCTGAATTAGTATAAGTCCAACATAAAAAATTAAAATATATCAAAGCGTCTACCAAAAAAATTTCTTAAAGTAAAAATAGGAGTAAATGAAGTCGTATTATATGTTCCAAAAAATTATACTAATTCCAATACTAGATTGAATTTATTTAGAAAAGAGAGAAAAGAAAAGCTAATCGAACGGACAAATCGTATCAAATAAAATAAAACTAATAGGAAAGATGAAATTAATTTAATATCAAAAGAAGAGGACAGACGGGAAGAGTACGATAAAGTATTATAAATTAAAAATCACTAAAAATCAATAAATCACTTATTTCAATTCAGTGAATAATGATTTATTATCATCAACTAAGCCATTCGCTCGTATGAAATAACCAGTTTATACAATTTCAGAAAATGTCAAACTCGAAAAATTACAGGCAATATGAATATAGAAATTTATTCATTCTGACCAACGGCATTTACAATCAAGTACCCGAGTACCTTGGGAATAATAGATGTACCTAAATGCTTGTTCAATTGAGTTTATCTTCATTTACTATATCCCAAAGAGCAATACAAACACGGTCTATTCGGCGCGATAAGCAAACAAGATATAGGACTTACCGTAATGCTGACGCGAGCAGTCAAGAGACTGGTTTGCTGAAGGGGAATGAAACAATTGGCTAAGGATGGGGTGGATGAGGAGGTATACTGTTTCAAACTTTCAGAGGGCTAGGACCGTTTTGCAATGGGAGAGAAAAGAGACTTAAAATTAAGAAATGGACTCACGGGTACGATTGAGGCTTAAAAGTGTACGAGAGCCGATCCTGAGCAGCGAGTGGCTTAGACTCACTTTATTTAACGTGTGTTCAAAACTACTAAAAGCCAAAAACTTCAAAATACTCAAAGGGGAATTTCCTTGGCAATCACAGTCCGGAAATTGGGCGCACACGCGGATCAGACATAGGTAATTTGACTTTTATGAGGTATTTGGATCTTCTTCTCGGTAAGTTTGACGGCTCAGTAGATCTCGAAAAAGTAAAAGCTCATGTTTCTGCAAAATAAGAAGATGGAGAAGTGAAATTGAGAATTAAAAACCTCCTACGTCAGAATTGGTGATTAAGTATCGGCCTTTCGCAATGAAGAAATGAAAAACAAAACGATAAATTGAAAAAACAAAATTTGATAAATTAAGGGATAAAAAAATGAGGTTAATCGAGAAATACAAATCAATAAGAAAAGAGACAAAAGAATATAGTCGGGGACACACACATCAAATCATAAAAATTTCGGTGTCCCCCGACTCTTATGAATGGATGGCGATTTTATGTTTTATTATCCACTAGATTTGACAAAATTTTTTATCGAATCAATATAATGCGTGACAAGGATAAATCAACACTACGCGAGTGCGGTTTATATACTCCTCAGAGTTTTAAGAAAAGTGTTAAAAAAATCTAAAAATAGAGGGAAACACGCCAAGTCTAAAAAGCGAAGGAAGAAAAAGAAGATCAAGGCCAACGTATTTGGCACGGTTCATAGGATGGAGGACACACACACACACACACACACACACACACACACACACACACACACACACACACACACACACACACACACACACACACACACACACACACACGCACACACACACACACACACACACACACACACACACACACACACACACACACACACACACACACACACACACACACACACACACACACACACACACACACACACACACACACACACACACACTCACACATTTTGTTTAAAGTAGTCGAAAAACATTCGAAAGACCTTGAAACTTGGATATATGATGAAAAATCGATTTTTCATTTTCGGGGGCATTTATTTAGTTAATGAGAAACTCCGTCATGAGAGTATGAAGAAATGAAATATCCATTTCGAGGGGCCATTCATTCAAAAATCCAGTAACACAGTGATTGCTGAATTCACGTGATTTTAAAGCGATTTCATTGATTTCTTGAAATCATCGATTTCATGTGATTTCATGGGATTCTTTGGTTATTTCACGATTTCTTTTCGATTTCAAGTGATTTCAAATTTTCGATTTCACCTATTTAATGGAGGAGGGAGGAATGGAGTAGGGGGAGAATGCGGATAGAACTCGGGGGGAAAAAATGCATCATATTAATGTGAAAAGGCTCAAACATGAGAGTCATTACAAGGGGGGTTAATGAAGGGATGAAACCATGAAAGTGAAGCGATGAGAATCAAATAATTTCTTGTCAATTTATTTGATATGATATATCTATTCATTTCATAGAATTAGAAACTTAAATCGAGCACGACTGGGTCATATGTAAAAATCCGAATTTTTTCAATTTTCGAGGAGAATGCATCCTCCACTCAAAATGCTCTCCTCGGGCTGTCGCTTCACAGAAACTATCAGTACCCTCCCCACAAAGTACTCAAAAAGTTAGAAAAGAATCTGTCGGTGGATTCAAAAAATATTGATCATGACAGGTCATCAAATTTAAGTCAAAAATTTTTCACCTTTTCCATTTCTTTTCTATTCATTTTTGATTTTTTTTTCTTATTTAACATTCATTTTTGATTTCATGATTTCAACCAATTTTAACTGATTTCATGTGATTTCAAGACGGATTTCATTCCGGAGTGACACAGTGATTTCATAAATGAATAGCCCCTCGATAAAAAAAAACCGACCTTTTTTTTTGGTCGCAAAAATACTTATCGGCCCTTGTAACATAATCTACTATAATCGCTTGTATTTTCAAAACGAATTTGCTATGCTTTCGTTTAAAAGGGAAAGCAAGAATAGTTTAATGGTTTGAAAAACAGAAAATTGCATAGAATTCATCGAAATTGTCCATGGGTTGTATCACCAAATATATCACCGAAATATATAGAATTATATCACCAAAATTCAGCAAACACACTCAGATAAACACCTAGAAACTGTAAACAAATACTTCAGACCCGGTCGTTACTGTACCATTGTAGGGCCCATCGGATACGCCGTGCGCAGATAGTCATTCAGGATTTACCTACCAATGCTTGCTGGTGGCAGTATCTACAAGGGCCAGCGGGGCGGGGGGGGGGGGGGGGCACACTTTGTTTATTATTCGGCTCTGACCGATGGCTGTCCCAAAGTTCTCGGATCTCTTTTTTTCTCTTCCTCATTCCTCTCGCACTTCAGGTGGGAAAATACCGTACCCCAGCCGTTACGGACATGAACGAATTCCTTTCACGCCCTCTTTCTCTACCTACCCACGTAGTCGTAAATCGGGAAGGAAGAATAGTGCACCTCCTATCATTTGATGACCGTCACGTTCCTGGGGAAAACCCGGGTAGATAATTTCAAAACAATGAAATTGATAAGTTATGTAACACGGTAGGATCATCAACTTTCCATGGATTAATGAATTAGGAGTAATTCGTCAGTTGTTATTCATCGATAAGTGTTATTCATTCATTGCGATCGTTAATTTGCTGGGTTATTGTTTTCACTCGAATTTCGACCAATAGGGGCTTTACATTCAACATTACGCCTTAGAAACAGCGGGAATTATATCGGTATAATTTTTCGAAAATCTCCCTGTTGTTGCTAGGGGATAAACAATCATTTTTCAGTGACTTGTAACCTATGTGAATGTGAAAAACGTCAAACTGGTATTTACGTCCATCGATATGGGTGGAACATAACGCGTACGAAAATGTCAAATACTAAACTCCCACTGGTCAAAATTCGAGTAAAAAAATAATCAGCCGAATACCCCTCGAGCTTGGAAATTAATCGAGTATTTCCCTCAAGTTTCCCTGCTCAGCAACATGTGCGTGCAGTTTGGCACGAAATTCCTCGCGCCCAATAATTTTCAAGCTCTTGAGGTATTATAACTGGAATTTTTTTTCCGAATTTTTATGGAATGCTCATTAAAAATGAGTGAATTATTCGTTTAATCAAGACGTATCAAAGAGTTTCGTTATGCATTTGTTGTCATTAAATTTCCAATGAACTATCCATAAATTGAGAGTGAATTACCCCAATATTTGTAACTGCGAATTCATTGATTTTACTATATAGTGTTCGCATCTCGATATCGACCTATATAGGTAAAATGTTGATGTAACTCTCAATGAATTCCATCGTCATCCACGGATTTTCCAAAAGTTTTATTTTCAACATTCGAAAAACTCTGAATAATTGAAATATTTAATCTCAAATCAACAGCCCGTGTAAAAATGAATTCTTCCAAAAAACTTCTTAAGAATATTCCAGCGGAATATTCTAAAAAACTTCCAAAAATGAGACAATTGAGAATTCCAAAAAGAATCCAAAAAAATTCCAGAAAAATTCTTTTGGCCCATAATTGCTTGGGATTGAGGGAAGGGTTTTTTTATTATAATAAAGACAAATTTTTTAACAATTCGTATTGTCTGCTATGTGAACAACTTTGGTTCTGAGGGCGACGAAATCTTGAAATTTGGTAGAGACAGTCCTGGGCAATAGAAATTGCTAAATGAACAATTTTAATTAGTTAATAATTTTTTCAATCATTCTCGATGGCTGGGATAGTCTTCTGGGGTGCACCGGAATGTCTATACCCAAGGTCAAAGTTTCCTCACCCTCAGAACCAGAGTTTTCAAGCTAGCAGACAATAGAAATTGCTAATCAACCAATTTTAATTGGTCAATGATTTTTTAAATCATTTTCGATGGCTGAGATAGTCTTTTGGGGTGCCCCGGAACGTCTATACTCAAGGTCAAAGTTTCCTCACCCTCAGCACCAGAGTTTTCAAGCTAGCAGATAATAGAAATCGCTAAATAACCAATTTTAATTAGTCAATAATTTTTTTAATCATTCTCGATGGCTGGGATAGTCTTCTGGGGTGCCCCGGAATGTCTATACCCAAGGTCAAAGTTTCCTCACCCTCAGAACCAGAGTTTTCAAGCTAGCAGACAATAGAAATTGCTAAATAACCAATTTTAATTGGTCAATGATTTTTTTAATCATTTTCGATGGCTGAGATAGTCTTCTGGGGTGCCCAAGAATGTGTATGCCCAAGCTCAAGGTTTCCTCACCCTCAGAACCAGAGTTGTTCACATAGCAGACAATACGAATTGTTAAAAAATTTGTCTTTATTATAATAAAAAACCCTTCCCTCAATCCCAAGCAATTATGGGCCAAAAGAATTTTTCTGAAATTTTTTTGGATTTTTTTTGGAATTCTCAATTGTCTCATTTCTGGAAGTTTTTTAGAATATTCCACTGGAATATTCTTAAGAAGTTTTTTGGAAGAATTTATTTTTACACGGGAGACGAGATAGTATTCAATTTTCATTAGATTTTCGTTTTGATGATTTCAACACAAAAAGAATATTCTGAATACGTCAATATACTAGTGGCGCGTTGTTGGTCGCTTGCCAGCTCGCTCCCATGTGACACTTATTTATCTCCACGAGCTGATCAAGGGCGCGCTTTCTTTTGATGAATGAGGAATGACTGTGACAACTTTCGAAATGTCTCGATATGAGAGAACTTCATGACTTGCTGTCCCTTTTAGAATAGGAACTAGCATTAGGTTAGTGCGCGCCTCGCGCGCCTGCGCCTTCATTTGTTTACCGGATGTACGTCATCATCAATATCGATATTATTTACCATTCGACTTTCGAGTGTTTTTCGATAATTTCGATTTCGATACGATTTTACCGTAACATCTCCTTTTATAATATGGATCATTTGGCCATTTTTATATCACACTATCTGTCATCGCAAAAGAGATTTCCTACAGATGTAAAAAAAAAATACATTAGAGAGGTTCCATCAGGACCTTCCAAAATTCTATAGGGTTGTACACGTAGATATTTTTGAGAGGACCTGTCCAACGGGCAATAAAACAATTTAAGCCAGATGTGGGAATTTTCCGTCGTACATTTCTCACGTTCAACTCATCCAGCCCCCTGAGTGCGTTCCTTGCAGTTTTTGGATAGGTAAGTCTAATACTTACCACATGTTCAAGCTTGTTAAGTTGTACGCCCCCCCCCCCCCTGGTACACCTGCGGAGCCCGGAAAGTGCCGCACCCTTGGATTTTACGATGCACCTCTCTACCTCTCACCCTCCCGCACCCCCTCTCTTTCTTTCCGCTGGGTGCGGGTGGCTACGGCAGTTATTCCCCGACGAGATCACAGGCAAATATCTTAGCTATACCCACGTGTCAACCAGATGGGGAAAACGTATCTTTACTTCTCTACCTTTCAACTACTGGGGAATCCCCAATCGTAAAGTTACAGGTAGACGCATTCGGTCTCTCCTACCTCATTGCAAATTTTCCAGAATTTAGTTTATGGTCGACAGGTATAATTTTTCGGGTGTCACAAAAAAATGTTCCTTAAAATTTGGCCAGTGTTTGCGGCAACACGTTGACGTGTCTGCGTGAGAATTTTCTTGAGCGTGGGAAGATGCGCTAAGGTTTTTCTTAGGATTCTGTAGAATAGCCACTTTCTTGGATGAATTAGACAATTGGTGTATGATAGTGAATGCATTTCCATTCCTTTTTCATGGAGAAATGACCACTAACCATGAAAATTGATTACAAACTTTCTACTAAATTATAATTAATTAAATTGGAAGTTATTCCCCAGATAAATAATTTTGAGATTGAAAAAAATCTTTTATTTAGTAAATTGTTTGCAATTGGAAAATGATATTCCTGGTTAGACGACCTGATGATATTATAGGTTGCGAAATTGGGAAAAAGATCACTCCACTTGGCTCAGTAGTTATGGAAATGCAGTGTGGATGTTTCTCATTCAACTCAGTCAGTTTTTTCAATATCTCGGAAAATATTTAGGCAAAATAGTAGTTGGTCATTTTTCATTCAAAGATTTTCCTATCTTCTCCCACATATCACTCACAACCTTTGATTTCACCAGTTTCTCGCGACAATGAAACATTTGAGAATAAGAACTTGATATATAAATAAATTATAACTCTTCCCTTACTACTTTTTCCAATTTTTGAATGATCATCAAGAAATTCAGCAGTCATCAAAATCTCGCCTCTCTTCATGCACTGTTAATAATTTCAATCTGAATTTTTCATACCGAATTCCGGAAATTTTTAACAAGTGACATTTCCACTAAAATTTCCGAAAATTCCGGAATTGAAAAATTATATAATCCATTGATTTTCTCATAAGCGGATGAAGAAAATCAATGAAAGTTGTAAATTAAAGGGCAATTATTCCGTAGGAATTCAGAAAATCTGAAAAATTCAGGAGAATATATTCATGAATTTCGAATTCATTGAGAATTCAGGTAATTTTGGTACTGAATATTCATGCTCAATTGGAAATCCAAGTCATTTCTCAAATTTCAGTGTTACTCCTACTTGAAAATTATAAACCCACTTGGATTTTACTTGAAACTTGAAATTTCATACGCTTTCCTCCCCTAGATAAAATTTAGTGTCACTCTTATGAAAATTACTACCAAATTGTCCATGAAATTTCCATTTTTTTCTAACAGTGTGGGATTTCCGACGACATGAATGAAATTTTTCAACAAACTACGGGAATAATTTTGTTTTATTAAAAAAAAAAAAATAGAAAAAATAAGAATAAAAAGACTACATATTTATAGCTACAGCCCATTCAGATTCATACCGGTTTCGGCAATGTTCTTCAGTGTCCGTTGGATTCATTAAAACCAAGTTAAACGCCCCTGACGGACGGCTTTACGAGTGCCAGCGTCGTTTCGCTCTGGACTTAAATTATTACGTTATAACGCCGCCGGCGGAGATCCCGATACACAGATAGGAATTCTGCAGGCGTGAGCCGCGTGCTTGGACCTGCTGGACCCAATCTCCTCAGCATGTGTATGCAAAAACGACGATCCACTAGAGAATTGCAGATGCAGAGAGCAGAGAGAGGGAACGAAGAGCTACTTGAAACACGAAAGGACCCCTTGGGCCTCCGAACGCATACCAACCTGTCGCTCGGATTTCAATCCACCAACGCGAATAGACATCCGAGGGTATATGATCAACTCAAAAACAAAAAAAACTAAGAATTTCAAAGATAAAAATAAAAAAATATATTGAAATCCTTTCATTAATCTCAGAGGTAATTTAAAAATGTAAATCATCTTTGTTGGTGGCTGTCAAAGAGGAAGATTCTCAACCAAGAATAAAGCAATCAAAGGAGAGAAAATTGAGGTACGAGGGCTTTGAGAGCAGTGGCTTTCACACATAGATCACCCATTTGACAATTCTGCAGACGATCTCACCTCCTGTATGTTACATGTGCGTCATTGCCAGGGCAGTTGGAGTCTCGTTTCATCTGCTACGAACAGAGCGATGCATCTTCACTGATAATATACCATGTGAATCATATGTGCTCCAGAAAACTGTGTTACACTTTTGAAGAGAATGAAAGAATATGGAGAGTCAGAAAAATAATAAGCAGGTAGCTGAAGTTATGCGGCTGTAGATGAATGTTCATTTTTTGCGCGTTTCCTTCGTTGCCATCAATAAATTGATGGTGGGCTGCCGAATGGATTTTCCAATAGCTTTCTTTCATTGCTATTTTCATTTTTTCATTATTTATTACAAGTAATTTAGTGATTAAGGAAGATTTGTTGGTTTAGGGTTCATCATTTATCTTATCATCCTTATTATACAAAAATATTGAATAAAATAGATTTAGATACAAAGTTAAGTATGTCTAAAACCAACTGTCCGATTAAGATGATTTTGAATACGAAATATAGGGATCGTAAGAAGTTACAAGTTTCAAGTGGATATCTCGATTTTTGAAGTGAAACTTCTTATCGCACGGTAGTAAACTCAATCTATGTAACGGAAACAGAGGGTGGGGATGCAACGTTTGGAGCGGGGGTATGTAACGACAATTCTGACTCGATGCTGACGGAGCCATCTACCGGTACAATGGGGTAGCTTCGATTCAATAGGCGTTGAGTAGCTTCACTCTTTACGAGATAATGTAATAAATGAACAATTTGAATTTAAAATCATTCTAGCATATACATAAAGCTATGAAGTTTCACTTCTGTCGCGCGTGATTTCTACGCACACATTTTTTTCGAAAGTTAGCGTGTTTACAAGGATTTTTAATGAGAACAGAAAAATGGAAATATCTCGGAAACTTTCTACCAACAGATATACATATTTTGGTTGCTTGAGATAGAGGACATCGAGATGAAAATTTTGAAAAAAAAATATATAAATGAATCGGGTGAGGATTTTTAGAGAGATTCACGAAAAACGATTTACAAACAAATTACTATTTCTTAAAAAACTACTGGATCGCTCGAGCTGAACTTTGGCATAGAACTAGCGTCAACTAATATCAACTATCTGACGAAATTTTGGATTTCTTGGAAGGGTTTCCCTCAATTAATTATTTAATTCATGAAAAAGTGACTCCTGAGCAGACATGCGCCCCAACGGATATTGGCTCCAAACTTCGGATTTTCAGATCATTTTACATCGATTGCAGCCAAAATTAGAAAATATGAAAATGGAACGATTGTAATATGCTTCTATTCGGAAGCAAAAGGGAACAAAACAATAGAATAAGACATGACACAAGGTACTTCAATCTCGTTCCAACGATCATCTTGACTTGTATGATGTGATGAAGAGTATCGAGATCATCATCAGCTGTGATATTAAATAAACGGTGTCCTCTGATGTTGATCATAAAGCCACATTTGTGACAGCAACAGAACAGAAAAGATTCTTCTAGTAGTTGAATTTATCATTAGAAAGGATTCGATAACATGCTGGGTCGTTAAAAGCAATTGCCTGTTCTCTTATTTGGAACATTTAGCCTTCGACCAATGCACACACATTGTTGCCTGGGTGTGTACTCGTCTGTGGTTGCACACTGAGGTATAAACATCTGAGATTAAATTATTACCATCTCGAAACTCTTAACCGGCCTCGAACTTATGGGACATGAGACTTATTCGAATTATTTCACTGCCCTGTGTAAATACCATTTCAGTTTGGCTTGTACAGGATTTTCAAAAATCGCTCCATTTAAATTCTCGTCCAAGTTGTGATGCTTAGTATTATGTCCTACAATTCTCATTGCTATGGCAGTCATTTGAAGAGTACCTGTCAAATGTATCTCACGCGGAAAAGCAAGTAAAATAATAATTTCCTAATGAGTTCGGTCAAAATCACTGAACAAAACATAATCATGCGAGAAAATGCTACTGAGTTAGGAAGTACTATTGGTAGAGAGAGGTTTTCAGGGATCTTTGAAAAATTGAGTTTATGGCAGAAAAAATCACGACTCTGTCACATAATGTTTACTCCAAAGTGCAATCGAGCCTGAAAATTTACCGAACAGTCCACCGTAAAAATCTACCAATCAAAACCATAGGAATTCTCTTTCTATAGAATACTTGTTCATGAGAAATTCAAATAGAATTTTTCCGACGAAAATTGCGTTACCTTAGAAACAAATCACGCGAACGAAAAGTTAAATTTCCTGTGTTTAATCATATTTTTCACCGGATTAGAATTCAAAATTGTTAACTAGTGGTGCGTTATTAGTCGCTCACAGGCTCGCTCCTATGATGGCTGTGACCCATTCAGGTCATACCAAAAACTTTCCAGTTCGGATATTCGACTTCAAAATTTGATGAGAATCGTTTCCAAAGAATTGAATCTGCCCGAGATGAAATTTTTCAATCTCTCGGAGGCTCTGCGGGACTGTGAGAGACTAAAATGAGTCTCTTCAGGTCTTTCGCGTCCTTTTTGGGGCTCGGACAGTCTTTAGTGTAGAGACTCGAGTTTCTAGGAGTCTCCAACTCTTTCGTAGAGACTCGCGTCTCTCCATGAGAGATGGGGACTTGTGTTTTTTTCTGTGTCAGTTATTCCGGGTCTCTTTATTTAAAGAAATTAATAATTATGGATAATTAATTATAATTATTCCGTAAAAGTGGAGTTCAATCGGATAGATTGAAACGGATGGGCTTATACTACAGGGTGAAATCTCATCGATTAATTTTGATCAAACTCATTTTAACTTAAATTTCCGAATTTTTATTTTTTGGAAATTTCATATTTGTAGAAGTTTTGGAATCTGTCGATAATTGATTGATATCAATCTATGATGTTCCCACGGAATTTTCTTAATCTTTCAAATTCTGAAAATTTCGGAAGTTTTGAAAATTTAAAATATTGAGAATCTAGGATTTTTTTTTAATTAACGAGACAGTGAAGCGCGCTGCGCGCGCTGTGTGAGTGTTGATTTTCACTCATTCAAATTTCCCGGGTGAAATCTAACCAACTTCATACGTATTGCCATTGACCAATGAGGAATCAGTCTTACGCGTTTTCGAGATATTTCGACTCTAACGATGTTCATTTATGTGTATGTACTTTCTTAAATAGGAAAATTTTGGAAACTTTGGGAAATTGGGTTTCAGGAAATTATAATAATTAATATTTATTTTGGACTATGGGGCTTTTTAAATGACAATGGTTATCACTATTATTATGATCATGATTAGCAAATGATTCATAACATGTATTTAAATTTTTTCGCCCCTTAAACACGAGTATATGCTATTTTATCAACATTTAATGCCTTTTGCTTCCGGATAGAAACCTTGTAATCGTTCCATTTTCACATTTTCCAATTATGGCTGGAAATGATGTAGAATGGTCTGAAACGTAAAAATACGAAGTTTGGAGCCAATGTCCGTATGTGCGGGTGTCCACTTGGTGGTCACTTTTTCGTAAATTCAACAATTAAGTGGGAAAATCATTCCCAAATAATCTGAAATTTTGATACATTGTTGGTATTAGTTGAAGCTAGTTCTGTACCAAATTTCAGCTCGATCGGTCAAGTAGTTTTTGAGAAATAGTGATTTGTGTGTAAATCTTTTGACGTCAATATCTCGAAAACGACTACACCGATTTTTTTTTTTTTTTCAAAATTTTCGTCTCGATATTATCTATCTCAATCAGCCAAAATATGTATACCCGTCGATACAAAGTTTCTGAGCTATAGCCACTTTTCTGTTTTTCACCGAAAATAATTGTAATTGCTCTAACTTTTGAAGAAATCAAGATATCAACTTGAAATTTGGCATAAAGGTGACTCTTATGATTGTCATGTTTGGTATTGAAAATCAGGTCAATCGGACGGTCAGTTCCAGAGATATTCGTTCGGGAATTACGATAATAACAAAATATGTATATATATATATATATATATATATATATATGTTATTGAAAATTGCCTAAAAAGATCGTAAAACCTCGAAAGGTGAAGATATGATGAAAAATCGATTGTCGATTTTCGGGGAGAATGCAATAACTTCCTTAGCCCGGGAAGTTAATTAAAATTAAAAGTAAAAACCAAAAGAATTACTTCGCTATATCGAATAACTGATTTGATTTTATATAAATAGTGGGAAATAAAATAATTGTCGATTAGAGACTGTCCATTTCAACCCATACCCTCATAGTTGAAACAAAATAACAAGTCTCTGCAACTATTAAATTGTTCTAATTTAGGGTGTTCTTCGATCGTGATTCATATAATTAAAGGGATTGGTTCTTTGGCCTTGCGGTCATATGACCTACCCCTACCTCCTTAATTATTAAATTGTATTTCCCTTCCTGAGAACACAATCGCAATAAAAAAAAAAACGTTTTTTCCCCCCTTTTCTTGTCTCCAGCTTACCACAAACCGTTTGCCGGAGAAAACTGCGACACAGGTGTGTCAGCCATTACGGAAGCTACTTCAGAGAAGAGGGAAATAGTTTAGAAGACGAGAGCCAAAAGGAGATAAAGAACCAAAGGGTTCTTCTTGTTAGAAGACGAAAAAAGCGAGAGAGATACTAGTGGTAGATAGGTACCAGTGAAAAAACATACCAGGAGGAAATATGCTATCCGGGTCTCCCGCGAGTATACGACGTAGCTCTCTCTCCACCATATACACCCTCGCGCACGCACCGAAAGGCCGCCCTTCCTGCCCAGTGAAACAGAAAAGAGGAGCGCCCGCGCGTCTCGACTTCCGGCGCCCTGGGTTTTGCCTTACTCGGACTAAAACCTGTCTTTCTTTCTCTAATTCCTTCTAGGATTTTTTTTTCTTTCTATTTTCTTTGTCCCACACTCCTTCGGTGCTCCCTTGTGTCCCACGTATCATCCCCACGTATATCATATGTACGAGCACTCTCCCAGCCAAAGTTGATTCATAGTAGTTCCTGCTCTCCCTGGACGATTGATACCATAAGATAGTGAAGGTTGCTGCCCTCTCTATCTTCGGTAAGGCGATTATGTTTAGAAAACATATCTAGTGGATTCAATTCAAATTTTATATTTTCAAGGGCGGCCTGAAAGCCAAAAGGGGAGGGGGGAGTGGTTTTCAGAGATGACAGGAATAATTATAAAATTACTATATCATAATTTTTTTTTCAGTTGAGCTATATATATATATATTTTTTTAATGAAGAACTTCGAGCACTCTATTTTCATGTAATTACTCAAGTGGATGCTACCAATACTGTATACTTATTTGAAGATTACTGATATTTTCCATATTACACGGAGAAAAATTCTCCTTATAAAGTACTCAACTTCTCCACTAAACACGGGATATTTCGTAGGGTGTACAGAAAAGTAAATCGACCTGAGTAAAACTGAAGGTCAAACATGAAATTTTACTGGATTGGTTCAGTAATTTTTGACGCAGCAAGCGCCACTTTGTCGTGCGGACTTGGCAATTTGTAACGAAACTCTTTTGAAAAATTCATGCCAATGCTTATCTATTTTCGATAACTCCGGAATCATTAATTTTCACTCAGAGTTCTTTTCAATATCTAATGAGAAATTTTCTCCGTGTATTTGCTCAATTTTGCCTATTATATTGCTTATTACAGTCAAAATTATATGGTAAAACTGAGTGATTGATTGTTCCTTGGTAAACAATATACCGTGCAAATGAGGAATTTCAGAGAATATCTCTAATAACTCTTCCTTCTTCTTTCAATTATACCATACAACTAGTTACCCCCACTAGCATTGATTCAATTCGGATAGAAAGATGACATGAATTTGACCTCGCAACAAGGATTGTTATTTCGATTCCGTGATAATTCATCATAGGACGTTTCATTCCGGTCATTTCGTAGACATTTCGAAGACATTCCATCCTATGACATTCGACCTACAGACTAAACAATATGATTTTTGCCACGAATGAATGAACTGCGGTAAGTACCCCCATACGCTCCCGAATTCAGCTTCCAATCCACGACCCCCACCCCTTAATCTGAAGACCATGATTTCGCAGTAGTAACAACTATATGAGACGCTATGATACTAATTTCCCGAACGAAAATAAACATATCTTTCATAGCTATCATAAAAAAACATTAATTCATGAATCACGAACATTTTACAAACACTATGATGGGAAGAACGAAGTACTTTGGAAATGTAAAAACAGTATGCAAAGCATGTTGCCATACAAGAACAGAAACATTTACATGTAACGAAAAATAAAAGAAATCATTGAAAGAAATCATTAAAGAGCTATACAAAAAGATAGTAAACAAAGAAAAAATTCTTCAACCCATTCTTTCTACAATCCCACTCAGATATATATCGAGTTAGGATGAAATGGCTATGGGAATAAATAACCCGAGATAAAATGATTTCAGATTTCAGAAGTATCGTAGGATGAAACGGGAGGATAAAAAAGCTCTGAACAAATTGTCTTAAGATGAAAAATTCTGAGGATGAAATGGCCTGTCACCGCTGTTCTACGTTAGAAGATAAGCTCTAATGAAGAACAAAAACATAAGAAAACTCAACTTTCATTATGTTATCTAGAGCATGTAGATGTATAGGAACTTCTCAAATGCCCTGATGAAAGAAAACGGGAAAACGGCGTGCTAGAGTGAAAGAGAAATTCCGTTGGAAAAAAAAAATGGAAAGATCGCAAGTGAATGAAAGGAAGGATTGAGTAGTTCTCCTACCACTGTTTCTGGGATGTTATCAACAAGGAGGGTGTCGCGAGACGCAATGATGTCCCTACAATGCCACTCTGATAAACGAGGCGGGATTGTCTGTCTGTTCGTGCTGCTCCGTCTGCTTGTCTCCTTGCTCCGCCTTTCAATTCTTCTTGCCCTCTCATTTTATACTTCTTTCAAATGTTCAAGATTTTCCCTCTTTTTCCTCTATCTTCCACTCACTTTTGGTAGGCAGTGATGTTCACACCTCTTTGGCGTTAAAATTGTTACAATTTCTCATTTCAAAAGTCTCATAATCTCCCTCCCACATTTCAACCACAAAATGTAATATCTAATTCTATGTAATCATCTACTGGTATATTTCATCTCTTCTTCTGTACAGTTTGGCCATTATAAATTCATACACGTGGTCCTTGCGGCGACCCAACAGTTTATACACAGAGGGCAGTTTCATTGAATATAGAATAAGCATCGATCTATCTAGACATGATCGTAACGAACCATTTTATTTCGAATTAGAAATTTTTGGAGATGAAGTGATGATTTCCATGTACTGCTATGTTCATGAAAGAGTTGGGTTGATTGATGCTGATATTCCATATAAGGATTCACTCTACCATGCTCATAAAAGAGTGGAGATTGAGGTCCAACATGATATCTGATTTCACCTTGGTGAATTGAGCTCGGGCACCTCATTGTAAAGTATGACCGAATTATTGCAGATGCATGACAGTACAATTGAGTCATTTCTTCATGATGCATCAATGTCATGCATCAAAGTTTGCTAGTTGCTAAACTCATCTGAGCGAAAATTTCAATCATATTACTTCTTTTGTGTTGATCCTTGGAAATGCCCTCGCTTGATTTTCTTGGATTTTTCAACCATCTCGTTCCGATAAATGTATACTACGTAACTCCTTTTCATTTCTCTCTTTCTATAATGTACCTTCCTATTTTCATATAGAGCCTCTGCATGTTCTTTCACCTGTGTGAAACTGATGAATAAATACAAAATGCACAAAAACGAACAATAAATGAAATTCCATTCACTCTAATAGATAACAGCTAGGACATCTCCATATGATGAATATCAGGTGAATTAATTAATTCAATTAATAATTGAATTGATGTCATTTTGAAAAAAAATTTGAAATTTAGATAAAACACAAAAACTAATATTTTTGTACAAAACAAGCGCCAAAGAAAAAGTTTATTTGGTTGCATCGAACTACATATCTGTTGATAAAATGTGATGAATACATAAAATTTGAGAAAAATCCAAAAATTGAAAACACGCCAAGTCAACCAAGCTAGATTGAAAAATTTGGCAAATTTGGAGCAAATAATTGGAAAAGTAGTCTTTATGAGAAAAAAAAATCGGTAAAGGCAGCACCAACGTCCTTGGCGCGGTTTTTTTCTCAACTTATACTGGCTAATATTAACCAAATTCATTCTCCTGTGAATCGTGCCTAGCGCGTTGGTCCTGCCTTTACTGATTTTTTTTTTTTTTGTGAAACTTCTTTAGCGGGGGTAGTGAAATGAAAAATCGTCACGAAAATGGGAATGGAAGTGACGCAATCAACAAGACGAATGTAATGATCCCTCTCTCTCTCTCTCCTATTCCCTTTCTTTCATCAGAAATTTTTTTCTACTATTGGGAGTGAAATGCCTGAGCGCGTCACGAACGTTGCTCAACCGTGACGGCCCTGTTTTATCTATCTGGCGCGGTCCTGTTTTATCGATCTGACGTAGTATCTCCGTACTGAACCGCCAGAGCGCGCCAGTCAACGTCCACTGGAGAGGCTATCACATGCCCGTCGGAGAGTGTCGCAGTTTATTTACATGTGTAAAAAGAGAATAAAAAGGAAGTGAATCTATATATTTTTTATATCATATCAGCAGATTGATTTGCCAGTTGTTCTTGAATAAATATTTTGAAAATTCCTATTTCTGTGTAACTCTTGTCATATCAATAATCTTCTACATCGATCCAGTAATTACGGAATCAGAAAAGAGAGAGAGATTCAAAGTTCAATAGTTCGCAATATGCGTGGATATTTCCCGAAGTTTCACTTCTGTTGTGTGGCCCGGGCGCACTCTCTTTTTTTTTCTCATAAAGACTACTTTTCCAATTATTCGCTCCAGCCAAATTTTTCAATCTAGCTTGGTTGACTTGGCGTGTTTTAATTTTTGGATTTTTGTCAAATTTTATGTAGCATTGTTGCTTCTCCTCTAATAAAAGTTGGTTTGTCTCCACTGTTAAGCAGGACTACGTTTAGCATGGACACGGCCTCCACTAGAGCTTCCTCTCGTGCGTTTAGCAGTTAGTCTCCTTACTGCCCCAGGCAACTGCCCAGGAATTGAAATCTCCGGCGATGACCACGAGAGAGTGCTGCTTCGCATCCTAGGTCAGTCGATCTAAGAAATTTGTGGATTCGTTAAATGAGAGGCTGGGTGGAGCGTGGCAGCTGTAGAAATTAATTCCGTTCAATTTCGCTATCACAAAGCCGTCCTCTTTGCCATTAACAACGCTTTAAAACGGGCACTTACCGTAGGACCAAATAATGGATTTGGCGGTGCTATCAGTTTTCCAGGGTAGAGTGGCAAGGTGTTTATATAGTTCCAAGATCAGTGCAAAATCTGGCTTCAGTTCACGCACGGTCTGCATAAGCAGATCGTGCGCAGCTTCACAACGGTTGAGGTTGAGCTGGAGTATACTCATATTCTTTTTTTTCTCACCTTCTGGAGTTCCTCTTTAAAGGCTGGGCATCTACTGCTACCAGCAATATGGGCACTATTCTTCGTGTTGCCTTTCTCATTGCACAAGGCGCATCGAGCGTCCTTCTTGCAGGTGGCAACTTTGTGGCCGGCTTCTCCGCACTTGGTACAAAGATTTGATCGGTCCACTGGGCTCTTGCCTTTAGTGGCGAGATGTCGATAGTGCCTGCATTTGAAACCCTTGGTTGGTTTCTCCACTGTTCTTATCCGCCAATTGATCCAGCCAATCCTGATCTTGCCATGTTCGCCCAATACGTTCTTCACCATCGATGCTGCCAATATCACCGAGGCAGTTCGTGTTCCCCCATAGGCCGAACGTAGCGATTTGATCGCATCCAGCACGATTCCAGATGTTTCTCCCGCCACTTTCTGCAGGACCTCCAGGATTTCTTCCTTCGTCGTCATCTCATCGAGGTCTCGGATTTCGAGATTTTCTGGCGGCCCTTTACTAATGACCTCGGAGTCATCTTCAAGAATAGCAGCTATGGCTTGTTGAAGACCGTGACCTTCATCCGTGTTCTTCTTGGTGAGGATGATCAGCAAGTCTCCAGTGGTCATCTTGCGGATCTTATGGACGGTGGTACGAACCTGATCATCAGGGACCTTCTTCTTCGTATTTTGCCTTCTTCTTTGGTCGAATCATCAGTGCATTGGGCCTAATCACTGATTTTCGCTGTTTCTTCGTCTGTAGGGGTTGCTCCTTCCTAGGTGACGCTGTGCGCTGCTGCTTTTCCTTCTTGCTTTTTACTTGCTGCTAACCCATTTTTTGCTGATCTGACTTCTTGGTAGGGGGTAGAGTTAGTCCTGCCTTCTTCCTCCTTTTGGTCGCCTTGTTCTCCGTTCCCGGCGATATTACGGTTTCCTCCATTGACGGATTCTCTATCCTTCTCAACCTCTGTATCCTTTGCCGTCGTCTCACTGTACGAGCGCATGTGCGGCGTTGATGGCGTGACGAGAACTTGTGGAGCCGAGATAACAGGGCGTTGGTGTAGGACTCGTTTATCCTTAAAAGTTTTTAGCCTCGTATAGGCACTACTAATGCCAGCCACCTCGTTTTTGATCTCCTTGTGGACATTTGCTCTTAGTTGGACAAATTCGTGTAACTCACTGATGAGCCTTTCGAGACGATCCCATGCTTGCGTCCTCTTCGTATCAGCACTTGCGTCAAGTGCCGCTTGTTGGGCATGATTCTCGATCCCATCTTCTTTATGCTCCTCCTTATTATGCATCTAATTTACGTCCCCCTACCCTACAAAGAAATTGTATGTGGGTAGGAAGTTCCAATAGTTTCTCCATCAATTCTGTAGCTTTACGCTTGCGTTCCTCAATTCTGAGCTCCTTCATTACTTCTGCCATGAAGTTGCTCGTTGCGTTTCAGGCTGCCTTTGACGAGAGCATAGCTTTGATCAAGGACCCTGGCTGGATCTTCTCTTCAAGGACAATCTCCCAAGTGCTGCGTTGAATTTTGAAGCGGGGAGACGCAAAGAACACGTGCTCTTCATTTTCACTGACTCCAGAGCAGGCCGGACACTCTCGCGAATCATGATGTTTGAACCAATGATATTTCCGCAAGCACCCATGTCCTGAGGGCATCTGTGTTAGGTAATAGTTGAGGTCGCCATGTTCGTGGTTCAGCTAAGCATCCACCTGAGGAATGAGACGGTGTGTCCATCTACCATTTCTAGCAGTATCCCACCGCAGTTGCCATTGGCGTATGCTGCTTCGTCGCTCCTCTCCTTTGAGTTCTTCTCAGCTTAATGTGGTTAAGGGGTTACCTCGGTGAAATTTGAAAGTCCTAGCTTGGGCTTGTGACCCATTGATCGACTTTCGATCCATGAGGGGATATGATAAACCAAGAAAAATCGCGAACCCGACCCATTCTGCCTCGTATATGCACGAAAAACGTCGTTTTTCTTGATTTTACCTTAAAAATGCTCCTCGGTCCGCAACTTTCACTCGGTTTTAATACTTTTTTGCTTCCGAATGGAAGCATTTTCATTGACCCATTTTGACATTTTTTCATTTTGGCTGGAAATGATGTAGAATAGCCTGAAACGTAAAAATACGAAGTTAGGAGCCAATGTCTCTCTGTTCGCCTGTCCACTCGGGGGTCACTTTTTCTTAAATTGAACAGTTAATCAAGAAAATCATTTCCGAATAATCTGAAATTTTGTCAGATTGTTGGTGTTAGTTGGAGCTAATTCTGTGCCAAAATTCAGCTCGATCGATTGAGTAGTTTCTGAGAAATAGTGATTTGTTTGTAAATCGTTTTTCATAAATATCTCAGAAATGACCCAACCCATGTCCACTCTGAGTTTAACCCGTTGAACAGCATCACGGTACCCCACTCTTCGTTATTTTGTGGCACTTTTCTTATGGCGCACTCAAACATTAAGACCTAGTACTAGAGGTCTCGGTTAGTCTGAAGTGCGATTTAGCTAACTTGAAATCTCGAGTTAACTCGACGATAATTATGAATGACAAGTTAACTCACTTCACCTCTGAAGTTAAACTCGAGTCAATTTTCGCGAGTTAAGTTAAATATGGCTCTCGCCAAGTTAACCGGCAGTTTAACTTCAGAGGTGCAGTTAGTTAACTCAAGACTCCAAGCTAGCTAAATCGTACTTCAGGCTTACCGAGACCTCTAGTACTGAGCCTAAATCGGACTTCAGGCTAACCGAGTCCTCTAGTACTGGGCCTAAATGCGCTCCACTCCTCTCACACCAATACGTTTCATGATCTATGCTGTTCAATGGGTTAAACTCAGAGCTGACATAACCTCCAAGGAAGATAGAAGACATTGAGAAAAAAAAATTCACAAGTGTATGGTTTTAGAACAAATTGTACTAGAGAACAAAGAGATATCAGAGAAGCTGCCCTTCAAAAACAAGGAATAAACGAAAAATGAGAAAATGAAGAACTAATGAAAAAAATGAAAAGACAAAGACTAACAAGAGAAACCGAAATGAAAAAAAACCCCAGCGAGCCATATAGTACTCGAGATCTATGTGTAAACATCTCATCGCCGCCATACGGGCCTGTAATCGCCACTAGCGACATCGGCCGGCCGCCCAAGGGACTGCGTTGTGAGACGTCACGTCCGGTTACAGACTTCCGTCGCATTTACACCAAATCACTCCGAGCCAAAGTGTAGTAGGGGCGAGCGATAAGATGTTTACACTTAAAAAAAAAACGGGAAGTGAAAAACAGCAATAAGGATGATAATATAAATGATTGAACCTAGAGCAACAAACCTTTCTTGACCCTTAAATCACTTGTAATAGATGATAACAAAAAATAAAAATAATAATGAGAGAAAAAACCATTCAGAAGCCTACCATCAATTGATTGATGGCAAGAAAAGAAACGGGTACAAAATTAGCATACTCTGCAGTCGCATATCTACAACCGCATAACGGCAGCCGCCTATATACTTGTTTTTTAAATGTTCGTTATGCTGTAGAGAACAAAATTAAGTATGTGTTTGATTCTATGCGCCCTAGACCAATTAGAAAATGAATTTTTTTGGTTTTTCGATTGTTTTCGATTGTTCAAAGAATCTCGAAATTCATAATTCCTAGTGAATGATTATTCGAATCACCCGTAATATGAATTTTATGATGAAAAAAGTTATAAATTTTGAGATTTATTGAAAGACGAAAAAAAATCGAACCAAAAAATTCAATTTCTAATGTTTTAGGGCACATAAAATCAAATGGATACTTAACTTTGTTCTCTAAAGTATCATGAACATTTCAAAAAAAAAAAAATATTAAAATTGCATGAAAATTGCGGCCCGAGGAACAGTTTTAAGGGGAAAACATGAAAAACGACTTTTTTCGTGCATATACGGGGCAGAATAGGTCGGAGGAAAAATCAAAAAATTAAGATCTCTGAAAAAACTCATTGAATTTCTCTAGTCAATATATTGTGTGTAGGAGAGGATCGGATAAAGTTAAATGGCCGGGCAAACTGAATTAAGGACTTGAATTGGCCGGAAGGACTCTGAATTTGGACTTTTCAATCCCGTGGTTAGGTAAACAGCATCACAGACTAGCCGGAACGACCTTTAGCGCAATGAAAGACGTTAAAAAACAATGCAAAAAACGCTGTTATATCGCTTTGCCCGGCCGTTTCACTTTGCTCGGTTCTCCTAACAACAACCCAACATTGTTTTAGAAAACCAAGAAATTGTCGAATCTTAAAGGACACCAATCACGATAATCAGATGACATCAATGAGCGAGTCAATGAGGCAATCATCTCATAGAAAGAACATATCCGTACACTTATATCTAGAATATATCTGGCATACTACATTTTTGACCGAAATATCAGTGAATGTAACAAAGATATGTCCGGATATATTTTTTTTTCATGCTGGTCTGTAATTGAAATAAAGATTCTCATTGCATTCTGGCGATATTCAAATTACGCTGACGAACCGAACGTATCATCTCTTCCGTAAGCCGACAGGGCCCAAAGGTTGATTGAAAACCCTTAGATGTAGTTCCTACTTTTGCTTTTTGCCTTCCTGTGTTTCTGTTCATTCTTACATTCGTTATTTGCGAGAACAGTCTCGACATTTCGTTCCCGACATTCGTTTTATGTGAGAATGTTCTCGAACGAACGTTTTTTTTGAGACCGTTCTCAAAATTTTGTTCCCGAATTTCGTTCTTTGTAAGAACGTTTTCGATTTTTTCTTCCTACTTTCATTCTTTGATGGAACGTTCCTGTTCTCTCCCGTTCTTTTGGCGACGAACGAAACGAGAACGGAAAAGCATTCTCAGTCCACGGTATAGAGTCCACAAAAATCTCCTAAAGTTCCGAAAATTCCCTCTATGGTAGCTGAACATTCGAAAAATGATTTACTATAGAAAAAAACCAGCAAGCCATATAGTACTCGAGATCTATGTGTAAACATCTCATCGCTGCCGTATGGGTCTGTAATCCCCACTAGCGACATCGGCCGGCCGCCTGAGGGACTGCGTGGTTACAGACTTCCGTCGCATTTACATCAAATCGCTCCCAGCCAGAGTGTGGTAGGGGCGAGCGAAAAAATCTTTACACATCAAAAAGCTTCATATTCCAATCATCCTCGAACCTCTTATCGAGAAAAATTTCTCTCTCCATGAACATGCACATGCTGGATAAAAATTCATTATGTTGATATTTTGGTTAAGAACTATTCGACGAATTCATATTTCGGTCTTCGTCTCTCATGCGATGGTCTCTGAGTTGTTGAAGGCCGCCCATTTTTTATTTCGTCTTGGGGTTAATGCATTATTCATGTGTGCATCCTTCGTCGTCCATCCACACACGAATATGGGATTTCCTCGTCAACCCATCGCTTGTTTTGATATTGATAGTCGATCGATGCGGAAATGGTTGAACTATTTGGTGAGCAGATAGGCCTGGACATCCAAACTTCTCTATTTTTCATCACTTTGTGATGAATGAGGGGAGCCCAGACTGGTCAAAGCTGCCTGGTTTCCTTCCATACGGAACATCCTCAAATTCTGACGAAATTGGGAAAATTAACTGAAGTGGTTTTCCTATTGGAATATTTTGGGAAATATTCTTCTTCCGCAATTTCAAACCCCGCAAGGGCTCGATTTTCAAGAGAAGTCCCTATACAAGACACTATATTTTTGGAAGACATATGATACTATCCATGAAGTGAAGAAAATATCAATTCCTGAATTTACAAATGTTAAATGCCAAAAGAATATTCCTCAAGTCAAGAATATTTCTGATGTCTCCGTGTGGGCCATGCACCCATACGGGGTGCCACACAATTAGCTATCACGCTGTCGTGGGATTATAGAGCATGAGCATTGGTATCCCGCAAGACACCCTATATAGACACTGCCATTGGTGGATGGCCCATGGCTACCTAGGAGCCATGCTTCTACGTAACTTCTTGAGAGCCTCTGAAACGGTCCTTAAAAAAAAATCAATATCTTTTGGAAAATTGAGAATTTTGCAATGAGACAATTACACAAATAGTCACAATTAATATATCTACCGGTACATGTGCGTTCGAATCAGATTTTTGCAATTTGTCGTATTGTAAAATTCGTACATATCTCAAATATTCTCAACTCAACATGTGAGAATTATTCCCTTTGAATTACTATAACTCGGCGAAAAATCTATATTTCGGGATCAGCGCTGAATAAAAATTTTAATCATTTAATCTTTCACCTTTTTTGTTTCAACAACTTTTTAGTATCGATAAATCTCATGGAGATATACATCACGCATAATGATGAGCAGATACGTGTGCCTAGTCCCCAACGTAATAGCGCGCCAGTTATTGTTACAAAATTCTATATCTTTGTTATTTGTTATCCTATCGGAAAAAACTCAATTGCATTCGAATTATGACGAATCTGAGCATATTATTTGTATTAACTTTTTTTTCATACAAATTCAAATGGCCTTGTTGAACGCATTTGAACAATTGAATTGTTAATAACTTTTTATTGCATCACTCGTTCGAAATAAAATTTATATATTCGGAATCTGCATATCAAAATACACTAGGGCATTATGCGCGCTAACGCGCGCGATGACCTTCCAGTAAGCGCTGTAGCGCACAACAATTATACATTTTCTGCATAATCATACACTTTCTATCATTTCTTAATACTTCGAATGTGAAAGCTTGTTATATTTTTGTACTTACTTCAAAATAGCTGCCCGGCTACTCAGAACTCGTGGTAAAAAAATAGAAAAGAGTTGAATTGGAGAAAATATCAAAATTGGCCATTTTGGCTGGAGAATTCACCTCAAATTCTGACTCACCAAACATATCGTCGCCGTAGAGCTAAAGGGGCGTAAGTACCAAAAATACCGTTTTTAAAGTCAAAAGGGCGTATATCCAAAATGGATGTGACTGGGCTTTTCATCGAATTCCTGATCGAAAATCCTTTAAAAAAAAAGTTCTAACAAACAGGCGTAACGGAGGGTGCTATCACAATGAGCTCTGGTGAGAACCAGAATTGCGACTCGCCTGAGAGTTTTAAGGTTTATTTTTTTAGCGACTTCTAGTCTTTTTCAATCGATTTTTGAGATGATTTGAGCTTGGGCGGTGCGGAACCCAGAGTGTGAGAGGCCAAAACCCGCCTATCGATCATTGATTGGCCAAGAGGAGGAGTCAAAGTTTCGAAAATTTCAAAAAATCAAATTTTCTCGAAAACCAGAGGAGATAGCGACTTCTAGTCTTTTCCAATCGATTTTTCAGATGATTTGAGCTTGCGAGGTGCGGAACCCAGAGTGTGAGAGGCCAAAACCCATTTATTGATGATTGATTGGCCAAGAAGAGGAATCAAAGTTTTGAAATTTCAAAAAATCAAATTTTCTCGAAAACCAGAGGAGATAGCGACTTCTAGTCTTTTCCAATCGATTTTTGGGATGATTTGAGCTTGGGAGGTTTTCTTTTTTTTTTTTTTTATTGAAAGTAACAACCATAATTAGATTATTTACAACGTTTGAATATCTTTACATCGCTTATATCATTCTTATCTGATTAGACATTTTGGTGATAAACAGAGTTGAGCTGGTTTAAATCCTAATTTTACATTTTCTTATGAACTTATTAATTATTTTTAAAGGCGCCAGGTCTTTTGCCACCAGGAATGCAGCAATGGTGAATGGTCTACTTTGTTTTTCATCGATTAGCTCTCTGGTCATCTCCTCTCTATCCAGGCCAGAGCACTCAGGACATTCCTACAAGATGTGGTTAATGTCCTGTACCTCGGCCCCACAGCTGCATTCCTGGGAGGCGACTATCCCAATTCTGTACAGAGACTTATTTAAATGATAATGTCCGGTTCTGGCTCGGTTGACCCAAACAATAAGATCCCTAGGAAGCTTGAAGCTATGAAACCAAGGGTGTACCTCCCTCCTCCAGTAGTTTTTGAAGAAGGACGCACCCCTAGGCTTCACGGCTCGCTCAGCCTGTGTTCTGATAGTATCTCTAGTGCTCGCGTGCTCTTCAGCCTTGAACTTGGCTTTAAAGTCATTAGGTGAAATTTCATATACTCTTGAGCCAACCTCAGTGGCGTTTTTCGTTAGGTTGTCAGCCATCTCATTTCCCCAAATCCCTCTGTGCGCAGGGATCCAGCGAAACACAATATCAGTGCCAAACGGGTTATTGTTCATGAACTCTAAATATTTCTCTTTGGCCAACAGAATATAAGGGTTAATGTGCGGGTGGAAGTGAATTGATTCGAGGCTTTGGATGGCACTGAGGGAGTCTGAGAGTATGAGATGACTGACCTCTCTGTTGCCAATGGCAATCTCTAACGCAAGATTGAGGGCTATGCACTCCGCGGTGTACACTGAACAGTGCGTGTCAAGGACAACTGAGGTGCCAATCCTGGGCAGTGGCAGCTCGCCCCCGCATACCCCGCATCTGTTTCTTTACTACCGTCCGTGTAGATGACGTTAAAGGGACAGAAGTTTTGCTCGAGTTCTAAGTTCAGGGCCTCATTGGGAGCTGGAAGATTTTGTAGGGACAATCCAAGGTTATCGGTGGTTTTGATGGAGGTGAATAGCATGGGGAATTCATGAAGAAATAGGCAGAAGTTGTTATCACTAACTACTACATGCTCAAGTTGTAAAACTTCCCTTATAGCCCTGGTAATCAGTTTGTCCCTTGCGAGTCTCCTTGTTTTTTTCTCTTTGAAAATGAGAGAGATAGTGTCGTATACCTGGGGGGACTTATTGCTCAGGACCTTGATCAGGTAGGACTTCGCAAGACAGAAAGCACGATCTTCCATCAACATAAGTTTGGATTCTCCTATCAAAATGTTAGTCGGGGTGCTACGTCTGTAGCCCATTGCAAGGCGGATGGCTGCAAACTGGAGGGACTCGAGTTTTGCCCGATATTTCTTGGTACGAGGGAAGTACGCGAACAGACCATAGTCCATTATAGATCTTACATAGCTCTTATAAAGACCTAACGGGGTTTCCGGGTCTGTTCCCCACCAGGTGGTACGTAGGAACTTGATTATGTTCAGGGCTCTGAGATATCTTTGTTGGATCATAATATCTCCTAGGGTGAGTTGGTTAGAGGTTTTCACCACACTCAATACAGCCTGTGTTATTGTATTAAATTTTCCTTTTATGAGTACTTTAACATTTCTATTCCACGTTATTTTAATTAGCCGCGGGATCCGCGACAGTCGTCAGACTTGTCTAAAAAAACAGGAGAACAGGGAAAAGAAGTTAGGCTTTGAGTAGTTCCACAGGGGATAAGCTCTGTCATAAAAAAAGACCTCGGACATCAGTGGTTTTGTCCCTAGGATCGAACCAAACTGTCCAAATAGGCCGAAAAACAATATAAACTTACCTTGAGTTGTGTTTGTGGGGTTAGAAATATGTCGAAATATGAAGTTCAACCTGTTCACTTAGTTTTTGTATTTCACGGAGAATTTCTTCTCTTTCCTTACGATCTTCACGTTTCCTCCTATGTTTACCCATTTTAGACAAGAATGAGGTGAAAATCAGAATGAAATATAAATGAAATTACTAGAGACTCTAAGAAGCGTGCGATCTGCTCGCGCACACGCAAAACAATGACAATATGGCGGGACCTCGTCACTGAGGTACCACTGTCGCCTTTTTCTCTGGTCTCTGAAGGCGTGTGGGTTTATCTAGCCGCAGGCGGGCTACTACAAGTTATTTCAATCTCGCAGACGAGGCTCGAATATAATTATCATTTACTTAACAGTATGGGAAAAATAGAGCCCCGTAGTATGCCTTATGGTACAAATTTTCAGGATTATTTAGGAGAGGAATTTCGATCAAACTTAAATATGCATACGTTATACTGTAGTTCATATTATACCTATACTCAACTATTAATCCAGGTCAGCGAATGCTACTCAAAATGCTGTGAATCTTAAACTCGGAAAAAATTAATGAATTAAATATCATCGCCGTAAAGTGAAAGGGGCGCAAGTGCCAAAATTCTTTGATTTTTTTTTTGTTATAACAAGGGGGGGTATGTTTTTTTTTTCTTCGAAATTAGATGTACTACCACTCAGGAACGATTTTAGTTGATAAATTTTTGGAATAACAAATGGGCGTAATTCCGCAAAGTTAATCACAAAGGGACGTCTCTCCAGCGCATACGTCTCTTTGTTTTTATCCGTTCCAGTTCATGTTAATAAAAAATAATCACAAAGGGGCGTATCTCCTGCACATACGCCCCATTCATCTTATGATAAGCTGACATGTAATGTAAAAAGGGCGTAAGTGTTAATTTTCAAAAAAAATGAAAGGGGCGTAAGTGTGGAGATACGCCCGTCTTATTACAGACTGGTCGTTACGGTGGTTTGTTAGAACATTTTTTATTAACGGATTTTCGGTCAGGAATTGGATCCGAAAAACATCGATTTTAGACATACGCCCCTTTCACTTTAAAAATGGGGTTTTTGGCACTTACGCCTCTTTCACTCTATGGCGACGATATAATACTGATGACATTCATAACTATAGAGAACATCCTCAAGAGCATCAACTTTTCAACCTGTCTATACATCAACAATACCCATCCCGAGTAATCGAAATGGAGAAAATAAGTAGAATGGGGCATTAGTTAATCATGTATCCACGGGATTGTTCATGGTTGTAGCGCATTTCAGTCGATAGTAGTCGCCTGCTTTATGATCGTTAAAGGGATTGCTATCCACACCTCTTACATCTTGTATTATCGTTCCCAATGAAAGCACATCATTGCTCAACACGCAATTTCATCCAAAATCTATACATACAATCAATTAAATACGCTCTTGGGATGAAAATTAAATTAGCATATACGGGAATAAGAAACCCATGCAGATTACCAGGAGTCTGAATGGCATAACTTTCGGCCATTGGTCAATTAATAAATTCTAGAAAGGTATAAATAATATGTCTGGTTTTCTGCGAGTCCTGTAGATACCAAAAATTTCACATCCTCCAAATTCCAGTTTTTAACCAAAATCTCCACGTAAATAACGAAACGGTTCATTCCCTATTCGATAAGTTTCGGAATCACTTTCAGGGTCGCAGGAGGTTAACTTCCTAACTTGTGTGGTAGCCCACTGTGAAGCCACATGGTCTGTCGTCATGTATCGCCATGTATTAGGCTACAGCCTTGAGATAAGTAGTTTCGTGAGTTGTGAGGAGTAGAGTTACGTGGTGATGTCAGGGGTATGCGAGAACGATTTTTTTTGGTGACACCGAAAAAAGGGCCTCGTTCTTTCTTTTCCCCTCCCTTGCCCATGACTGCACGTAAAGAAACCGTTCCGATTCAGGTAGAATTTTCTACCTGACCAATCTATACCGGAATTAGGTAGATTTCTACCTCAATCAGATAGATTCCCGACTTTGTTGACCTGAATCAAGTCGAAAAAAAAAATTCAGATTGATTCAACGACTTAAATCAGGTAGTGTTCTCCTTGAATCACGTAGAGTTCTACCTGAATCTGGTAGATTTTCGACTTGATTTGCGTAGAGTTCTACTTGAATGAGGTCAAAAAATGGACTGACACCTTTCCACCTGAATCAATCCGATTTTCTACTCACGATAGGTCGATGGATCGGATTGATTGAGGTAGAGTCATTAGATTATCGACTTGAATCAAAACTTTTTTTTGTGTGCCTCCCTCTCACTGGCCCTCACTACTTGTCCAAGTTTCCTTCAATGATTTCACCATCGACTTTGAAGAAAATATTGTACACTTGATAACTATTGATATAAAGTAAATTTTCTCAAGTTCACCTCATCTTCTGATAATCGTTTTATTCACGAACATGGATGTAAAGATGTAAAAAAGGAATGACCAGCCTGGACAATACTTATCTTATACTCTGTGCCATGTTTGGAGTAGCATTGCGACGAAGGGAAGAGGGAGAAGAGAGAGAGAGAGAGAGTAGAGAAAATTCTCAAAGGTAGATCGTGCGATCACGGCTAGGTAGCTGGTGGTTTCATAGTTGGTGGATACAACATGTAGTAAAGAGAGAAGGCTATCACATCTGTTTCACTTTGTCCGAGTGTCTCCAGGGCCCCAATAGCAAGCAGGCGGGAACAGCAATGACAGTAGCAGCAGCAGCGGCTTATCTCGCATCGGGCATTGTCGCTCGCACCGGCCGACAGTTTCCCGTTGAAGGTAGGGATCCCTGTGTGAGAGACCAAGAAGGACTACCAGAATATACTTAGCTTGTCTTGGTTTCATGTGAAAAAGATCTTGCGAGTTCAGCGTACTGTTTGGTGAGAGACACAATGTGTGTCTCGTAACAACCCATTGATGGCGACAGAAGCTTCTGGGCAAATGCTGAGGACGGGACCGCCAATCTAATGCCGACCGACGCCCGTCAGGTTCGAAGCAAACTGAAGACAAGTTGTAGCCAACTGCAGATTCTACAATTACTCGATGCTTTTCTGCAAACTCACTTGATAATGTCTGACTACAACATTTTAATTCTTTTCATTTTAACGTTTTAATTCTTGGATAAACTTTATGGGATATTACTATATGGATTAATGAAATTCAAATGAAAGATAAGATTTGATCAATCGATTTTGTAAATTTCTCTGATGATATCCTCCTTCCAGAATTCTGCTTGCATGGTTTTTATAGTAAAACTGATCGTTGCGGATTGCTCAAACACATTCAACTGCCTATCCAATATTGTAGACGTGAGTGCTCATTCTTTTGGTGCATTGATTATCATTCATAATTTATTTATTTTTTTTTTTTTTTAAATTCATAATTTATCATGTTGAAAAATTGAAAGATTCGAACTCGCGAATTTTCGATTATCAACCTGTGTATTTTAAGCGATATAGGTAGCGGGAGTTGCCACCACTGACGATGTAAGATACATATTCTGTTATACACGTACTATGTACAAATAAGCTTACCGCCTGAAATCAATGGAAAGAAACTTGATTAGATGTCTCCTCCTTAACCATCCCCATGATTAACTTAGCTTTGTCCAGTTTCTCAGGTACCAAATAGAAACACGTCAAGTGTGAATACTGTATAGGTGAAAAATGCATTAACCCCTCACGTACGGAGCCCTTTGAATACGCGTGCGTAGCGTTCAATATGATCCAAATTTGATGACTCCTAACTGATAGAAAGTTTTCAAGCCGATATGTAATCGAAGCTGCAGATTTCCTCTTTCAGATGATGTCAAATAATATTTTTTGATAATATTTTGTCGAATAATATTATGTCGCAAAGATATTTTGACGTGCTACCTGCCTGTCTGTATAGTTAAGATGATCTCTACGGTTTTGGAAATGATCGATTTTGAGAGAAACTTCTCATTTTCATATTTCATCTCATTTTTCATAATTAACCCCGACGTTGAGGGGTTAATTAGCTCTCCCAAACAATTTTAACAGCCGTTTCCTTATGAAAAGAACATATATTCGGACATATATTTCGATCATATGCACTTATATTTTCGGCGAAAAATGTCATATGCCAGATCTATGGTAGGTATATGTTCGGGATATATGTCATTTCCGTAAGGGGTTGATATCTCATCAACAAGTCTTATCAACAGTTCCAAATAAATTCTCAACCTTCTCTAAGAACTGTGTCCAGCAAACTAGCGAAAATTGAAAGAAAATATTAAAAGCAGGATTTACGCATTTTGCACTCACCGCGTTAAGGTTGTTGTCGTGAGAGAGTCAGTGTCGAAATTTTTTACGCTGAGCATTGGTATCCCGTTGAACAGAACGCCCGGGTTAGACCGAAAACTTTCACCAAAGTACAGTTTGATGCGCCTTACGCATACATGAAGAGGCTGTGCATCAATCAGTGCGCATACAACTAACGCTGAATGGTGTCGATCGTGGTAACCATGCGTAATCTCTCTCTCTCTCATGTAGTCTGTTTCTCCCTTCCATAGCTTCGATAGCTGCGTTGTTGCCGTGTCGGGTATACTGAATTCATTTTTCACGCCCACCAGGGGAAAAAAACCTTCTCGAATTATTTCTCGGGTATAAGGTAATTCATCGACTACATTTTTTTTTTTTGTAAATTGGTTGACATTAGTTCTACACTGTGTGTCTTTTTCATTAACAAATATCGAGTGGTTAATTTTTAAAAATATGAAAACGGTAAAATTGCCTCTACCGACGTGTTAAAAGCAAAAAAATATTTCTCCGGATTGAGGTGGTTGATTAACCCATTCCGCCACGATCGTCACGAAACGTATCGGTATGAGGAGAGTGGGGAGTTCGTCAGCGTATTAGTGCGCCATAAGAGAAACACGCTGGCGCACGTACACTACTACAAAATGCCGAAAAGTGGGGACAGACGTCCGTGGCGAAATGGGTTAAAATCATTCTGGGCTCATTTCATAGGTAATCATTTGAGCTATCTATGATAAAAATTTCATTAGAAAATGTTGAGAGCTAAATCTACACGATAACAACCTTAAACTTAAGTACAGGATAGTCTCCTTGGTGAGCAATTACAGCATCCACCAGCAGGGTTGTATATCACGTGGGTTTGTGAGCCAGCACTTTGATTGTACACAAACGCCTGGGGAGCATTGAAGATATTCTACGATCGAGGATTCCTTCCTTCCAACCCTATCCTGACATTCGTGTTCAAATTACTGCTTTCCACAATTTACCATGAAAAATAGAACCTCTGGAACTGATGCATTATGCTGTGAAGAGAAGACAGAGAATCAAAAGAAGGTCGGTGTAAAAATAGAAAACCTTACACAAATGCAATAACGTAATTTACTAATGGACTCTGATGTTGCCTTATGTTATATCGTTTCCGGTGTCGAGCACACACTGATCAGGATCCTCACTATCCAGCCTACCATTGCGTGTGTACTGGTTTGCCTCGAGGCCACTCTGACCATGGTCAAGACGTCGTAAAAATAAGATGATAGAAAAAAAAAACATATTCATATATACCTTAGTGACATATGATACACCTACATCTTATATCTCTTCTGTAGTTCTTGATGTTCGATTCTACCAGGTAAATTTCATTATAAAAAAAATTAAAGAAACGTGTGGGTGAAGAATATGATGATGCTTACCATGTATTTCTTGAAGTTATGGGTGATTCTAAATATTGGTCAGTACAAAAAGAGAAAAGTCTCAAGCTCTTCGTTTCTATAAGTAACCATGTTCCTACCGTTGATTTTCAACAACTCCGCTCATGAACCTCACGCATATAACGTGAAGATGATACACGTTATTCGAGATCTCTCTCTCTGTTCGCCGCAAAATCGTGCTCCGCATGCAAACGCAGAGTTTGAGGTACGATATTTCATGTTGCATTTTTTAATCTCACTTTTTTTCATTTTACATCTTCAATCGTAAGAACTCCTGCGCCACAAGCAACACACCTCCAGGGTACACGCGGACGATTAAATATTTCCCCGCTACTGAGAATACATATCGATTCATCATCAGAATTGATAAAACGAATATATTTTAACAACTTGTACGCTGCTTCAATGGAACCATGTCGTAGTTACCCGAGTAAAAATTTCATTCAGGTATAAATCAGAACCTGGTCAGGCCATGCCTGACGATTGATCAGGAACAGATCTGATGATTGGATCAGGCTCTGATCAGGCATGTCACATGGTTTTCAATCAAGTTTTGATCAGGCCTATCTGCTCAGAACTAAACCAGATCTGTCTGATCCAATTCTGATAGGGCTTTACAGATACGTTCAGGTGTTATTAATTTTAATTGACCCAATTTGTTAAATATCCTTTCTTTTTATTATGACTAGCGTATCTGGCGCGCTACGCGCGCCTCAGCTCTCACCGTATGGGGCTTATCAACATCAGTTCACAACAGGAAAATGTCAAAAGACGTTTTTGTCATCTTTTTGAAATTTTCGACAAAAAATGTTTTTTGAGATTTTCTCTTGAAAGTACTTATTAGTTTAATTCATAAAATTATGGAATAATGATATCATCGTTTTCATTCATTGATACAGAATGCCTTCTGATATAATTAAATAATTTCTTCCTCTGCATGAAAGATGGAGAAACCTGTTAAGAATAACTGAAATATTAGTCAATAAAGATAACTAAGGATTTTGTTATCTGGGGTTCTCAACCCATATTCACTTTGAAAACCCAGACGGAAAATACAGAAGAGAATAGGAATTGACTCTAAATAATTATATCGCGTATATAATGTTTGTTTGTCTCTTCATGAAAGTGGTCATCATAACTGGTCATCAATGAGGTCATAATAAGATAATACACATACGATAAAATTCACATGTCTCCATAATATCTACTCAATACAATCTTTCAGACTACCCAAAAAAATGAACCGGAAATCATCAATAGATGACATTGTGTGATCAAATTCGTATGATTCTTCATCTGCTGATTACCCTTCTTACCCTTGTCTTCTGTCAGTTGAACAATTTGATTGAAGCAGAAAAAAGATCTAAAAATTTATATCTTCAAATAAATGTATCGATATCGAGTTGAGGAAAAGTTTCAAATTATGGTTGATAGGGGAAATTGTCCTGTCGTGTAATGCCGAGACAATTCGTCATTATGGAAATCGTATTGATATGAATCACTATCTTAATTAGTTCAAATGATTGTTTTTTCGGGCAAGACCTCATAGTATACATTAGGATCGTAGTCTTGTGTCATGATAATCACTGAATGGTAGAATCCAAATGTCCCTGTATGTCTTATATATCCTCATAATGCACATATGCTAAAATTCACATCTCTTCATAACATCCACTCAATAGAATCTTCCAGATTACCCAAAAAAATGAACCGGAAATCATCAATAGATGACACAGGGTGATCAAATTCGAATGATTCTTCATCTACTGAATACCTTTTCTTTTTTTAAAAATAGTATATGTTCGTTAGATTGAGGTGAAATTCGTCTGAATTTCGCAATTTTCCACAATGTCAGTTTCCATCAATGGTATAACCCCGTCGATTTTCCACTATAGTGCTAACTCATTGGGCTATTCTTATCGCCCAACAGTGCTAATAATGTTAAAAATTATCATCAGTGTTTACCGTGGGTGCGCCAGTTTCCGGACATCGAGTCAGTACGTGGCACTTATTTCGATATTAAGGGAATAATTAATTAATCAAACACTCGTTTTGAGTCCTGAGGGTCATGTAGTAAAAGGAATTTATGATGTGAGTACTATCAAATGGAAAGAAGACGGCCAAATGCTCAAGTGTCCGGAAACTGGTACCGAATCCTTGAGCGTCCGGTAACTGGTACATCCACGGTACGCACTTATGGAGATTCCTCTCCTCTCTAACAATAATGATGACAGTGTCGAATACAGATTCACATCGCGAAAATTTGACCCTCAAATGTCTGAATCAATGTCATCAACCTTTTCCGTATCATCAGATCTTTTCCATTTGTTCCATGCAAGCGTTTCAATAACCCAACTTAGAGTTTCCAACCCAACTTGATTAATTATCAACATACTTTGGAGCAGTCCTTTTAATATACTTTACACCTATAACACCGCGTCCCCATAATGAGCATATAGTAAAAATTGAATATTCGCGTAAATTCTATACGTCCCCGTAGTATTCAATCAAACAAATATTCTCGTGTCCTCAAAACAGCCAGATGTCTCCAAGCAATACTATACATGGGCGAAAATGGCCTTAAAATAAACATTAGATAAATATATATCATGTATCATATATATCGATTTTTTTCTCGAAATTCTAATTCTGTTTGAATTTTTTAAAAATATATATATATATATTATATATATTATATATATTATGTGTATTATATTATATATTTTATAATATATAATAGAATATATATAATATATATAATATATATAATATAATATAATATAATATAATATATGTATATATTATATAATATATAATAGATAATATAATATAATATATATATTATATTATATTATATTATATTATATTATATTATATTATATTATATTATATTATATTATATGTATATACATATATATGGTATATATTATATACTTCATATATATACATAGACATGTATATATATGTGTTAGCTAAGCTATGCGGCCTAAAAAAGGTGACAAAAAACGTTACACGCTTTTTTTATAAGTGGAATATCTCTTACAATAGCTTTATTATGCTAGTTAGATATATTTTTTTGTTTATTAAGACGTGTCTCTAGTAATAATGAATTTTAATTAATTAGAAATATGAAAAATTATAAAGAAGCTATTTTTTTCCTTTTAGCAGAGTTGAACGAAAGCCACGAGAAAGTATCCTATAAAACTGTCGATATCTATTGATTTGGAAGTATTTTCTTTGCACGCCCCATCTTTGGTTGAACAGGTAGGAAATACTAGCGACCTTCATCGTCGCTGTCTGATGTTATCTGTTTCGTCAACGTCTTGATATTGTTGAGTGCGCCACTCAAAGATGATTTCAGTTCTTGTTCTTTGAATCCTGGGTTTCTTACCCTCATTACTTCTTCCAAAAGTTGTTCTAAAAATTGAAAAATGAATTCACTATAATTTGTGTTAGAGACCATATTTCCAAAATTTTTATCAACACGTAAATGATTAGATAAAATGAATCGTAATTTCCATCAGAAAGTATCTTAATATTTCATGATCCACGTATCAATCATAACCGCATGCATTGACATGGAATCGTCATTAGTTTTACGGAGATTTGTAATCAAACAATCGAAGACAAATAAATTAAATTCCCCTCGATATCATTAATAATTGTCAAAAGCAAATGGAATTAATAATGAATCCCCAAAAAATACAAAAATTTTACTCATCTCAATGAGTAGGAATAAAAATACAATGATGAAATTGTCATGATAGAAAGTATCTTGGATGCATTTCCACAAGTGTGATTCAACGAGAACTTAGTTTTGAGGCTTTCGCAACCATGGTTAATCACTTGGTTGGCTTCCGGATGGATGCCGCGTTGATTTTCAGCATTGCGCCGACGTTTCGCAAACATTGCAGTCTGCATCTTCAGGGCTATGAGCTCCGATTCTGAGCTCCGATGTCTGGGGGTAGTCCTTATATATCCCTTGTGGTAGTGGGAGGCGGGGAAGGGGGGGGGGCGGGTTTAGCCAATCATATGTTGTTAATTGAACAGCTGGTCAATTAAAAAGCAACTGACCAACTGTTGATGCCAACTCCCTCAATTGTTTTTTTGTACCATCTTGTGAAGAGCCATCCTCTGTTGTCTGAGGCAAATCCTCTGTCATGAAACTCGACGGACGGGAGAAATTTCGGGTTCTTGAGATCGCTGGTGGTTGAGAAATCTCTCCTTCATTCCATCTAGAGGTTCCTGGTGTCTGATTCTTGTCTTTTACTCGACTCGAGTTCTTTCGTGGGATTCGAACACTTGACTGATTCACAGAAGAGGAACACGGGCTTTTGGAGGGCATCCTGGGGTGGGAGTGACTTCTATTCAGCTTGAGATATTGTGGCGAAGCTATAAATTGAAAAATTCTGAAATTACAAGAACGAAAGCAGCAATTTTTTCTTCTCACTATCCTCCTGCTATTCATGTTGATGTAACAAAGACGCGAAGTAAAAAAATAATTAATTGAAAATCAATTTACCTCTTCCTTTCTTTCGTGATAATGAGTCATCTCCAGCCTTTTTTGAACGAATACGTCGAGGGGAGGAAGCGGACCTAGAACGACTGTTCCAACGAAGCTTCCAACGTTGTTTGGAAGAAGCTGTTGATAAAGTCTGATGCTTCTTTGTTTCGATGGGTTCTGGTGAACCTAGGGACCAAGAAAAGTATACATATTCACTATTACTGTTGTTATTAAATGTTTTGATTTCGTAACTCCCTGAAGATGTTCGTAGAAAAGTTTTGGATGATTTCGGTAATTTTGGATACTTCTCTCTCAAAATCACTGCTGAACATCATTCAATCAACTTAATGTTAACAGTACTTACTGAGAGCCTCGTCGTCTTCATCTTGTCAACCGCGCCAAGTACCTTGGTCCTGCATCTATTAATTTTTTTCTCGTAAGCATATCTGACTTGGCGCTTTTTACTTCATTTGTTTTTTTTTTTCAAATGCCCAGAAGATAATCAAATACGCATCAAAATGGTTACTTGGCGTTTTTTTAAAAGAAAACTTCGTTTTCTTTTTTTTTCAAGATTTCGGTAGTTTTTTCAAAATGAGTCCATAAAGAGAATTCTTTCTTCCGTACTGCTCTTCGGTAAAGGGCGAATTATTACGAAAAAATGTTGCCTGGGCCGTCGTTATGAGGTTAGAAGATTTTTTACTCGTGGGGAGTTGGTAGGCTGCGCTGGAGAGGAAAATATTTCTTTTTGTGTCATACGATTTTTGTGAATTTTCGAGAAGTCCGCGTTGTTTATTTTTGTATTTCCGTATAAATACTCATCGAAAAAATGAATCAATAGCTTATGAGTTTTTGCAATAGTTTTATCATTTTAATTCTTTTAATTTAAAAAATTTATAATAAAATTGTAATTTTGTATTCATTATTTTGCGATTATTTCGAGAACTAGTGGATTTACATGAAAATGTTAAGAGACCTTTTTTGTTTAAAATTTTATTCTCTACAAAAAAGGTTTTTTAACATTTTTCTTTAAATTCAATTTTTGCTGAGATATTTGTAAAATAATAAATGAAAAACCCAACAAAAAATCTATAAAATGAATTCATCTTTATTACAATGACAAAAATACAAAATACAAAATTGAAAAATAGTTAGTCATCACTCATCTTCACTCCTCTCTCCCCTACAATCCTCTTAGAAAATATCAATTTATCTCCTAAAAATCCATAAACCTATCAATAATCCATTTATCATAATCGAATCAAATTTAAACTAATTAACTAAACTACTGCGTATCAATGACTTTCTCAATATGTCCCTTAAACATCTGCAGTTGCCTGAGAGTCTCAGCATCCAACTGAGGTACATTAGAAACCCTTCTTGAGTGTGAATTTGCTCTTCTATCACTCGATGCACTCAATTTTTGGACTCTTCCAGTTGTTCTAGAGGATGATTTTGATTTTCTAGGCTTAGGGTCATTGATGTGACCTTGTCAGCCCTTGACACTCTCTTCTGACCAATCCCACTCTCTGTAACGTATCCATCGTCCACAGAAGCTGCTGTTGTTTGTCTCTTCAAAGGTTTTGATTTCTTGACTGTTGAGGGGGGAATTACGGGTGGAATGTTTTCACTGGTTGATGAGATATCGTCGTAGTCCTGGTCCTGATCCTCCAGGAATCTTGATAGATCTCCAAGTGTCAATTTACGAGCCTCTGGGGGAATTTTAGAGAGGGTTACTCATTTGGTTTAAAAAACCTTCGAACATCATGTCGAAATCTGAGTCCATTTTACGAAGACGAGCTTTTGCTTGACGTTGATTAAAAATCTTTTATCAGCATGTTACTCTCCTCGTAGGTGGAGAGGGATGACTTGCGTTTACGAGGCTGCTTTGTACGGTGCATGTTGATTGTGTTGGTGGTGGTGATAATAGATGTGATAGAGATGTTGATGAGGTTCTGGAAGATTTTTAAAGCAGTTAAATGGGTTCCTTCAGTTTAGGGGGAGATTATCTGGAGAAGGAGGGGGTTTAGGGGGATATAGAAAAGGACCTTTTTTGTAGAAAATTTTGTTGGCTACAAAAAAGGTATTCTTTGATTTTTGGATTAAGTCACTCTAGGAGATAAATTGATAATTAAGTGAGAGTAATTTAGGAATTGATCCTTTTGGTTACCTTTTTGGATGGTATTTTAGCCTGTGAATTGCACGTGGAAATTCCAGTGATTTGTAAATCAATTACTCTGGCTTACGTGTATCAATTAAAAGCACATATCCATCCTCTCAACCCGTAGCAACTTCATGGGAATTTACTGAATTCCAGGCAACTGCTGTTGAATTATAACACTGTCACCATGTTGACAAGTATATTGCAACAACAAGGGAAAATAACCTCACCATCACTCGCCACCATTTGGCTACTACCAACTTTCAATTTCAAGCTACTACCAACTTTCAAACTTGATTCTAAGACGAAATAATCCGCGTTGTTTATTTTTGTATCTCCGTAAATACTCATCGGAAAAATAGGATAATAACATTAATCGCAAGACGATAGGCGATTTATATAATAAAAGTGGCGTTAGTTTCCGCGTAATCAGTGCCATTTTCATTTTATGGAGATATTATTATACGGAGGTAGTGGAGGTGGTAGTTGTCTCGTGTATAGATACGCGGTAGCTGTCGGCCAGTTTTATTTGAGTTGATGTGAGTTGAGTCGAGCGGGAAATTCAAAAAATGGTTACTTGGCCGATACGCTACCGCGTATCTCGATAGAGCGAACTCGTCGGTAATGTCACCTACCACGCTTAGTGACAGCCAATATGATCAGCTGAAAAGTAAGTAGAGCCGGTGGCGCCAGTCATACGCACATATTTGTTTAACGAAACCTCGTAAATCAATGGCAGTCTGGATAATTAAATTAAAAATAATTTTAAAAAACTTTTTTGACGGGAATGAAGTGAATTAATTTTTTTTTTCAAATAAAACCCGTTTGCATTTATACTACCAACGCATTTTTATCTTTCACCCATAGGGATATTTCAACCTACCTAGAAATTTCTAAAAAATCATTTTTTTATTTTTTAGTTATTAAGAAATAAAGATTAGCAATAGTTACAAAAGGGTGACAGGAGTGATCCTTGAGCAATTATTTTCATTTTGAGCCTAAAAACATAATTATTAGCATATTTATAGAGAAGTTATGGGTGTTTAAACGCACAAAAACGTGCACCTGTTTTCAGTCAAACGTATATACCCCTTTGGCACGGCCGTGGGGGGTAAAAATGATGAATGACATTTCAAAAGCCAATATTTTTACTCTCCTTCATAAATAATACTATTGCCTCATGTCAAAAGGAGAATTTGGGGCAATATTAACGTGATTATATCTCAGCAGGATCTACTTGCGAATTGACTCGTTGGTAATGTAGATCCAAAATGGCAATAGCACTACAGCCCACCGGCGGTCCCAAGCCATTATAATCCCCGGTATATTTCATCATCCATCTCGGTAGCCAAATGACAACGAAATCAAAGAGCAAAGTAGGTAGTCTCGTGGAGAAGCCATTAGCGCTCGATCGATCACGAATGCTTATGCAGACGACGATCGATTTATCGGACTCCCTGAGTGACTGTCTTTCAGACTGATACTGAGGCGTAAGATCTTGGGGGATTGGAAAAGAGAAGGACAGTATATACATGTCATTTACTGGCTGGAGAGGCTGATGTTGTATTGAAGAATGTGTGAAGCCAATCCTATCGCATGTGTCCTTCGCTTTGCTCATAACGCACACCGGTCGCTTCGATTACGTAACTCCTCATAACCGATATCGTCAGCTTTACGTTTCACGACGGAATACATTCAGACTTTGCGTCATTATGTCTCCACATGCTCCATCGAATCCGATGAATATTATTCGAAGAGAATTAAATTCACTCATTTTTTGCTGTCTCTTTTTTTTTCTTTTCCTCCTATAACGATTACAACATCGAAAAATATCTTACGAGTATCCAGGTCTATTTTTTCATTATATACACTTTTTTCTACATCTTTCATAGGTTTTTTCCTGACAGCTATCGATAAATAAAACGTTTTATGAAGATAAATCTTGTCGGTTGTTTTTTTTCTTCCAATGTGGAGAGGCGAGAACTTTCATAAGGAAAAAAATCATTACGCGATTATTTAATCGTAACTTATGACTTCAGGTTTTTATAACATTTTTCGTTGTTGAGAAGATAAATTTTTCCAGTTTCTAGATTCTTACAGCCATTCTCTGACCCATCTTAATAATGAAAAATCCTGTTATACCTGAATATTAGACGACTTGAAGAATTAAAAAAGTTCGTCTATCACCCTCCAAACACGGTCAGTCAATCAATGGATGAGTATCTCTGAAAAAATTAAGAATACAGAGATTCTGTTCCAATTGAAATTAACTTCAAGTTCTTATGGTCGAACTAAGGGTCAAGCATAAAGTTAAAGTTTTTTCTCCTTTCAGAACTTGATATGTATGAAATTACCTAAAGTTTGTTAGGGGTTGAAATAGTTATTGAAAATGGAGAAATTTAACACTAAAAAGAAACAAGTCATTACCACCGACTAGTTTCCAAGCTGCAAATAGAAAAATTTAAGTTTATAAAATTTAATCAAACCTACTGGGGCCAAACGGATTGTTTTTTTCGATATGCGACAGAATTCGAATTTTCTTTCAATTAAACCAATTCGTCAAAATTTCATCAAAACATCGTAGAAATTCTGGAGATGGAGGAAATTGTTCTTGGCTTGAGAATAATATTCTTAATTAAGGGTGGCGTTCATCTCCATGACATAGAATCAATTTGTATAATTTTCAAGGGAAGTGGAGAATGGGGTATTTTGTTGTATGAGGTTAGAAGTCACCGATAAACGTATAATATGTGACTGTATGTTTGTATATTTATTTTTTCAGTGCCTAATGAAGCTAAAACAATTAGCGAAACATCGCATTTATGACATAATGTTAATGTTGTAATTTATTCTCCACTTTCCTTGTAAATTATACAATATTTTTAATAGAGTAAAACTTTCATCTCGATAATCATTGTCAAATTCTACTGCTCCCTATGCTTTATTTCATCTCTAGATATTACGAGGATCAATAGATCGACAGTATACATCAGAAACATAAATAGATTTTTGCTTCATTGGAGACAAAAACTCACCGAAGAACGAACGTCAAACACATACACAATGTACATTTATTGACTTCGGAATTGGCTTTCGCAGCACGATTTGACCTAAAATCGTGCACGGTTTCGGTTCGATGTTCGATTTCTACCTTCGAGAGAGCATCCATTGCCGCCTCTCCTGATATACTATTCCAATGGGTAACACAGAGGAGAGACATGTAGAAAGAAAGCAATGGGAGAGAGAGTCGGCGAGTAACGAAAAACCGCGATGATGATGATGATGATGATGATGAGGCAAGGGAGGAGGAGGAGGTCAACCAAGGAAAGCAGCGATGTAAAAAAAAAGTGTGCGACTATGAGGAAGAGCCAAAGATAGAAAAAAAAGATAAAAATATGGTGGTGGCGCTGCTGCTAATTATATACTACCTGGTTTCTTCAATCGAGCGCTTAGAAAAACGTTGATTTCACTCCGCCGGAATGGACATGTTGTATATCTGCGAGTATACCCTGCTCACGTCTCATAGTGTTGTTCGCATTGTATACCCCACATACCGCGCAACCTGTACACCGCTAACGAGCAAGCGTGCAATGTAACGTACATTTCATCCTAGTTTCTAATTGAAGCGTTCTGATGACTTCATTTCACATCTAAAACAAAAAAATTTATGATTATTGATATTAGTCCTCAATCTCAATTTCACAAATTTTCAGATTCTACATCTGATTATTGTAATGGAAATCATGCGAAAAATGATTGAGTATCTGAATGAACGTGATCTCCAAATTTGATCAATATTTTCCATTAGATGTTAGTCGTACAAACACCGTTTTGCATTGAAAATAAAAAAATGCTATACCGTGGGTGCACTAGTTACCGGACAGGTACCGGTTTCTGGACATCAAGTCAATACGTGGCACTTATTTCGCTATAAAGCGAATAATTAATATCTCAAACACTCGTTTTGAGTCCTGAGGGTCATGTAGTAAAAGGAATTTATGATGTGAGTAATATCAAATGGAAAGAAGACGGCCAAACACGGAAAAAAAACTTGATTCTAGTATATTAGATACTTAATTCAAGTATATTGAAATACTAGAATCAAGTATTTCAATATACTTGATTCTAGTATAAAAAATACTTGAATCTAGTATGAATATACTTGACTTTAGTATAAAAAATACTAGAACCAAGTATTAAAAATACTTAATTCTAGTATTTTTAATACTTGGTTCTAGTATTTCCACAAACTTGATTCTAGTAGGGGAGAATAGGGTAAAACGGACCATGCAATTTTTACCCTTTCTTTATTACTCGATTTGGCTATGAAAGATAAGCCCAAATCAAGTAATGTAAAGGTCAAAAGGTCTGGGGTGGAGGGTGGTAGGCCACTTCAAGGGTTGAATGGTCTACAGGGGAGGCTGAAAAATCAATTCAAGGGGCAAACAGTCGAATGTGGAGGGTGGAAGGTGAATTCGAAGGTAAAACGGTCCAGAGTGGAGGGTGCAAGGTAGATTCGAAAGTCGAACGGTCTAAAGTGGAGGCTAGAAGGTCAATTCAAGGATCAAACTGTCTGAGGAAAGCCTGAAGAGTCAATTTATGAGTCAAATTACGGCATCACTACTTGAATTGACGTTTCAGCCTCCACCCTAGATCGTTTGACTCTTGAATTGACCTACCAGTCTCTATTCGAGATCATTTGACTCTTGAATCGACTTTTCAGCCTCTCTTCAGACCATTTGACCCTTGAATTGACTTTCCAGCCTCTACTGATACCTTTGAATCGACTCTTAGCCTCCATTTTCGGCGGTTTGCCCCTTGAATTGACTTTTCAGCCTCCCCTGTAGACCATTTAACCCTTGAATTGGCCTCCCACCCTCGACCCCAGACCGTTTGACCTATATATTACTTGATTTTTTTTTTTTTTATATATTACTTGATTTGGGCTTATCTTTCATAGCCAAATCGAGTAAGAAAAAAAGGATAGAATTCGCATGGTCCATTTTGCCATGGGGGTCCGTTTAGCCCTCCGGTCCGTTTTGCCCTCCCGATCCATTTTGCCCTATTCTCCCCTACTAGAATCAAGTTTGTGGAAATACTAGAACCAAGTATTAAAAATGCTAGAATTAAGTATTTTTAATACTTGGTTCTAGTATATTAGATACCCGATTCAAATATATAAAAATACTTGATTCTAGTATTTTTTATACTAAAGTCAAGTATGTTCATACTAGATTTAAGTATATTTTATACTAGAATCAAGTTTTTTTTTCCGTGAATGCTCGAGTGTCCAGAAACTAGTGCCGAATCCTTGAATGTCCGGTAACTAGTACATCCACGGTACTACTTCAAATGATTATTCCTTCTCTCCAAAGGAAACAGTTTCAAAAACCTCTCTCTCATCCCTGGATTTTTAACCCCACGTAGGGGAAAACACCATGGCCGAACATCGGCTGAAAATTGAAACCCGACTTCCAATAATCGGCGGCGTTCTTCGGCCGATCTTCAGCCGAATATCGGACGGTAATGCCCGCCCAATGAGTCGGCCAATATCTACCTAATATTGGTGATCAATTTCGCCGAATATTGGTCATCAGTCATACCAGAGTTCGAAAGCACAACCCTCCCTTCCCCTTCTCTACTGCCAAGTAAAGTGGTAGGGTAACCGCAGAAGATCGGCATACCACGACTGCCGATTCATTCGTTACTATCGGCAGGACTATCATCGGCCAAAGAGTGGCCTCTGAACAGAACGCCGATGTTCGGCAGGACTATCATCGGCTGATGGATGGCCTTCAACCGGGGGGCCGATGTTTAGCACGCAGATATTGAAACGAATGTCGGCCGTGTTGTTAATGTCGGCTAACCCTATATGGGGTACGCTATCTAGAGATAGCAATTTTGGAATAGATAAGCCAGGTTGGTTGTCGGAGAACGAGCAATTTGTGAGTGATTCAAACTCTCAATCCTGATAGAATCCTGGCTCGGAAATAGTTATCATGTACAATCTGGCTGAAATTCAGAGGAATCTTGCACCACAAATTTAGTTATCACGATTCAACAGATTTTCCCGTATGGATTCCGATGAAGCCATGCTCGTTAGAATCCCACAGTATGCAATCGTTGTTTGTTTCAATTACAATGAATTTCAACCGTCTCAATTTCTAATAAAACCTTCTCTGGGGGAATTCAATGGTCATGTGGTTGCAGAAGTTAATAAACTCAAAAATTTAAATTCATATGCCGACGTTTCGAACACTAAATGTGCTCCTCATCAGGACAATTCATTCCATCTATAAATACAATAATTACAAAAATCACAAAAAAACATAATATCCAGATAATCTATTATCACAAATGAATCAATACTTCAATTCAGACTTTAAACAAAACTATGACAATTAATGTACTAATCTTAAAACATGGGTCTCAGTCAAAAATATGATTCCAAATTTTAACTGTTATGACAAGTCATTCTAACCTCAACTCTATAAACTCTAATCTTATTAACCATCAAACTCCAATATCAAATCCAAACATATAAAATTACTATTGCATACTATTGCTCAAATCTAATTAACTCATTTGACAAACAATTTTTACCATTATTAATTAATAAGAAATTATATGAGTTAGAAAGAAAAGAAAAAATCCAATACCTGTTGCCATCAGCAATCAATGGAGAAGATTAAAATAAATAAATAAAAATGTTGTTTGTTTTCTATGAAAAATTCACCCGCACGTTAATGAGAAGTTTATTCGTTTCATTGACAGCCAAATGATCAACTATATCGCCCTTTATTACTGCTATGCAAACGCAACAAAAATTTATTTATTTAACTCTCGCATTGAGTACAATTCAGAATGTTGATCGAGAATCCAAATATATTTGAGACATATTTTTTAGATATCTCGAAGCAAAATCGTTTGAGATTTCCTTGCTCAGTCCATCTCAAATTCATCCATATCATCTATGATATGGTTGAATTTTTTTCCAACGTATCATTCACAAATTAGTACATCATAATGCTTATTAGACAATATGAATCAAGTCATTTCGGATCAAAGTTTGATTTTTTTTCCAATTTTCTGATCCACTTACTTCCGGTTGGAAATTCTAAAACTGCCAAACGAATTATGGATTTGCAAATATAACTCTAATTAGCAAAGGAAGCTCCATTTTGTATATGTTGAATATTTGTTTATTTTATCGTATATTACAGTAAACACAACTGTCAAAACTCTCCACTGCATACCCGCTGATGTATTTACGGCAATTTATCTTCAGGATACTGGCCCATGGTGACTGGTGAGATTGATTGACTAAGTTCTCGATTTGCCCCCTGTGGTGCGACCGGTAATGAATCTTACCTTATTTTATATTGTATGTTTCTTGACCATCTTAATTGCTATGCGAATCATTTCTGTTGGATTTGAGGGTTAGGATATATCACTCCTTCATTTTTTTTTCTCATTGGAATCTGAGACGCTCAATACTCCTTCCTCCGACCACACCAGCATTTACATTTCTCTCAAAATCATGAAGAAAAACAGTACAACTCTGTGCGACAATTCGATCGGTCCATTCTGCAATTATATAACCCTTCGATATTAGGATATTCAAGCGTTTCCTGAAATAATTCTGCATATATCAATAATGTTCCTCACAGAATGTGCTCACGTCCTTGTGGTAAAACCCCGAGATCTCCGAAATCTTTCTGCGGGATAAGCGCACCGATTTCTAAACCGCAGAAAGGGAATTTTTATTTTTATTCTTTCATTCTCCTATTTTCTTTACGCAGGAATATCTCTAAATGTTTGCAAAACTGGAAATACTCTGTAAACTCAAATGTTTGCATTGTAAGAAATTTCAAGAATACTGTCAAAATGAAATTCTACAAAGTATATATGGATGAAGAGACGTAAAAACGCTGATGTAAAGTGTATGGATTTTAAGGACAATACAGATTTATGGGTACGCGATATGGAGGCAGGGCATCGGGAAGCAAGGGATGAAGAGTCCACGAGTTCGCACACCACCGAGGATGTGGTTATGATAATGCAATGGCCATTGCGCTACACAAAAACCCTCTTAGTTGTCTTGGGAACTTCCAATCCAAGACGAATCTTTTTTTTCTTTTCAAATAGAGGAACTTCCTGTATTTGAAAAAAATACATTATGAATTCTTATCGAGAGTGGATCAACATTAATCAAGGGTATAATCAATTTCAGTTATCTTTCCGATTACATTTAATCAATTTTAGCTTTCACCATTCATTGTTGACTAACCTGAGAAAGTTCATAGTAGCGAATTGTTCCTTCTGGATGTAGGCTATTCCCGGAATTTTAGGAAACTCCCCTCATGGAAATTAAATGGATGTATCTGCGACACTTATATTTAGCATATATCTGACATACCACATTTTTTGCCGAGATATAAGTGGATGTAACTGCGATGTATATCCAGATATATGTTCTTTTCACACAGGTCAATATGTAATTCATTTGTTATCTTTTTTCCACCTTGATATGAATTTTTATTTAACGAAAATAGATACTCTATTTATTGGATCCATTCAGTATGAACAGTGTCGTTGATCCTCTGATTTCGAGGTTAGAGGGAATATTCAGAACCCGAAGGCAAAGCGGGACAAAAAATTGAGAGTGAAAGAGAGATCAGTGGAGAGGTAGAGGAGAAATGTAAGAGATGGGAAAAGAATAAGAAAGGCAAAAGAGAATGAGAAAGAAGATAAAAAAAAAGAAGCGAGTCCTTTCGCAGAGTAACTTCTCCGTGGACGAGGGGGTGACTACCTACAGGGTGGTTTTTAAATAATTTCACTATTTCCATGCATATTGCAGGAAACAATTACAAGTGTAATTGCTAATAGAAGATTCCAGACGAGGCAAGGTTTATCTCAAAGGTTCAAATCCCGTCGACTTTACCTCGTCTTTCTCTGTACTCTCTACTGTTACACCTTTTCCCGCCATCTCCTAAGTTTTATATATTTTTTCTCTATTCTCTCATCGTACCAAGGCATAAAAAGAAGGAAGGAAAAAATCAAACTGATTTCTTCGCTCCATTTAACCACTGGTTTAGATGACAAGAAAACATAAAACTCTTGCTGTAAATATTTCTCTATGGACTATGGGAGGAATATGGTAACCATAATGATCAAGTACTGTAAGAACAAATTGAACATTATTTTACTCCACGTTCTATATCTACAGAATGACCTTCCAATGGCGGGAATCATCCTTTTTCTTCAGCAACAGCAAAACCGTTCAATGTCACAAAAAATTGGAAGAATCAATGTAAATGAGCAAGAATCGATACAGTTATTTTAATGTTCAACTCCACAGGAGGAAAATTTATTCAAAAATTTCTCGACCATCGAAATGGAAATAATCCTCTCGAATAAGAGTCACTACATGGTTATATTCTTAAATTCAATGCATTGCAGTTACTAAGCATCAGAGCTCACTGACATGAACAGTAATATCTACATCTTTAAACTCATGAGATAGGCGTCGCTTTTTAATGATGTGTATCGATATAAGATTTTTCAGCAGATTCATTTGATATAAAAGCAAGTTTCCTTACTCTGACACTCTTAAAGATAACAGAGGACGCATGTGGCCTTTTATGTGTTGTATAAGGATAGGCCGGAAGTCGAGAGCGGACGCGCGAGTGCGGGAAGCCATGGGGCAAAGGGAGGGGGGCGTAGAGGGAGAGAAAGAGAGAGAAATCAAGCAAATTGGTATGCAGCACACACAGCAAGCGAGGTTGAGGAGGAAAGGGAGGCTCTAACGGGGGTGGGTTAGGCTGGGCTGTGGGGGAAGGGGGCAGTGCTATTCGTTACAAGTGAGGATCAATACTACCTCGTCTTTTCCTCTATCCTTCTTTCGTTTTCTAACATTTTTCTTTTTTTCCAGACTCTAAATTTTTTCCACATTGAGACAATGAGTTGGGTTTGAAGAAATATGGTGTAGCCTAGGAGTTAATTCGAAAAGTGCCTTTTCATGACACTATATATAATAATGGACATAAGATGAAATAAAATTTTCCTGCTCAATATCGAATTTTATAAGAGATATCGAGCGGTTTTTGTTCATGGTGAGTGTTATAAATTTCAGCAATGCGCTCTATTCGTTTCGTCCCCGAATATATAAATGTAATGATTATTCATCAGAAAGTCTGCGAATTTCCAAAAATTGCGCTCATCTGTAAACTAATAGGCTGCGAAAGTTCTGAATATCGAATTTTTCTGCTCAACAATTTCAGTTGAAAAACCTTATGGTCCTACGGATTGGGATTTTCCGAACTGGGCACATAAGTTCACTATCGGAGTAGGAAGTTTCTAAGGGTCTGGCGGAAATTTGTTCCTAATATGATCGCAATATTCACAGTCGCTCAACTACTAGCGGATAACCGGGCGTATCCTCATGGAATATACTGCCCTGCCATCAGAGACCAACCCTTTGACGCAGGGAGAACGGAAAAGGGTTGAGAAATCTCCGCCTACAACATGAAATCGCCACAAACTTAATACCGATAATTAAATCAATTTGAAATGTGAAAAAAATGTCAAATTTTTTTTAAAATATTGCCGGAATGGTGGGTGACAAAATTCGAGAGAACGCTTCAATCGAACAATGGGGAAAGAATGGATAAAGGAAAGAGTGATATAGACAAAGGTGTTGGTCGGTTTGTCACGTTTCGGGTTAATGCAGCGTGGAAGAAAGTCCCTAGCCTTATTAAGGCCATCGCCTCAAGAGTAGATGGTGTGAGGCTCCGTAGTTGGGCTAGAAAACAGAAAAAAGATGAACGATAAGTTGAAAGAACAAGCAAGTAATCTCTAGGGGAGAATAATAGCAAAAGAAAATGAACCACCTAACTTGGCTCTTTAGTGAATTTATATGCATCAAGCTCAATGATCGATCCTCAATTTTCAAATTATTATATCCTATATCCAAGGTGTATCCAATATCTGTCATCCTTACTTCTTATTGGTCGTCTGAGTCGAACGCGAAATTCAAATTGAATCAACTAATCCAATGAAGAAGATATCACAAAATGAATTGGTAAATAATTCTTATATTCGAACAAAATTTTTTTTCCATCGATGACATCATCAATAGCCAATTGGAAAAAAATTTGATACATCTACATTATTGAATTAGCATGAACACAATAAATGCGGGAAACATTTGGACAAGCGATATCCTGTCGCCCGAGGTGACCCCAACGACGGAAATCGTTCACGGTTGGTATATAGTATACGGGAAAGGCGACCAGCCAAAGCGAGGAATAAATGCATCGTGAAACAATGAACAAACCAACACGATCACCCACATAAAAACTACGTCCCACCGGGCATCGAGGTGATGCGTTGAGTTCACGGCTACCGGACAGGGGTTGAAAATGTCATGATTTCCGATTTCTGTTTATTGCGTATCAAGGTCGACTTCTCCTCAAAAGAACATGGCAAGAAAATTCAATATGATCGCGGATTTTTAGTAGTAATCTGAGTGGATGATAGATGACGATCCCCATTTTTCTGGGGATGGATCAATGTTTGGTGGCGGTATGAAGGTGGCATTAGATTTGAACCAAAAGAGAAAACATACACTTTTTTGACTAATGAGTAACGATAGCGAGATATCTGAAGTGTACCTTCAGTTGACTCTCAACGCTCACTTCAGAAATCGCCCCCATTCCGAGAAGGACATGAACACTTAATCGACCATCATGAATGCAGTGAAAATTCTGAAAAAGCCAGGCCCTACCTCTTCATGGATCGTCTGAGTTGAGCATCAAATTGAAGGCATTTGACCTGGAAATATTTGCAACATATCATTCACACTAGTGATGAGAAAAGGAGCATCGAACATTTTTAGACGAAATTTCCATACACGATTCAGTTAAATATAACCAAACAATCCAACATCAAACTGCATGACAGAATCACACATCTCCATGTAAACCGCTCATCATCACAATACCCTAGCATAGAGCGTCAAAAATTGAACCAGAATGTAAGCCGCAGTATCATATTCTTAGATATCTGAAGTAGACGGAAGAATTGAGGTCGAGACAACTCAGTAATACCTAATCCTCAGTATAAATCGAAAGCCGTTCAACATTCGAATTGAATCTTAATACCAAAGATTTCCGGTTGGGCAATACCAAAGTTTTTTCTCGTAGTTTTAATCCGGGGATTCCCCTTCGAGCCTATAGCCTTTTTTCTCTATCTACAATAGACGTGGCTCGACACAATTCTGTATTACCAACGCAGATGCATGCTTTGTTGTTCTGGAAATATTACTTCTCTTTATTTTTCATTTCATTTTTTCATCCTGGACTGATTGGGAAGGAAGAAAAAAAGAAGTGTCCGTTTGACATATAGGTATATATATTTCATAACAGGTACACAGGTTGATCATGGCAGTTGTTTGGCGCGTGGTTGTCTATGGGATGTCATTGAACGAGTGAGGTATACATAGAGGATTGTTGGGAAAAAGAATTTGCTTGCAGCGAGGGAGAAAAATCCGTGGTCTGCCAGTCTGAAATGTGTGATAAATAATAATTATTGCTTTTACGTGTTTGCACAATGGCGTGGACCGCTTAACTCACCGACACTGAGGTGGGAGAAGATGGGTCCATGGGTGGCCTCGATGGCTTCCACGGTTATTTCTATATATCAAGCACTATTGAGAGTCAGCAAATAGGTGAAGGATTTTATAGGCACTAGGTCGGAAATGGTACATTTTGATGGCTATATGACACAAAAGAAATTCATATCCTTCCATCATTGCGTATAGTATCCTATGAAAAATTCAATATCTTCCCAATGTCGATGTGTACTAGACGATGACATTGAACCAACACGATTTATACGATATAATTCGTACATGATTGATACTGATTTTCGATACCGCTTTTCATACATCTTTTCAAGTTGAGTCGATACACGATTTCTATTAGCGAAACAGTCCTGCTAGACAGACTCAGAATCGACATCCTATCAATGCTGCAATACTGGATTTAAATATAATGCAATAGCTCATACTCATACATTCAACTGAACTATGTTGGCAATATTTTTACCGGACATATATAGAGATGATTCAAATTGTCCATATGAAATCTGCACCATAGTTCTTCCTGTATTCATTGACTTAACTTCTCCATGAATACTATTATCATCGAGATTGCCGTTTCATCATTGATTCATCATCAGAATTTGAAAAATAATATATGATTAATATTTAATTCTCATCACCAATCTCAACAAACATGATGATAATTATCTAATTAGAATTTATGTGATTTCACACTGACAGCACTACAATATTTACAATTTCACCTTTAAAAGTATGCTCCCCTCCCCCAACCCCTTCCCTTCTAAGCCTGTAATATCGGCTGGAGCTCGTTGACCAATGGTCTTGGTTTCCAAACTCTGGCATGCCGGCGCTTGGTCCACCGCTGGAACAGATCTATTTGCCAGGGGTCGGTTGTTCGCCCCTCCCGCCAAACTTAACCCTTGGTTTGGAGCCCTGGCCCATCCTTCGAGCAAGTTTGGGCCTTAAGGCTTGGCAAACTCAAACCAGACTCGGCCCGTTGCCCGAGCATCGGCATTTCCTACCTGGGATGCGCTCCAAGCAAGCCTCCGTTTAATGCGTCTGGATCAAGGAAGGTTACCTCAGTGCGATTCCCTTGCTTCCCTTCCAAGAAACCAGTATTATTTCGGATAATGGGTCGGTAAATTAGGATATGTAACGTGCCTCAAATTATTAAATGGCGATCCGACGATGAGACTCTGAGCAGACTCTTCGAACATAGGTATCCTAACTATTTATCACCATCATTTCACCTTTTTTCTCTTTGGATGATCCATTCATTATATTATTCACAGTGTCACCACTTATCCTCAAAAAATGAGAATAAAATGCAAAATGGAAGAATTAGTTCCCTCTCCAGTTCAGTAACAGACAGTGACAGGTGCCGAAAAATTCATATACTTAAAACAAATATTTTGACGAAGACATTCAAAAAATCTGGAGAGGATTAATATCCACTTGGATTCTACTCATGAATTCATTGAATATCCTTTAAACCATTTTCTTCCGTGAACCCATTTTCAAGTGATTCTCCTACATCTCTAAACTATATCGACAAAAAAAGTGCGCACGTGCGTGTGTAAATCTTTCTCCCAAGTGGTGTGTATGCGTTTCAGTGAGGGCGATGAGGGAAACGGGGAAATAGCGATCGATTTTAGAAGCGACCACAATATTTGACAGCTACAGAGCCGCAGCCGTGGTTTGTAGGCGCCTCCTGTTTCTCCCTCCTTCTCTCTCTTCAAAACAAGAGGGAGAGAATCGCTCACATGCATACCGCATTTTTTCACTCACACGGAGGTAATCCCTCTTTTCAGTTTGTGGAAAACTACCAACGATGCTTGTACATTGGTGAAGCGATGTTCTGGTAGCAATCTCTTCGAAGCTTCCGCATATGAGTGAATGAGATCGGTTATATGCCGAGGCTTTTTCCACGTGTATGTTCCAGGAGACTTTCGTACTCTCTGCACCATGCCGGCTGACATGCCAACAATAAATGAACATCACCTGTATCACCAGACTTAGTATGGTCTATAATTTTCCTTTTCTGCTACGAATTTGAAATTTTTGTCTCCGAATGGAAGCATTGTCATCGACCCATTTTTACATTTTTTAATTTTGGTTGGAAATAATGTAGAATGGTCTGAAACGTAAAAATGCGAAGTTTGGAGCCAATGTCTGTCTGTTCGCGTGTCCACTCGGGGGTCACTTTTTCTTAAATTGACCAATTAATTGAGAAAATCATTTCCGAAAAATCTGAAATTTTCTTAGATTGTTGGTATTAGTTGGAGCTAATTCTGTGCCAAATTTCAGCTTGATCGATTGAGTAGTTTCTGAGGAATAGTGATTTGTTTGTAAATAGTTTTTCGTGAATATCTCAGAAATGACCAAACCTATCCGCTTTTTTTCCAAATCTTCGTCTCGTCATCTACTATCTGGATTAGCCAGGATATATATACTGGTCGATGCAAAGTTTTGAAGATATGGCCAATTTTTGGTTTTTTGCAAAAAATTCTTGTAAAGACGCTAACTTTTGAAAAAATGGAGATATCCACTTGAAATTTGGCATGAAGGTGACTCTCGTGATTGTCATGTTTGGTATTTAAAATCAGCTCAATCGGACAGGTGGTTCCGGAGATATTCAACTTTCTAGATATGAAATGCAAAACATTTACTATAATAATACGCGAAAAGGATTGAGAGGATCATTCGCAAGCGCTCCATCAATTGATTGATGGCAAAAAAAAACGAACACGTAAAATTAACAAACTCCACAACCGCAAATCTGTAGCCGCATGTCGCTGCCGCCTACTTGTTTTTGTGTCGCACAAAGTTTTGAGATTGAAGTCTTGTTCCATAGTTTCATGATTCATTAAAGTCCATTAATGTTTAAGAGTTACGGATTCGATCAAAATTAATAAGCTGCGGGGTGAAGGAACTAATGTTCGGATGAGACTTGCCGTGTCGTTTCATTCCAACAACCCCTAATATTATATCTATTGGATATGAACATGGAAATAAACAAGAGTATGTTATTCAAAGGGTGGAAGATATGAGGAGCAACTATCAATATTCCACTCTGTGATTACTTCTGATTGTATCTTCAGGTCCTCAGGTCTCCACTGCTCCTAACATCGCCCGCTTCAGCACCTTCTATAAGATTCCAAAATGTAAATACATGGGTCCAAATCAATTTATTCTGAAAATACTTCGTATCATTCCGCAAATTCAAGTTAAGCGTTGAGCCCAAGGAAGTTGCCAAATCCGCGAAATTGAGTTGCTCAACACCTCCTTGGCTTTGCAACGAACAGAAGTTTACAGCAGTCTGTGAGTCCATTCTTTCATGGCAAACGAAATTGAATGAAATTCCGTGGCCATACACGGAGAGGAATTTTCGGTAAAAATTATAATGAAATCCAGGTAAAAATCACCCACGCGAATGGTAATTCTCTAATAATTTATTTTTGGAGCAATAAATATCCTTATGTGGACACATTTTAATAAACATTTCTGGATAATATTTATCCTTATCTGTGTAAAAATTGTCATTTTGCACGGATGAAAATGATGAAATGTTTTGGTAGTTCTTACAAATATCTATACAAAATTTACTGTTTCAGAATAGTAAAAATTACCAATTTTACCTACAGATATTGAATGTGACAAACACAAAAGTCATCACGCAGAGATTATATAAAATTTATCAATCTCACGCCTCAGATACATTCGACACTTTTTACCATTCGGAACAGTAAATTCTACTGAGCTTCCAGTAGAATTTATTGTTTTGAATGGTAAAAAAAATAAGTGCATAGAAAGCTACGCGACTGAAGTGAAACTTCGTAAGAGTAGAGTTTCTGGAGATGTTACGAAAATCCCCTTTCCTCCCTTCTGCGGCCCACCTCTTTCATATACGGCGCTGCCCCCTGCCCGATGGTGTTGGTTTTTTTCGTTACATACGGACTCTCGTGTATTCGATTCGCACCCACAAAGGCGCCTATAGAAGTTTCACTTCAAAAAGTGTCGTGCATCTGGTTAGTTGTTGATGCGTACGATAGATGTAATTTGATTGAATTGGGCGAATAAAAATTATTCTATGAATTCTATAATAATTATCAGAATAACTATATTTTTTATCCTCCGCATACATATATTTCGTGTTCGTCCATATACATTTTGACAAATGTATAGACAATTTTTGGTTTATTCTGCGAAAATTACCATACCGAATAGTAAAATTTATTTTACTTATTATAAATTTCATTATTGAGCATCAATTATTGTCGAACTTTCAGGCAGAAATTGTTCTAGGATGGTCATTTTTATCGGAAATTCTGCTCCGTGTAGTATTATATCATAACCATCTGACCCACTCAATTTATTTCATTACTTCTATTGGAAACACTTGAGCGAGCACTTGAATCATATTCTCCCGCCATCTAAATAATAAGTATGATGGAAATAAGTATGATACTTTATTTCCATCCTCAAGACACCTTTGACTTTATTGAACAGTTTCTTTTTCCTTTATGGACCTCCGAAAGATCGAAAAAATGTGGAAGCACAAAGGGAGAAATACACTAGAGAGTTCTGGATAAAGTGGGGGATAACTCAAAAATGACATGGTGGCGATGATATATATTAGAATGACCCAATGAACGGATGTATATCATTGACCCTCGGTGGTAATAAAGATATGCGTTCAGTCGCGTTATGGTATTATATACCCATTCTGCCATGGAGAGAGATTGATTTATATCACTCGAATAAGAGAAGGGGGGGGGGGGGATCGACTCGTGCTTGCTCCGACTACAATTTAAAGTTCTACCCAACTATTCTGGAACGCCTAACCCTACTCCATCCTCGTCGCCATCTAGGTCAAAGAGCCATCATCGAGATTCGTTATAATCACTACACAGAAGGATTAACTTTTTCCTGAAACGAGGAAATTGATCATAGTTCTTCCCCTTCTATGTCAAACATACCGCATTGAAGGAAGTAATGAAATCATTACGTTTGGCCATAAAAAATAGTGATTGGCTGAAATTTTCGGATTATTTCAATATCATGACTTCAGCAATTAGAAGCAATTCCCGAGTGGAAATTCCATCTGGCTGGCCCTAGACAGTCAGGACCGGCACCTATTTCGCCACGGCTATCCGCACACCCAGAAAAAAAGATGGCTGAATCAAGTCGAGAAATCGACCTGACCTCATTCGACTTGGATTAAGTTGGAACCTGACTTGAATTGAGTCGGATTTCCGACTTAAATCAAGTCGATTTTATGAACAGCATGTCGGAGTCCGGCTTGATTCAGGTCGGATTCCGACTTGATTCGGGTCGGATTCCAATTTTCAACCCATTTTTCCGACTTGAATCAAGCCGGATTTCCGGCTTGACCTTTTCCGTCTTGAATCAAGTCGATTTCCTACTTGAAATAAGTCGAAAATCCGGCATGATCCAGCCATAGATATCCTGTTTGAAGCAGGTTGATTTTCGACTTGATTCAGATCGGGTTCCGACTTGATTCAGGTCGGATTCCGCGGATTCCGACTTTCCGGCCTGGATCAAGTCGGAATCCGAGCTGAATCAAGTCGGATTTACAACTTGACCTCCTCCGTCCTGAATCAAGTCGATTTCTTGCTTGCAATAAGTCGAAAGTCCGGCTTGATTCAGCCATAGATATCCTGTTTGAAGCAGGTCGATTTTCGACTTGATCCAGCCATCTTTTTTTTGGGTGTAGAATAGTCCTTAGATGACTCAATCGACCCGGCCCTTGTGCCGAAATCCTGAGGATTCTTGCAGTACGGCTGCCGTACGCTTGCCGTATCAGCCAACTATCGGGTTACCGAACCCCTCTACTATATGGCTCGACTGATACTGAATAGCAACATAAATTATGCCTGTTCATTTTTTCTTTAATTCAGGTGGGATGGCACTAGTTTAGACAATTCATATGTGATGAGAAAGTTTGGCGTGTTTTCTCATAACGCTTCTCAACTTTCCGGGATAGGGAAGTTATTGCGATTACCCCGAAAAATCGATCTTTCGGCATATCACGTTTCAAAGTCTCAGCAGTCGTTCGGAACTATTTTCAAAAAAATGTTTGTATATATGTATGTATGTGCTAATATATGCTCGGTGTATATGGCAGAATTTTTCGTTACCGATTTCTTCCGAACAAATGGTCCGATTTAACTTTTTTTTCAATCAGTATGTCTTCCTATAATTCCGCCCTGATTAGATTTCAAATGGAATCAATCCGATAGTTCGTCAGTTAAAAAAAAAAAACGTGAAAAAATAGGTATTTTTCAATTTTTTGATTTCTTAATTTTTTCATCATTATACATTGTGGGATAAGAAGCGGGAAATTTTTTTGTAAACCTCCATGGCTTGCTCCCACTTTAACATACTCAAATTCGGAAGCGAGCTTGCGAGCGACCAATAATATTGCGTAGACCAGCCGCACCCCTAGTTTCAATATTAAAATAGTACATTTCACGCTCGAGTCATGAAAAACAGATCATCCTCTCCCACGTGCAAGATTGCCGTCCGAGCCGAAGGCGAGGATGGCAAGCACGTGGGGGAGGGTGATATGCGTTTCATGACGAGGCTTGAATATTATTTTTCGCGTGCCGAACTCGAAAAACGCCGTTTTTCGGGTTCGGCGCACGAAAAATATCTTGCATCACAAAAAAAAAAAAATATCTTGTGATCTCATTATTTTAATTTTTGTAGCGTACTCATTTTTTCCTTGCCATGAATGAATAAGTGATTCTAATTTTCATACGATTAATATTGCGAAGGAACTATTTGAGTAGTTAATAGATTATCAAATAAGTGTATTCTTTGTGAAAAAATCACTATTTTGAGTACAGAAAAAAAAGAAAACACTTTACAAAGATAGGAATTTTTTTCATCATCGTATTTGATAATGCTGTGTCACTCCTGTTCAATGCAATTTTCACAATGATTAACAATAATAATAAAGATGATAATAATAATTCATCATTATTTTGATCGTGATAAGGAATATTGACAATATTTATCATAAAATGAATCAATTACAATTTGAATTAGTGAAGGCAATGAATGAAAAAGCATAGAAATAGTTGAGGTGAGATTTATAGGGATCATTTAACAAATGAGACCTAAGAACAGCGCGGTAGGCTAGTGTTTGAGGCATAGGATTTAGTAATCTTAAGGTCCTGGGTTCGATTCCAATCATAGGCAGAATTATTTGCGTTAACAAAATTAGCGTTTGTACCCTTTATTACGGGTCGATATTCAGGCAATCATTAATCGTAAGAATGATTGGAAGAAAGAAAAAAAATTTTTTTAATCATTATTAGTAATATTAATTGTGCCCCGCCCGAAGAAGTTTTGTCAGACCTGGACCGTTGGAAAATGGCGTTACCGAAACTGTCCGAGAACTGTACAGCGCATCCCTATCGGAGCCGGACTGCCATTCAGGCTAGCCCAATATGGCTCGCAAAATTCCCGGGGACAATTTTCGCTTGAGAAGTTTGTAAAAAATATTGAGCATGGTTGAAGAAGTCAATCGAAGTATTGAAGATACGTAGAATTTCCCACATACTAGATCGTGTTTATGGTAGACGAGGGTTGACTCACTCAAGATTGGTGTTATTTATTTTGACCTCCCTCTCCTAATTCCGGGGATCGAGTGGCTCACCCATAAGGGTACATAGAACGCATTCTTACGAGTCGTCACGTATTCAACGTCGGACCTAAACACGACGGCCGCACAGCTTCTCAAATGGAAAAAAGGGGAAGACAAGTGGGAGGCGATATTTATTGGCATACCTAAAGAAAAAGAATTTTCTACCCTTGCTACCTTCATTGACGGGGTTTCGTGTGCGTCTTGTCCATGCAGCGATGCGTATTCCGACGTGGAACGCATGCCTTATTCCATCGTTTCATATATGTTGGAAAAGAGAAAGTACAATTCGGAAGGAGCGAGCAACGATTTTATGCAATGCTCAATTGGTGTGGCCAAGTTTTGTAGGGTGGTGATAGATGTCCTTTCGCTATTGGAATGCGCGGAGATGGTCATGAAACACTCAGTCCCGTGAAGGAATCCATACTGACATTCTTGTCTCCTGAATATAAGACGTGGAGCCCGTCGCATCAGCCTTCACTGATGTTAGCCCATCGCTCAAGGAGGGGTCAAAGTGTCATCACAATGTCAATATTTTTTTCGGACTATCATTATTGAAGACAAGTCATTTGTTCAGCTGTCGTTGCATAAATTAAGCAAAACAATGAGTGCTAGTGATGGAGATCAATTTAATTTATTCACTCGCATTTCTCAAGACTCTTTATGAGGTAAATCTAAATGAGAATATTTTGTTGGTCTTGATTAATGTTAAAGATCATGAATTGAGAAGAAAATTTCGCTCCACTCAACTCTATTCAATTTCGTTTTTAATTCAAACTCCCTCAATCGAATATCTCCCATCATCGGGCATTAACAAGCTTATAATTACCACAACTGGATGATGATGATGAATATATTCCATTTCGAAATGATTGAAAATAATCTCATCGGATACATTGAGTCTTGTGGGTCAGAAAATTGTGATGCATATAAATGCAATATTCATCATACCACAATAAATATTAGACAGCCATGAAACAGAACGTCGGAGGAGCAGATCCACAACAACCAGCAACAACGACACTGGGTTGTAAACTGGAAATATGTCAAAGATAATAAAACAATTAGCCATAAAACATAACGACCCCCGTGCTGAGCCGTATATGGAGGTGCGTTACCGAGACGAACACATATTAAAGGGATAGAGAAGTGTGTGTGCGAACAAATGGTTTGTATGGTGAGGAGAAATAAGAGAGGAACATTCAAACAAGGCAAGGAGAGAATGGCGAAAGAGAGGCAAATGAATGGCGACAATTGCAACAAACGTAAAGAAAAGCATCAGAGGTGGAGGAAAAAAAAGTTTGTTGGACAATGGATGCTGTGTCTGGCACGGAGAAAACCTACGTAAAACGTTGAGGTGGCTTGTGTATTACCTGGTAACATCATCGTAAAATCGAACATCTTCTGTAATAAGTCTGCCAGCAATTTTCTATTAAAACTTCCTGAATAATTATCTCAGTAGTGAAGTGGTAGAGAGTAACAAGTCGAAAAATGTAACTTCTCTCAGAAGTAGGGTCACAAAACTTAATGTGGGCATCGTTAAAGTCAATTTCAATGAAAATTCAGTACTGATTTACTTTTGTTTTCGAACGAAGGGAACCAGACCTTTTACTACCTCTTGTATCTCCGACATATCTTCAAATATCATAGGGAAAATGAACAAACAAAATTCTGATATCATTAGATACTTCTATCTAAACACAGTCGATTGACTTAAGGAAACCAGTGAAACAATTTTTTCACTTTCGTATTGTGCATTAAAATGATCCTCTAAGCTCCTCCCATTGGGAAAAAGTGAAAAAATGGGTCTTTTTTATTCTCTCAGAATAGACTCCCAAGATGAATAACAGAGATAAGAGACAATGGAACCCAGGGGTTTTGATTCTCTCATTTTACTCATTTTCAAGGATAAGAAGAAAATGAGCAACAAATAAGGGAAACAAAAGGAATGTAAGATGGTCCCACCGAAAATGTATCCGAGAGACGAAAGCATATTCATACTGCGTTTTTCTTTCTACTGACGCCGGTGCAGCAGAGGTCAATTAATACCACGTAAGCTTTTTTCGTTGATGATGCGAAGACACGAATGAAGCTCGCATCTAGTCTTTCTTCAGTACTAATACCGGCATCTTATGTATTTACGGGATCATACCTTGGAATGGATTCACTTAGTCGCAAAGTCAAATAATCATCTGCCGCTTTCAACACTAGCTTTATAGCCTTCAAATAAAACGCAGAGCCGGAATGGTCCTATTTATCTACGCTCCTCTTCTCCCATGATACTTCCTATTTCTCACCTCTCTCTGTTCTGATCGTCTAACGATTCACTAACCGATGCAGCAGAGAATTACGTCGTTGCTTCCGCCTACATAACGCGCTCTCGTCACACAAAGTTGTTTCAGTCCTGGAAATACGTGTACATGTTAATAGGATGTGTGACGGATTTAATTTCACATTAAAACTTTGTTCAATAAGTGGATGAAAATGCAAAGAAATAAAATTGTGTTTGTTACTTGCAGGTAAAAATAATTCGCTCATTGATACAAAGCGATCCAGTAAATCAACCCAGTGTTATTTTCATGCACTTAGGGAAACATGTGTTATATAATGATAAAATTCACTGTTGAACCCTTCCAGAGGCTTCTCTCTCCTCTTTTGAGCGTTCTTTAATATCCTATATCCTCTCATATGATGAAGTATAAACCATCAATATTATGGTGTATTTCTTAGTTTTTCTCCATTCTTTGCTTCAATTGAAAACAAAATTTCATGTACCATCGAGTACATTAATATATCCAATTTCATTTCATCTCGCTCAATACACGTAGGATAGCCCTCCCCCTCTGAAAATCATAATAATACGATAGAGGAAGAAAAATAACGCAGCAAGCGATTCGGCAAAATGATTCCATTAATTTTTCCATCGAGCGCGTCACTCGTGCATGCCGCCCTTCTTCTTCAGCATTTTCTTCCGCTCTTCCAACCACCTCCAACTATTCCCCCATATAATTTCTTCTTCTTCGTATCAGGCATGAAACTTATATTTTTGGTGTGTTTGAAAATATATTTGAGAATAAGGGAAGTATGGCAGGAGTTTTTCTACAAGAAGATGTTTTTCTATCATTTATCATTTTTGATATTAAAAAAATATGGTAAAAATTCTGGTGCTAGCACGGTAAAATGGGGTCATTTGTCAAGCACCTGGAATTTCCCTGTGCAGTACAGTAATTTTTCATATATTTGTATAAATTTTCCCTGTATTTATAGGAATTCTTCCGGTGCTGCATAGGAAAATTCTAAGTGCTTCGCAAATGAACCCATCTTACTGTACTAGCACCGGAATTTTCACCATATTTTTTCCTCCGTGTGAGGATATAGAATTTGAAGAAATTTTTTCACAAAATGAATGAATATATAGAAAAAATTATGGGAGGAAATTCTGAAAATAAAATAATAACTGATTGGAATTATGCGATAAATTGATCCATCTCTTTCTATTCATCTCGACAAATCCCTATGAGTACTGCCATGAATAATTTGAAGAAACGCTAACATTCAAGGTATAACTTCATACACGGAGAGAAATTTTTGGTAAAAATTACCATTCCGTTTGGTAAATGTGTTCTTCCATAAATTTTTTCTCATTTTCTAACTGGAAATTAGTAAAATTTAAAATTTCAAACAATAAAATTTGATATATAAAAATCAATTTTTATTTTCCGTTTGAGAAATATTGTCGTGATGAGAATAAATAATATCCAACTTATGTTAAATTTTACCCTTCCAGCATAGTAATTTTTGTCTAGAGTTGAATGAAAATTCTAGGTTTGGTTAGTAAATTTTACTATTTATCTGGATAAAAATCACCCTACCGGTAGGATAGCAATTACTGTACCTTCAGGGTAATTTTTATTCAGACAAAATGGTAAAATTTACTAACCATACCTAGAATTTTTATTGAAATCTAGACAAAAATTACTACGCTGCAAGGGTAAAATTTAACACAAGTTAGATATTATTTATTCTCATCAGGACAATATTTCTTAAACGAAAAATAAAATTTCATTTTTATATATCAAGATTTATTATTTAAAATTAAATTTTAATAAATTTTAAAAGGGGACGGTAATTTTTACCAAAAATTTCTCTCCATGTAGTGGCATTTCTTGTTTCTATACGGAAAAACCATACCAAAAAATATGAAAGCAAAGTTCTATTCCAAAAAACTATTATAAACCAAATGCAGAGCACCCACAATGTCGCATTGTCCATATGACCCTCATCGAAAGAGCATATATGCGTGCATTTATATCTAGAATATATCTACATATTTTAGATATACTGTCAGAGATTTCTATCGAGATATACGTGTCCACCGAGGGAATAATCACTCCGAAAAATAGTCTACGCTAGATTTCAAGATTTCAAAGATTTCAGAAGATTTCATATAATTTCAAGCTATCGAATTGAAATGTCAAAATGTCAGAAAAATTCCACAGAATAAAAGACGTAATTCTACGAGACAATTCGATCCATTTTGTACATTATTGACTTACTTCTGATGAGAATGAGATGAGGAGAATTAGGGGAGGGTAGGGCAAAACGGACCGTAGGGGCAAAACAGACCCCAAGAGCAAAACGGAAGATGTGATTTTTTTTTTACTCGATTTGACTATGAAAGTTAAGCTCAAATAGGGTCCATGTCAAAAAAACTTGCGTGAAAAAAACTCGGTCAAAAAAACTTCGTCAAAAAAAACCTGACGTAAAAAAAACCTCATTAAAACAACCTCACGTGAAAAAAACTTGTCAAAAAAAACCACAACAATAACAATAAAAATTAGAAAATAGAAAGAGAGCATCAATGGCATTTGAATAATCAGAGACGAAAAAAAAACATTACAAAAATCACAAAATCCCGTCTTTCATTAGAGACGGGAGTTTTTATATAGCGTTCCACATCTTGTGAGGTCACAGGATATTGTTGGATAGGATTTTCGAGGAGGTAGGAGGGGAATCAAGATAATTCTCGATATTAGTTTGCAAGAATTTTTACTGAAAAAATGGATAGTCCAGACCGGGATTTGAACCCGGGACTTTCCGATTATGCCTCGGGTGCTCTTCTTTTTTTTTTTCTCAACACGGTTTTATTTAAGTACGTCATTATTTACGGGTATTTACAATATTAAAAACTAGTTATGAAAAAAATTATTGGATATAATTTAATTTAATATAAACTTTGGCCATGACTGGCTCTTGAGTTTTGAACAATATTTTCAAGAGAAGTAATTTTGTATTAATACATTTTCTTGGTTATCAATCTCTATGATGACAATGTGATTAGGTTTTGAGCAGTTTTCTGTGCTAACATTATTAATTATTAATTTTTGAGCCCTAAAAAAGAGAGAATTACTTGCTGATTTGTAAAAAAAAATGGACTTTTAATTATGTGCGATCTGAATAAGAAAAAGGGAGATAATCCCTAACAGTTGAAATTTTTATTTTGATTGTTTGACCAATTACTCATTATTGTTATAATTTAAATTAATTAATTTGTTTTATATTGGGTATCTTAATTTTATTATGATTTTAAGAAATTGCCTAATATAATTTTGTATCATTATTTATATTTTTGAGTCTTGACAGACTATAAGTAATAAAAAAAAAAAGTAATACAATATTGTGACATGAGGTTCGCCTATTGTGTTATACTAATTTCAATGTACATTGTACTATATTTAATCAGTTTATCATTAAATTTTATAGAGGTTTGAAATTGTGTCTCGCAAATCTATTGCGTCTTCTAGTATTATTTGAATTATTTAGTTCTCTCATATGCTTGTCGTCAATATCCAGCCACCAAAACTGTTTATTAACTCTGTAAAAGTCGTTGAGATCAATATCGGGGATTGCTCTAGAATATTTAAAAGGGCCCTCTAAGAAATTATCTATGGGAATAATTTTATTGTTTTTATGTCTACTAATGTGATATAAAATTGGAATATCATTATCATCTTGGAATAAACCTTTTTTGTCATACGTTGTGAAGTATTGGGGCTTGCTTGAGCCACACCTTGCACGACCAATTGCTTCATGCTCTGGGAACTCAGTGAATGAATTAATCGTCTCATTATCTATGTTTCTTAATTTATTATAATAAGTCCTAGTTAAACGCAGAATGAAATTATCAATCCCTCGGGTGCTCTTCCAACTGAGCTATCCGGCTCCTAGCCACTTTTTCATTTCGAAATGTACCAGAAATTATAGACTTACAGCATTATTCCCCTTTTATAGACAATACTTTTTCAATCAGAGAAATAAGAAATATCGATCGTCCCTTTCATGTAGAATCAAAACATAAACGATAGAAACATTCTGGTCGCCCCAAATACAAGTTAATCTCACAGATTTTAGTGACACGAGTTGAATTTAACAAGAGTTTTATTAGTCAGAAGATTAATTTTCCAAAGTCATTTTGACCAGGTTTTTTTAACGAAGTTTTTTTGATGAAGTTTTTTTGACGTGCTCTCAAATCAAGTAATATATATAGATCAAACGGTCTAGAATGAAGGGTGAAAGGTCAATTCAAGAACGAAATGATCTGAGGAGATGCTGGAAAGTTAATTCAAGAGTCAAATGGTCTAGAGGGAAGGCTGAAAGGTCAATTCAAAGGTCAAACGATCTAGAGTGGAAGGTGAAAGGTGGATTCAATGGTCAAATAGTCTAAAGTGGAGGCTGGGAGGTCAATTCAAGCAGCATCAGTACTTGAATCGACCTTTCAAACTTCACCTTAGATCGTTTGATCCTTGAATTGATCTTCCAGCCTCCATTCGATACCGTTTGACCCTTGAATGGACCTTTCAGCCTCCACTCTAGACCATCTGACCCTTGAATTAACATTTCAGCCTCTCCTCAGACCGCGTCATCCTTGAATTGACTTACCACCTTCCACTCTAGACCATTTGACCAATATATATTACTTGATTTGGGTGCATCTTTTATAGCCAAATCGAGTAAGAAAAAAACAGACAAAAAAATAATATGGTCCGTTTTGCCCTTCGGTCCGTTTTGCTTTACACTCCCTTATCAAATCTTAAGTAAAGTGATACACAAGTTACTAGAAGTATACTCGTCTGTGATAAGGGATCCCTCCGAATTATAGTAAAAAAATTCTCTAAAAGAATACTGAAACAATTCTTCGTCACATGCCCCTTCATTTACCTCTCCCTCATTTTTTAAGATAGCTCGAAATGGGATTCCAGAAGAGTTCATGGAATTCATGAATTCTTCCAGGATACTTCAGAGATTTCAAGAAAATGTCATGGGATTTCCCGGATTTCACGGGATTTCTCAGATTTCAAGATTTCCAGGATTTCAAAAATTTCAAGAGATTTCATGAGATTTCAAAGGATTTCAATCCAATCTGTACACCAAATTTCATGAGTGATTACCCCCTCGGTGCCCACTTACATTCAGCATATATCTGGCATACTATATTTTTTGCCGAAACATAAATGGATATAACTGAGATATATGTCTAGATATATGTTCTTCCACGCGGGCAATAGAAGCTTGTGTATGAGTTAAGTTTTCTCGTTCTCCCGTTTCATTGAAAAATAAATTATGAGTCAGTGAATCGTCATATTCATACTGCGGGTGATGTCCAAATTGCTTCCAAATTAAATCCATTTCCGTCAAATGCTATAGGGAAAGACAATCGGCGTAACCCTCACTTGGGGGTAGGAAGAGATGTCTTTGAAATGAACCTATTACATAGAAGCCGAGGAAAATTCAACATACACGTCCAGGTCCAACCAAATACTGAAACATAACGACTTACCCTCTTTTCTCGATAAAGTCTTGCTCATTAACTCAAACTAAATAAGCATCTTTATATCTCTGAGATTGGTAATATAAGCCAGGTGCCTCTCTTCGACATCCCTCACTCTCTAGTTTGCCTAATGAATAAAGGAGAATGAAGAAGAAGACAAAGTGGGAACACAAGAAGGGGAGAGATAGTGAGGCATCAAATCGCCTCGAGTAATTACTCGTCATTACGATCGACTGATACCACATGGCGAAATTCCAAAATCGCGGAGCACTCTCTAGCTACCAACGGCTTTACATTTATACATAATTCATCTTCTACGGTTGGAAGTGTGCGTTATTTATGGGTCGCTCGTTTGGGGTGACGGGAAGAACTTGAAGAGGGTATGTTTTTACACACTCAAGATTTATCTCAATCTCTGAGTTCATCGTTTTGACATTGCATAAAACTACTTAGTATGACGTGAATAATGAAAACCATTATTGAATCGATAACGAAGGAAAACTGGAAAATGAAATCAGAAACATGAATGAAACAGGTTATTTTAAGATTTTGTCGAAATGACCAATTATCATCAATCCATGCAAAGAAGTTGAAGTAAAATGGTAGTATATACTAAATATGGGATACATACCAACTCAGGGCACATAACTTCACTTTAGGGTTGGCTTTTGATGAATTTCTTTGCTTTGCATGTCTCTTAGTGCCAGAGAGGTCTTTTAAAAAATGGGTTTGGTGCAGTTCGTGTACATATCTTCACATTTCAAGGTCTCTACAATGGTTCTGGACCATTTTCAAAAATGTGTGTGTGTGTGTGTGTGTGTGTGTGTGTGTGTGTGTGTGTGTGTGTGTGTGTGTGTGTGTGTGTGTGTGTGTGTGTGTGTGTGTGTGTGTGTGTGTGTGTGTGTGTGTGTGTGTGTGTGTGTGTGTGTGTGTGTGTGTGTGTGTGTGTGTGTGTGTGTGTGTGTGTGTGTGTGTGTGTGTGTGTGTGTGTGTGTGTGTGTGTGTGTGTGTGTGTGTGTGTGTGTGTGTGTGTGTGTGTGTGTGTGTGTGTGTGTGTGTGTGTGTAAACAAAATTTTGGCTCGCGTTCTCTCTTAAACTAATGGTTTGATTTGAGTTTTTTTTTTCTCAATTGATGTGTATTCATGTAGCTTCGACCTGATTAGATTATGAACATGATCGTCTCAGCGGTTTTTGAGTTATTTCAGTAAAACTTGTGTAAATTCAAGTGTTTTTTTTGCAATCGATGTGTCTTTGAGTAACTCGGAACTGAGTGAAATTCGGACAAAATCGTTTCAGCGGTTGCTGTGTTATTAAGTTATTTAAAAAAAGCAATTTTTTGAATGTCAACAAATTATCAATTTTTTTGTTTGATCGATTCGATCAGATAAATTTGCCCCCCTCCCCCTCATTACCATCTACTCATTCGAGATTTTCGATCATTTCGATTTCGATACAATTTTACCGTATCATCTCCTTTTATAATATGGAGTAGCACAAGCACTTTAAGGTTAGTGCGCGCTTCGCGTGTCTGCGCCTTCATTTGTTTACCGGATGTACGTCATCATCAATATCGATATTATTCTCCATTCGACTTTCGAGTGTTTTTCGATAATTTCGATTTCGATACGATTTTACCGTAACATCTCCTTTTATAATATGGACTAGCATATGTTTTCTGACTGCGCCTTCATTTGTTTACCGGATATACGTCATCATCAATATCGATATTATTTACCATTCGACTTTCGAGTGTTTTTCGATAATTTCGATTTCGATACGATTTTACCGTAACATCTCCTTTTATAATAAGGACTAGCATATGTTTTCTGAGTTTAGTGCGCGCTTCGCGCGCCTGCGCCTTCATTTGTTTACCGGATGTACGTCATCATCAATATCGATATTATTCTCCATTCGACTTTCGAGTGTTTTTCGATAATTTCGATTTCGATACGATTTTACCGTAACATCTCCTTTTATAATAAGGACTAGCATATGTTTTCTGAGTTTAGTGCGCGCTTCGCGCGCCTGCGCCTTCATTTGTTTACCGGATGTACGTCATCATCAATATCGATATTATTCTCCATTCGACTTTCGAGTTTTTTTCGATAATTTCGATTTCGATACGATTTTACCGTAACATCTCCTTTTATAATATGGACTAGCATATGTTTTCTGAGTTTAGTGCGCGCTTCGCACGCCTGCGCCTTCATTTGTTTACCGGATGTACGTCATCATCAATATCGATATTATTCTCCATTCGACTTTCGAGATTTCTTCGATAATTTCGATTTCGATACGATTTTACCGTAACATCTCCTTTTATAATATGGATACCACCGTTACTCTCTCAATGTTAGTGACAAGGCTACCCAAACTAACGAGATCGGCTGGCCGCCCGAGGGATTGCGTTGAGAGAGCAGCACAATTTGACGTCATTTCCTGTTCCAGACTTCTGTCGCATTGAGGGTGGTTGGGGTGAGTGATAAAATGTTTACACATCAAAAATCTCATATCTTCGTTGCTCGATCCGGTTGAATGTTGATTACCGCTACACTTGAGTAACTACCAAAATTATTAAATTTCCTTTTTCACTCATGGGTTCATTGTTCAACGACAAAGTGATCCTACAAACAAACGGTATTATTGAACTTTTTTCCAGTTTCGTTTTTTTCCTTTCAAGTTTCATGTAGGCGACGGCGTGCCCGATGTCTTTTCCCCCCATAAAGTTCCACTTTGGAGTCTACTCGTGGAGACCGATTGTATTCCCTGAGTTACAAATACCAACCTACATCCACCTGAGAGGTTAGTTCCATCTTCACGCGTGTGTCAGCGCGTCGAAAGTATATGCTCTCGTGCACGCCCTCCTCCCACGAGTAAGTGTCCAACCAATTTTTATCATGAGGAAAAAAGTCTTTTTTTTTTCTAAATGTTTTGGAGGTGTGGCATAATTCTGGAACAGATCGCGTGTCTCCACTTATATTCTCAATGTTCGTAGTCCTCTAGCCTGGAAGGACATCATGATGAGTCTTATTTTACTAAATTGTTAGTATTGATAGAGGAGACGAAGCGACTGATGTTTCTTACACGCTCTCGAGACGTTAACATCCCTCCTCGTTCACCTCAGAATTTTCTACCTTGTCATCATTTTGAAATACAAGCATTTGGGAGTCACGGACGGATACAGTCATCGGTTTTTGCCCCCTCGTTAATCAAAATTGTCTTTTTTGCGGAGTCATCTCGAGCGGGTGTGTGCGAGCTGTCAAATGTTTTTAGTCCCCGTACTTCAGGGACCAGAGCGAGATGGAGATTGAAACATGAGAAAGAGGTTGGTTAACTCGAATGAATGGAACGTAGTGAGTGAATGAATGGAAATGTGTGGGTGAATATATTTGGTTAATTCGTGAAGTCCCTAGTACCGTTTTCATCCTCAGGACGAAACACCTTTTCCATAATTGGTACAGGTCGTCTCATCATTTTCAATCTGTACATCGTCAAGTCATGAACACGTACAATTATGTGTTTATTGAATTCAATGAGAATCAATAGGCGATTCCTTCTATCTTCATTCTTTTGATGCATCTAATGTAGGAAAGTCCTCTAACGAAGTCAAAAGTATAAGAGAGGACCAGGGACAGGTCAGCCGTATTTTTACGGTATAAACGCCTACTGATCAATGTGTTTACAAACTATCTAATCATTACGGTGAATCTCTGCTGTTTTCTCTACAATCATTCACCACGAGGACCCTCAGAACTACCACGAAAAAAGATCAAAATATTGCTGTAGGTCTTCGTTTGGAATGATTGAACGAAAACCTCATCGTTAAACTCTCACGTACGGGGCCCTCCTGTCACCGAGCGTAGCATGCGTTGAATACGACCCAAATTTGATGACTTCTAATTGATAAAAAATTCACAAACAAATGTGAAATCGAAGCTACAGTTTTCCTCTTTTTGATGATGTCTGGATGGTTAAGATGGCATTTATGGTTTTGGAAATAATTGATTTTGAGGGGAACTTTTCATTTTCCCATAGGTCGATGCAACCCAGGTGGGAATTAACGCCCGGCCCAGGCCTGGTCAAGGCTTGGACCAAGGCTAGACAAGCCTGTCCGAGGCTTGGTATTCTGGCCTGGTCCAACCCTGGAATGGAACACGGGTTCAAGCTTGATCCATGGGTAGACGCCAAGCCTTGGTCAAGCCTTGGACCAAGCTTCAACCAATATCCGATTAATATTTGCATAAAATGTTTAAATAATATTTTCCCATCAATTATTATTAATTTTTGCGTCGTTCTCGACGTGAGTCAACTCCAATCATAATTTTGACAAAAGATTTGGAAAAAAAAAAAATGGTTCCCGCAAGGACTTGAACCCGTCACCGTCAGATCCAAAAAAATTTCGGAAAAATTAATAATTTGATTGTTTTTTGTAACTAATTATAATTTTTAATTCGGTTGGCGCACATTCATTGGTGGTGACCAACCCTCCGGTTATGTTGCCTCTGGATATATCGCTTGGTCACCATTGTGCAGTCCAGGAGATCTGTTGAAGATCTGCAACTGGAGCACGAACTTAGCCCACTGCGCTATTCCATTCACCTTTCAACACTATACATTGAATCGGGTTATGAACTCAATCTAGCACTTCTTCCTCAATCATCCGATCTTGACATTCCATTTTCTCGGAATTATTGTATGAAGCATTGAAAACTATTACTTTTTGTTCTTGTTCAAACAATTGTTAACAATATTATGATAGCCAGTCTCGTGAGAACTTGGGATTTAGCCTGATTCGTGTCCGGTCATTGCAGAGGGTTGGGTATAGTTCGGTCCAAGCCTGGTATTACCGAATCTTGGCAACCAGGCCTGGAAACATCTTGGTCTAAGATTTGCTACCAGGCTAGAATGTAGCATAAAAATGGTGTCTCTATCGAGGCTTGGGTGCCAGTCTTGGATAGACCCTGGTCGGAGCCTAATGCTCCCAAGGCTTGGCTACCAGTCCTGGATGCTCCTTGGTCCAAGATTTGTTACCAGGCTTCAATATGCCATATAAAACCGGTCTTCGTCGAGGCTTGGGTACCAGTCTAGGATAGGGCCTGGTCCAAGCCTACTCTTTTCGAGGCTCAAATACCAGTCTAGGATAGAGCCTGGTCCAAGCCTAATACTTTTGAAACTCGGATACCAGTCCTGGATTTGCCTTGGTTCAAAACATGTCACCAGGCTTTGAAGTACAATGTGAATTCCGTTTTCATCGAGGCTTGGGTGCCAGTCTTGGATATAGCTTGGTCCGAGCCAGGACTGGCAAGGCTTGGATACAAGCCCTGGGCATAGACTGGGCCGGGCCTGGTATCCGAGGGTCCTAAGTCCCAGCCTTGGACATAGCCTGGTAGAACCATTGGTGCAAGCAAGGGCCAACCTAGGTATGCCAAGGCTTGGAAATCTAGGCTGGTGCAAGCTTAGACCGGTTGTCAAGGCTTGGCGTTTCCCACCTGGGAATGCATCAACCCCGGCCTTGAGGGGTTAAAATGTCAGCCTTTTTGCGATAATTGAACCTGGTCTAGTCATCAACAATCTCTAACAAAAACCTGAGATAATGAACGAAAACAGATGTTGTCTATTCAGGGACGATGGCAACTTGAAGAAGAGGGCGGAGAAATCAGACGCAAAGTCAAAAGGCTCAAGGAGAAGAAGCGAGTGACTAGTAAATCCTTTTATGGGGTAAGGAGACCAATAATGCGAGGAAATCTCATTCACATGTATTGATCCGCACACACCTCAAAAAAAGAGGGAATCACCTTGAAAAACTTTGTGAATGAAACGGCGACGAAACCGCAAATTAAATTAGTGACTCGCGGAACGAAGTTTAACGCGCTATACGGTACACCTCTCAAGAGATGGCATAAGAAAGCGTTTGCTAACCGCTGTTTAACTCGGCTTAATTACCAATTAGCCAATAAAAAGGCTGTTCCCCAGTAGCGGATGTCTTGTGGGCCCACTCACGCGTTACCTTTCCCACCCCCATAAATGTAGTTGAACTTTTTCTGCTGTGGGCAAGTGTAGATACTAAGAAAAACGAGAGTGTATAATTATGTGCACCAGGAGCAAAAAAGCCGAGGACGGACTGCGCTAGAAGGGGTCTCTTCTCATGACTGTCATATTCGCTCCACAATAAATGCCTTTGAAAGGATCTTTCATTTTTTCTCTTGGTTCGGGATATACGACTAACTGTCTCCGGAAACTGATTGATTGAAGTGATTTTATTACCCCCGATGAGCCCGTGAGAGGGGGTATATGCGTTTGACTACACTCGACCTCACTGTTAGAAAAAAATGGAAATTTCATGGACAATTTGGTAGTAATTTTCATAAGAATGACACTGAATTTTCTTTAGGGGAGAAAAGCGTATGAAATTTCAAGTTTCAAGTAAAATCCAAGTGGGTTTATAATTTTCAAGTAGGAGTAACACTGAAATTTCAGGAATGACTTGGATTCCCAATTGAGCATGAATATTCAGTACCAAAATTACCTGAATTCTCAATGAATTCGAAATTCATGAATATATTCTCCTGAATTTTCCATATTTTCTGAATTCCTACAGAATAATTGCCCTTCAATTTACAACTTTCATTGATTTTCTTCATCCGCTTATGAGAAAATCAATGGATTATATAATTTTTCAATTCCGAAATTTTCTGTACTTTCAGTGGAAATGATACTTGTTAAAAATTTCCGGAATTCGGCGTGGAAAATTCCGATTAAAATTTTTAACAGTACACTGAAAAAAAGAAACCCGTAAATATCCTAAGATTCACACGAGGAGCGCGCTTCGAGTGAAAAAAATCAGTGAAAATCCTGAGATCTCCGGGTTTTCGACGAAGATTTTCGGATCTTCACAGGCGCTCCGCCGGGATAACAACGGAGTTCCCCCACATTACGATCTAACCCAGTGAAAACCCGGTGGCAAACCAAATATAATCAATATAACCAAATATAAAGACTTTTCGTTTACGTTTCAGTTTACGAGTAAAGGAAAAGGTACATTTGGGCACGAGGTGAACGTAGCAGCAATGTCGAAAATGATTTTAACAGATCTAGTGAATAAAACGTAAAATCCCCACTGAAAGGGAAATTAGAAAATACGTAGGCGCTACTGGTCCTTCTAGCGCGGCAAAGTTTAAATTGCGTATAAAAAGGCTGGCGAATACCAACAATTTACCCAACCAAAAAAATTACGAATTAAAACTTTTTTTTTTCTGAAGCGCTAAATGAAAACAACTAAACATGAAATGGGAATTAGAAATTGAACAACCTTGTCAAAAAAATTGTAGATAGAATCATTTAAAAAGCGGAAAATAAAAAAAATTGAAAATTAACAACCCTCGACGGTCACGCTGTGAACTGAATGATAAAAAATTGAAAAAGGAGAAAATAAAAAGATAAAAAAATTTTAAGAAAAAAAAACTTGGACAGCAGAGTCGGGGGGGGGGGGGGGCACTTAAAATAATGAAAACATCGGTGTTCCCTCCCCCCACTCTGCTGTCCAAGTTTTTTTTTCTTAATATTCTTTGATCTTTTTATTTTCTCCTTTTTCAATTTTTCATCATGCAGTTCACAGCGTCACCGTCGGGGGTTTTCAATTTTCAATTTTTGTTATTCTCCACTCGTTCCTGCCATTTGTTTCTAGTTTGCTGATTATAGAGAAGGGACCCACTTTTTGACATGATGCTACCAATGCATGATCATATGCCATGTGGCATCAAATATTTTCCATCTTTAGACAAATCCATTGGACCAATGGTCTATCGAAATGAATTATGAAGCTATTGGTATCAATCCCAACGAGTTGCACTTCAATGCACACGCATTTGAGAGAAAGTGCTCAAGCGACCAACAATGGGCATCTGATTGTTGTTTTCAGCTTATGAATATGAATGAAAATCTGGTGATTCCTTATAATGAAGTCTATCAATAATCTTTTTTGGGGATTTTCGTTTTCTCAATTTTTTAAGGGAGTGTATGAATTCGTATCTCACTCGATTCGTGATGATGGAAATCTTTCGAATATCATTGAGCCCATTGGATAATAACTCCGGGATAAAATAAGAATATCATTGAAGCTACAAAATTTAGATCATAAGCAATAACCCAACATTCAATTTACTGTCTCTGCTGTAATTAGAAAGCAGTTTAGAAAATCATAATACGTGGACGTCCGCATGAACAGGTCCCACTTTGACGTTATTGGGCTTATACATATTACCCTATTCTTGATATGATTCCCTCATTTCAAAACAGGAATGACCTTAAAATGGTGGAAAATGACATCCCTATCGAACATCAGAGGAATAATTTAACCTAGGCTTAGACGGGAGACGTGAACACAAAAACGTGAATATCTCGGAGACTAAATACTTTTCATGCGCATGTCCATGACATCTTATAATATAACATCTTATTTATTTTGAACTTTAGATCAAAGGTCATGACCACGAAACTATTCTTAAAGGTGTCTGAGCATCACACGCAGGTTCCGGTTTTATCTTCCTCTCTATTCATCTTTCATTATTATTTTCTTTTTCAACGTTCTACCTTTCTGGTTACCCCCTGACACCCACGTCGTTTCCGGTCGGATCCACCTCCTTTTTCTCTCTCTACATAATCATTCAAGAAGGAGTGACGAAGATGATGAGATGAGGATCCGCAGAGAAGTATCATCGAAAGAAAAATAATAAGAATATACTCAAGAAAAATAAGAAGTTTTGTTTGGACCACAGGATGTTTTTTGATGCACCTCATGGGTCACTAATAATTGCCCAGTCCTTTCCAACCGTTATTATTAAGCCGATATTTCACTAAGGGGACACACGTTTGCGCATATAATTTGAAAAAGCCCTCTAATTATGGGTTAGTGGCACAGACAGACGCAGAGACAATATATGGAGAGGCCCCCGGTGATATGAGGGATGGTGCATATAATATTGGAAGAGAGAAATGAGTGAGAGAAAAATGAAAAATGGATAGAAGAATGACGGGGGGAGGAAGGGAAGGGGGGAGGGGAGGGGGCGAGAGAGAGAGGATGGGCGAGGCACTTGGAGGCCTCACTCGATTCGCCTACGCGTCAAACATGGGCTCCACTCCTTCGTACTTTATTATTATCAAGCGCCTCTTTTTTTTAATTCCTCTGTACAGTTTTATTCCTTCTCTTATATACTCTCCATCTCTGTTCAACACTCAAGGGTTTCCCTCTTTCACTCTGGTACTACACAGTGAGCAGCCTTCCTCACACGACCCTATTTCTGGTACACAGGAAATTCTCGACTGGGGTTAAATAATCAGAATGCCTGGAAAATGAAATACCTCAATACAGTGGATACAATAGCTCTTGTGATCGACAATACATCAGCTAAGCTCGAGAATCAACGAGATCTAGGATTGTCATTGAAAATCTCTGGATTATCCGCAATGAGTTCTGGATCACATCTTTCAAATATTGAAATTATGAAAAAGTCTATATCACATGTTTGATTTCAGGGTTTGTTAAAAAAAATGAAAAAAAAATGATTGAATGATCAAAACAGACTTGACATTTTCATTCTATAAAGAATTATCCGTCGATCTCATCTTGTATGGAAAACCTATTCAAAGGATTCTTTATATTTGTGGGGGTTGAGAGATTACGGTGAGAATGGAATTGAGATAGGGTAACAATGAAATTAAGAATACGAGCAGGCCCCATTGTACTCAGTATTGTCGAGTTTTCCGGAGTGAAGACGAGCCCTAGAATCGAGAGAGTCCATTTGCAGGTCTATCTGACGCAAATATCAATATTTGATTTTTCATCCTCTCCCATTTGTTGACTGCACTCAATATTATCTTTGAGGATTATGGATGACAGTCCCTGGCATTCGTATAGTGGCGTGTGACTCAGTAGGCGAGGTCCAACGGTGAGAGGTCCAACGGCAACAAACCTGAAAATTGATTGACGTGAACATAATGACAGAACCTATCAATGTTACACTGGAAGGTTGTACCCTCTAAATGATGCTCCAACCTTCTAAGTTGCACACGCCTCCAGGTTTCTGAGGAGTTTCCACTCGTTTATCGTTAGGAATTACGCGGCGGCCGTTTCACCTGAAAAGAAAGATGAAATTATGTTCTGGAGATAGAAATCTTGGGTCCAATGATTGCTGGAGATTCAAAAAGAGAATGAGCCCAGTTTCAGTCATCATCTACTTTTTTTTTTACCCTTGACGAAAAATGAGGGCAATTAAGAGCCATCGACAGGTATGATTCCAGAGTGAGATTTATTTCACCATGTTATTCTTCGGAAATCAATCTCTGAAGTAGTATTAATTGTCGTGAGAGAAAAATTCAAAGAATCTGGCCATTTTTCATTCCACAAGCACAAGATTACAATTTTTTCTCCTTTAATTACATGAAGAGTGAATGTGATTGAAATTTCACAGCATGAGATTGACGGAAACTTGCGGGCGGATCGAGTCCGACTCTGCGATAACACCCAATTGCACCTGACACAATAATACGCGGCTGGAAATGTGCGTGGGATTTGCAACATGTCGTTCTCTGTTTAACACATGATATACCGTTTAAAGTCGTGTTAACTGGTGCATGCCTATCTGGAGTACGACTTGACCACAGCGGTGACTCTCTTAGAGCAGGAAACGCTGCCAGAAACACTGACATATCGCAAATAACACTTTCACTTCAATCTTGCGAACGAAAGTCTTATTCAGTTTAATAAGTTATGTTATTTCAAAAGAATAATGAAATAAAAAGAAAGCATACAAGAAACCACGTTTAATGCAATTGGTGAGGTCTGGTGTGCGTAGGTGTTGATCATAAAATCTGATGGGACGAGACTGTGTAAAATCAATTATGTTACACTCATGGTCAATGGGTCCAGGCGTGGTACTGACTAATAGAATGATTTCGAAACAAAAAAATCAAGGCCCAACATCATACCACCACTTGTACTATTCTCGAGTCTTCAAATTTTTCATGCTGTTTCATCCTTTCCTCTTAATCATCAAGTGTTTTTTCGACATTTAGACTTCAACTCATCATCCGAGTGTCTGAGCATGAGTCTACAGGCGGGTGATGTACGGTTGGGTCTCATCATCATACTCATAATCCATCGGAGAGAGGTGGGTGGGAAGAGGGGCGGGGGGGGGGGGGGGGGAGAGCAAAATGAGGGAGTAAAAAAAACCAAGAAAAAAATTGACCAAAGAGATCGCCTTCGATGCTTCAATGCACTGACGGTATGTTTGTTTTCTTGTGGGCGGGTCCGAGGGGCCAAGAGCGCGCGAGCTGGGTACTACGGCTCCTAAGCTGCAAGTCACGAGCCAACAATAGTACAAATAATAACAAGCCAGGAGTCTGTGGTGTTCCAGAGTAAAAGGAAAGATTGAGAAACAGAGAGGCACCTTCCTAACCGGCTTGTTGCTACCAGGCTACCCCCGGCTTTAAGCTTCATCCACAGTAAATTTTCTTATCTGAGTGATCAAATTCACAGAAAAAGAAAAAAATTCATTTCGAAACCCCTTGCTTCTCTTTTTTTGAATCAAATTTGGTTTGGGCCTGAATGTCCCTGATCTAATGAGCCTATGTAAATTGTGGAGATTCATTTTCGACGTTAATACTGCTAAGGTATAAACCACTGGCTCAGTTGCCCTTCATTGAAATGAAGAATCACTGTGGATGATCCTTAAATCAGAATAGGCAGCATGCGTTGGTCTTCCATGAGGGTATTGCATTCCCATCGTAGCTACTACCATGGTCCCCGTTGGCCACGGCACCGTGAATACACACCGTGGCCACTGCCGTCATTCCCAGAGTCTGTACGAGGGCCCACCCACCACGCACGATATCCTCCGCGAGCGCTTGCTACCGGTATTGAATCCAGTATATTGTTTTTGTCCTGGTCATGAGCGCATAAAGATTATTTGCATCTACAATGAACTCCAACTAGTTTTTCATGCTTATTTTTCGAGGAAGTATGTGTATTCCATTTGCTACGAACTAAAAACTAGAACAGCTAAAATAATCTGAATATCAATTGGCGATAAAAATTAATTACAAAAAATAAAATAGATTATGATGAACGAGTGTAGATGAACATGGATGAGTATTAAATGAAATAAAATGAATAGAGAGAGGCAGGAGGGTAAGTATAGGGGGCCCAAGAGAGACCGAAAAAGAAGATGAAGAAGTGTAACCTTTTGTACGGTCGTAATAGCACCTAATACGGCAGCGTAGATATATATATATCCTTTGCCTTAGCAAAGAAGAAACTATAGTTTATAGTGATTACATGGAGTCAGGTCCTGGCAATAAACCATGGTGGCTATGGTAGTCCAGCATAAACGCATCTTGCCGAGCATCTTGCCGAGCATCTTGCTCTACTAACACAGCAGTAGAATCTGGTTTATTTCCAGTAATACCCAATGTCCCTTGTCTGGCAGATGATCGGAATCCCGATGTTGGGTCTAAACTCTTCTACAAAACTCCCTAAAGACCAATTTGAAAAACGCAAAAAGGACGATATGGCCCTCACTTCAAGCAGAAAAAGCAATTACAGGACACTCGATGCAGAATGACTCTGCATACGGGTGTGAGGAAGAGAGTAGAGCAAAAGAGAGGAGGACAAAAATACCAAGTGCGAGAGGACATTGAGATGATGGGAGGAAAGAGTTTGCTGGCCACAACACCGGGAGCCATCCTACTGGAATTTAAATTATAATTATAGTGTTTAATATCACACGAGGGAGAGTATTGGTGCGTTCCATCGCTTCTCTGCCTCTCCCGCGTCATATTCCTAACAGAATCCGTGGCCAACGACTACCGAGACATCAACAATCTCTCACCTCTCACTATAGCACATCAGACGATCGTTTTTCTCAGTAGCCACTTCAGATAATGGTATGCTTTGTATGCTACCTTATTCTCCAAGTTTGGGATCACATCAGAATCTTTATCGAATTATCAATGGTTGAATGACGACGAAATTTTTCCCAGCTGTTTGGCGCATCTGAACTTAGCTCGTCAGTTTGAGGGCGAGATTATTGCTCTTATAGAAAATTTAATTTGTTGTTAACGAAGTTCGTTAACTATTAATGAATGACAGAGCTGAATACGAACAAATAAATATTCGTTAATAGTATACAAATGATTCACTTAAGAGGTCGAAATTGAGCGAAAATATTCATGTGACATGAATATTCATTATTAGTGAACGAATTCATATTTTAGAGGAATGAATCAATGAAAAAAGTCGAACCGAATGGCTTCGTTAACAATAACTTAACCTTTCTGTCAGTGTGGATAAGGCAATTTTTTTAGTAAATCAATTAGAGAAATATGATTTTGTTCCAATTTAGGAAAATCATATTAAATTGTGGAGAATAATTCTCTGATTGTCTGATTGTCTATTGCTTGGAGGTATGAGCCATAGACTGAAGAACATTAATACATAATACATGCATGTAATAGTTGATCAGATTGATCAGGTTGTCGAGATTTCCAACCGTAAACATGAGAGAATCAATTTCATGATCGAGATGAAGGTTGACGGTCAAATTCCATTTTTATGCTTACTCCTGATCCGTAGAGACCACCAGATCATCACTGAACTGGTATCGGCAACAAACTTGGACTGGCAAATACGCCAATTTTTTTCCTAATCATCCTTGGATTCAAAAACGAGGTACAATATTCATGCTGGTTGAACGTACCTTCAAACTAGGTTATATAGGATTTTTGAATTGAAACTTGGATTTAATTGTTTCAACTTTGAAGAGAAATGATTATTCGAAAGAATCTATTGAACAGCGGATGAATGTAAGACTGGAAGAATTGAGAAAACAGGACAATCTTGAGGCCTTTGTGATACTAGTGGAAGAAGTTGTCGAGAAGAATAAGGCCTTGCCTTTTACCATATGGGGAAGGGCTAAGATCGAGGGACAGGTAATTGCTAAATGCAGTTGATTTCACTCCATTACATTAGTGATTTGATTGACTTCATTGAATCCATGATTTTAGCGATTGCAACCTTGATTATCAGTGATTTCATGGCTCACCATGATTTCATTGACTCCATCAAACTGAAATCAGTGACTTCTACATAATTGAAATCACTAAAATCTCACCAAATCGAAATAATAATTTAAACCGAAGAATTATATATCAGAACTATCGATTTTATTATTATAAAAGATTAAAGAACGATTACAAATCATCATCATTACATCTAAATTCATGAATTATCCTAGGAGTATTTTTTTAGTTCTCTTAAAATTTTAGGGCCACTTATTAAATTTCCCTTATCATCAGAATTCGGAGGTGAAATAGTTTTCCGATAATCTTTGATATCGACATAGCATTGAGCCGTCATTGCAATATGCATACAATATAAGTTTTTCCTTCTGAAAATTTTCTTCCAAAGTGATAGTTGAATTAACAAACCATCAGCATATAAATTTCTTTAAGAACAAGGACTTAGTACTAATGTGCTGGGATGAAATTCGATATCTATGTTAATTATGCATTCATCTCGTAAATGAGCATGTATATGAGGAAATAGCCCATAGATAACACGCTCAAAACAATTTTGTGTGACAAAATCATGTCGTAAGAGCCTTTCGCCCTGCGATTTATTTCCGAATAGGACCGATGATAACAGTAAAGTCCACGAACAATCATGGAATCGTTCAAACATGGGCATTATTTAAGCCTTATCCATGTACCAGAGAATTTCACTCCCTGATTTATGAAACATCAATTAATCGTTTTCCATAATCATCGAGATTTTTCAAATAGGAAATAATTATATGAATCAAAATAAATATCCTGTCTGTAAACACGTGTCTCAATAAAATCCAGGAAGCCACCACATACACAGGTTACTGTATTCTCAGTATAGCAGTGAAACTCGTTACTAGACTGACGGAATCTTCTATTATCGCTTTACGCGGAGTTTAATAGTTTAGCTACTTGCTAGAGCTCGAACAGGGACCTGTCTCTTTCATATCCAGGAGGTAAGATGCCATTGCCCCATGGCCACAATGCCTGTATGTGATGTTATTACGTGGCCTCACGAATGTATTAATGAAATTTATTAGCAGATGTAAGTGCGTGGACGTACGCGTTAATGGATTTCGAACCACCATGGTGCAATAATCCTATGTGAATCACCGGTAGAAACATGTAGTCTTGAATGATGGTGGTGAGAAAAATAGTTCACTTCATATATGACTCCTTGATCTGATTCGTTCTATTCCTGCTTCATTTTGAACGGTCGAGGAGTACAGATTATTTCCATTTCTGAAAGCAACGGCTGAGGCTGTTCACTCTTCTCGTCAAACACGTTGGATGATGATTCTTTCGAGGTGCATCTCTATGCCAAATTTTAGCCTGATTGACTGATAGGTTCCTGAGATATAGCCATTTATCGAAAAATCGTTTTTTCTCAATATCTCGAAAACTACTGGAGCCATTTCATTTTTTTTTTCTCGAAATATTTGTCTCAATGACTCCTATCTAGATCAATCAAAATATATATACCCGATCTCAGGAAGTTTTCGAGATATTCACTATGAATTTTCTAAATAAATAATTATTATTATTCTATTTGCCTTTCAAATGGGATAAAAATGGGATCAAGTAGGAAATTTCAGCAGAACTCAACTATTTTGGATTTTCTTTCAACACTGATTGAAGAGTAATTCATAAATTTATTTCACAAATTTTCTTTATTCCAGTGGCATTTCCCTTGAGCAAATATAATTCATGAAGTTTCTACATTTTTTTCTGGGCAGAATCGATTCTAGATCCGTTCGGAAGCTAACTATCAATGAAATTGGTAGAAAAAAAATAAGCATAATATAATACCGCATTTCATTGACCGCTTAATACCAACCGCATGGCAGTGACCGCCTACTTGTTGCGTATCATTATTGTAAATGTATTTCATTCAATATCTCGAAAACTTTCTATGAACGGGCATACATATTTTTATTGATTAAAATAGAAGACATCGAGACGAAGATTAAAAAAATAATAATACTTTAATTGATTCAGTGGTGTTTTCGAGATATTGAATAAAACAGATTTCCATACAAACTTGAATATCTCCGGATTCAATTATCCGATTAAGCTGATTTTTAATAGGAAACATTGCATCCATAAGAGACACCTTCATGCCAAATTTCAAGTCAATATCTTCATTTTTGCGCAAGTCAGAGAGATTACAATGATTTTCTCTGAAAAATAGATAAATGGCCATACCTCGAAAACTAAGCATAAACACGTTGGCATATATGGTGTGATTAAGATAGAAGACATCGAAACCAACATAAAAAAAAAATTTAATCGGTTGAGTACTTTTCGAGATATTCATGAAAAACGGTTTAAAAAGAAATCGTCATTCCTCAAGAACGAATGAACCGATCAAGCTGAACTAACTATTAACTATTAACTAACTATTAACTAACTATTAACTAAGAACAACTTTTTACCAAAATTTCATATTTTTAACTTCCCGATTTATCGAGGAAGTTATTGTAATGGGTCCGAAAATCAAAAGTGGAAATTTCACCTGATCTCCACGTTTCATGACCCCTAGAAATGTTTCATGACATTTTAGGAGAGATGTTTGTCTGTGTCTGTCTGTGTGTGTGTGTGAAAAAAAAAAATTTTGGCTCACGTTTTCTCTTAAACTAATGGTTTGATTTGATTTTTTTTTTTTTAATCGATGTGTTTTTATGTAACTTAGACCTGATTAAATTATGAACACGATCGCCTCAGTAGTTTTTGAATTATTTCAGTAAAACTTGAAAAAAAATCGCAAAAAATCACGCTTTTTTACCAATTCGACGATTTCTTCGCGGTAAATAATGGAATTCAAGTTTTTTTTTCTGCAATCGATGCGTCTTCGAGTAACTTAGAACTGAGTGAAATTCGGAAAAAATCGTCTCAGCGGTTGTTGAGTTATTGAGTTATTTAAAAAATACAATTTTTTTCTTAGTAGATTTCCATGAAAATTCACGTAGCAAATACACAACTAACCGCTGTTTATAGAAAGAAATGATGAGCCCGTGATCGGGAAGTTATTGGTACGGCCCTTTATGGGTCAAACCTGCCTAATTTTTTTTTTTAATTTTTACCCGTTTAATTATCCAATTTTCAAAAAAATGGCCTCGAAAAAAGTGCCGATTAGCATGAGCACATGCCGACATGAGCTAAAAATATCATTTATGTCACTCGGCCCGCCCTAACCTCGTTCTTTTCAGGCCTAGTCCTGGTAAGTGCACTTACCAGGACTAGGCCTGTTGAGAACTCGGTTAGTTGGGCCTCGTGACATAAAATAGCGTATGTTACATGGCCCAAAAAGTGTTTTTACAACAAATTGGATCATAATCCGCGTCCTCGGCGCGGATTATGACACATTTGTCACAAAAATACTTATCGGGCCTGGTGACATAATCTACTATTTTTTGCTTCCGAATGGAAGCTTTGCAATCGGTCGATTTTCACATTTTCTAATTTTGGCTGGAAATGATGTAGAATGGTCCAAAACATAAAAATATGATGTTTTGACAAAAAGTCTGTATGTTCCCCTGTCCACCTGGTGGTCATTTTTTCGTAAATTAAATATTAAAGGGACAAAATTTGTTCCAAAAAATCTGGAATTTTGTCAGTTAGTTGGTATTAGTTATAGCTAGTTCTGTGCCAAATTTCAGCTTGATCGGCCGATTAGTTTCTGAGAAATAGTGAATTGTTTGTAAATTGTTTTTCGCCAATACCTCGAAAACGAATCCACCGATCGGCATTTTTTTTTTTTCAAAATTTTCGTCTCGATGCCGTCTATCTCATCCACCTAAAATATGTATACCGTTGGATGCTAGGTATCTGAGATATGGCTATTTTTCTCTTTTTTACTAGAAATCTTTCTGAACACGCTAATTCTGGAAATAACCGTGCGATTAATTCGAAATTTGGCATGAATGTGTCTCTTATGACTCTAATATTTCATACCAAAAATTAGCTTAATCGACCGTTTAGTTTTGGAGATATTCAACTTTGTATGAAAACCTATTTTATCCGATATCTCGGAAACTATTCGATCGATTAATTTTTTTTTTTTTCAAAATCTTCGTCTCGATGTCTTCTATCTTAATCAATTAAAATATGTACAGTCGTTAGGGCAAACGTTTGAGATATAGCCATTTTTCTGGTTTTGACCAAAAGTCCTTGTAAACACGCTAACTTTCGATAAAATTGATTTATCAATTTGAAATTTGGCATGAAGGTATCTCATATGAGGACAATGTTTCCTATTTAAAATCAGCTCAATCGATCGATTAGTTTCGGAGATATTCAACTTTGAATGTAAACATATTTTATCCAATATCTCAAAAACGCCTCGATCGATTTTTTTTTTTTTTTTCAAAATCTTCCTCTCGATGTCTTCTATCTCAATCAACTAAAATATGTACACTTGTTAGAGCAAATGTTTGAGATATAGCCATTTTTCTGGTTTTGACCAAAAGTCCTTGTAAACACGCTAACTTTCGATAAAATTGATATATCAACTTGAAATTTGGCATGAAGGTATCTCATATGATGGCAATGTTTCCTATTTAAAATCAGCTCAATCGATCAGTTAGCACCCTTCGGAAGCCCACCATCAATTGATTGATGGCAAGAAAAAGAACACACGCAGAATGAACAGACTCTACAGTCGCACATCTACAGCCGCATAGCCTCGGCCGCCTGCTTGTTTTCGTTTCAGATCATTCTATATTATATCCAAGCAAAATTAGAAAATGTGAAAATTGAACGATTACAATGCTTCCATTCGGAAGCAAAAAGTATCAGGATTTTCTACGTCACTCACTCTGGACTCAGGTGAAAAAAAATCCACTTCTTTAATATTTTGAAATAATACAAAAAAAAAATGAAAATCTTAGTCGCCACACATCTACATAAACATTAACTATGAACTTTTTCTCTCACACAATGAAGAACACAAATACAAAATTTTCTTTCTTTCTTTGGAGACTTACAAGAATGGATTATTACTATTAAGATAGTACATTGTGTCATTAGGGCGATAGGCGGCGGTTTTCGAGGAGTGTGAAGTTTGCAGCACGAGGCGTGGTATAGTCGGAGACGAGGGCCGCCGAAGGCACCCCTCCTGGGAGCAGAGGGCGCGTGTGCGTTGACAATTCATGGAAATAGATGATTTTAACTTGAGAATAGCCTGCCTGTGGTTGGGTTGCCGACAAGGCCGTCATCGGCGCTGTACGCCTTACTACACTATACACTTCGAAGAGTGGGGACTATTGCCTCACTTCATGTGGCGCTTTATCGGCCTTAGGGCCGTTAACTCTTAGTTACCATGCCTCCTCTACCAGGGCTGAAAACCGCTACCTATCGCCCGCAAAACAGGGCGATAGGTAAAACTTATCGAGCCTGAGTGACGGAAATGGATTTTTTACTTCAGATTATGATAATAATCCTATAATAAAAAAGACAGCACTATCATAGCCGTCTCCTGAACAGCTGATATGGGCACTTCTTATGGGCAATTTTAAGGCGGATTCTCATGTAAAGGGACATGAACACGCGGTCGCTGCGGCCGCGGACAATGCTAGTAATAATAAAGATTATAATAATAATCTGGCACTTCTTAAATAAATTGCGACACCGCCGGAATCCTTCCCCTCTCTGTCATTACGAATGATCTCGTAACCTGGATAGCTCACACAGTTATCATTAATATAATTTTTTAACTAGGATTCTGAGATCGCTATAATGTGATAGTGCTGTTCACAAGTTACATTAATGAGATCTAAGAGATGCGGACGGAGAGATTGACAATTCAGGTGACAGACCTTAATATTCGTATATCTAGAGTCCTCTTCCACTGCTGCCATGTTCTTGTTCATTAATTGCTATCTGTTAGCAGGAGTCACTTTCCCTTCGCCTCTAGGTTTTTCCGTGTGCAGAGACTTGGAGTCGATCACAGGACGATGTTTGAGTGTACGACTAGAGCCATCCCCTGGTGATGATCCATTTCCTTTTGATGCCGGGGTTGTGCTCTCCAACTCCCTCAACTTGTCAACAGTCCAGTTGACCCTCACGAATTGCAACCACATCCTCCACACGCATGAAAGTGAGGACTGGCGAGGCATCAGAGCGCCTATCAAGTATCATCCCATTCTTGATCCATACATATTTCAAGGTCCCAGCTTTTTTCGCTTTGCGAGCTAGCAAAAAGATCTGCTTGAAGTGAGGGGAGAGCCTCTCGTTAATGAAAATGGGTGAGTTAGCAACATTCATAAAACCAATGTCAACAGTTGTGAGTGTCTTACGAAGTTCCTTCAATTTCTTAAGCAACAACTGTTTATTATACTCTCTTATGAATTCCATGATAATACTGGGGTGTTGCAGCTTCCCATTGGGTAGTTTGCGTGGAGTCCTTCCCAGTCTAAAGCAAGAACTCAGATCGGCTTGATCCAAATCCAAATTAATTACTTTAAATAACTGAACTGTCAGCTGAGAGACATCCTCGCTAGTACTTACTGGAATCCCACTAATCTCGATACAATTTTTGAACTGCCGTTGTCCAAGGATTTTAATTTGCAGTTGTGCATCATCAATTTTTCTATTGGAAGTTCCAGTTTCAGAAGAAATTGACTCAATTTTTTCGGAGTTGCTTTTACATTGATCTTCAACATCACGTATACGTGTGGTACTGATTATTATGATTCTGTATTGTACACGGAAAGAAAAGTTCAGTAAGAATTCCCAGTTTGTTCCGTAATCGTGGGGCGACCTTGAGGTGTGGGGGAAAATTACGTGACGTTCCGTAATTTTTTACTTAAAATCACGGATAAATGACGTTCACTTTTTTCTCCGTGTATGGTTTCATTGATGGTCAGTGTTTGGAAGGAGAGAAAACGGATAGCGATGCACAGAGTGCGAGCTGTCGACAGCCTGTCCAAATACCACCATTAGAATAGCATACACGGGCACACCCAACCATGACTTGGATGGATGGACGTGCATACCGATCGTGGCTCCCAGGTTTACAGTTTCAGTCCAGGGATATATACAACACATGCTGACACGCAGTAATGCATTCTCCGAATTCGATCATTCTAGTTTTGTCCATCGAGTGTTGTAGAGAGAAAAGAGGGAGTTGTCCAACGATAAACATATATATTTATCGTTCGCAATGGCCCGTACCCCTTCGCAATCGCCAGCATGATGACGAATGGAAAATCGACAAAATTGACGTGATTTTTTTTGGGGAGTTCGAATGCACCAGTAGACTCATTCGGAATAAATCAATGTTAGTTCTGGCTTCCGTTTTTAAGTTTATGCTATCCCAAGTGGGGGTTCCCGACATCCACAAAAAATTCAATATCGTTCCAATGTCGCATGTCTGTGTTACGGTTTTACACGAATAATTGATTCGATTTGAATGACTTTAAGGGGACCTCAGAGTTGATCGGACCGTAACTAGTTACATCAGGAAGTAAATTGAAAGAATAAGGGAAAGATTCTCCTCAGTAGTTGGGATCTGATTGCGTGGGATTAGGTACTAAAGTACGAAAATGGTGATACAATGCAAGAGTCGAAAGAGGAAGGTTACGTAGGTAGAAAAGATGAATAATACCCCTTTAATGAGACTAATTTATTCCACAGACTAAACCAAGTTACACTGGGTTTCAAGATAAAACCGAAAGGAAAAAGGAAAGGTGTTTATAGGAAAATGAAGATATGTTTAGTTGATCTCTTAAAATTACTTACAGTGGTTGAATGAAGGGAGGGAGGATAAATCACTCAGGCGAGATGAGTCTGATATTGGTTGAACCCTTGGATGTTGTAGTATCGGTCTCGACAGGTAGATGCAGTGGCGATGAGATATCAGTTGAGGAAAAATTCAGAGAGAATTCTGAGGTGTCGGCAGATTACCAGCTCAGAGCCGGTGGATGATCTCGTAGAATAGTTACTGGGACTGGGGTTTGCGCTGTGGTTCAAGTTCAATGGTTTTCAGGATGCGCAATCTACACTGGATCTTAAGGTAGAACCAGATTGCTGCGTAGACCAGGACAATGGTGAACAAGATCCGCATGAGCCTGATTGCGATCCGGATATTGATTATAGTACTTGAAGAGGAAATCACTTCCGTGAAAACATCGTGAACAGATTTAGTACAAGACTCTTGCAACAAGAGGTGAAGATCTTAGAAACTCTCTAAAAATACTCACTCTACTTACAATATTGTTTTTTATAAATAATCTGTTGAATCTCAGCTTCGAATACAGGTGACGGAATTCCAGGAAATTTCGTCACAAATATTTGTTAAATAATATTTACCTTTGTTGCGAAAAATTCATCATATGGAGCTAATCTCACAAATGTTTGAAAATCATTTCATTTGATGTATTTCATTTTAGATTGACAACGTTTACACGATATGAAAGTAGAATGTACTGTAAACATGAAACCATTAGAAAATTAATTTTAATCAATCAATCGATTTAAGTTGATTCCGTTCTTTCGACGTATTCTTCTTTTATTGGCTCTCTTTTCATCATTTTCCTCATTATTAATTTTGAATTTCGGATTTTTTTCTTTTGATATATTTTTTTCGACAGTGGGGGGGGGGGGCTAAGCTCCCCCCCCCCACCCCCCACCGGGGCTCCGCTCCTGGACCCCGCGGGCCTTTACCCCTCGACCCCACCAGGGAAGCGGCTGCGCCCCCCTGGACCCCCCTGCCCCCCCCCCCCACATGCTCCACCGACTCTACTCTCTCTTCGGACCTACGTGACGAAAAATAGTATGTGTCATTCGGGCGATAGCGTTGGTTTCCGAGTCGTATCAGTTTGTAACACTCCTCAAAAACCGCCACCTATCTCCTTAATGACACAATGTATTATTTCCGCCAAATTAGACCTTAATTGGTTAGTCTGATAAAAAAAATTGGAAATTTAAATTTTGAGGATTACAATGTTTCCATTCGAAGATCAAACGAAACGCAAATTTAGAGAAGCTAGGAGAGGACCAGCGTACTTGACGCGGTTTACAGAATAGAGAGAATAAATTGTCACATTGATAGCGTGCAGTGACACAATAATTTATAGCTCTTGCTGTCATTTTTCAGAAGAACCGTGCCAAGTACGTTGTTCACTCTTCTACTGATTTTTTCCGTGACTGGGCGCACTGCCACTATCTACACACATACAAATTTTCGGTAAAGATTACCTTTACTTTTGACAAATGTGTACTTTCATGATTTCCGTCTTGAATTCTAACTGGAAATTTAGTGAAATTTGATTTTAAACAATAAAATTCGATACATAGAAATTGAATTTTATTTTCTGTTTGAGAAATATTGTTCAAAAGAGAATAAATAATGTTCAACTTATTTTAAATTTCACCCTTTCAGCACAGTAATTTTGCAATAAAAATTCTAGCTTCGGTTAGTAAATTTTACCATTAGATCCGGATAAAAATCACGCTCATGTTACAGTAATTCCTATCTCAACGAAATTGCATTATTCAAAATCAAATTTTACTAAACTTCTAAAGGTAATAGTAATTTTCACCAAAAATTGCTCTCCGTGTATGCATGATAATTGATGGCAACTGCTCGGTGCTAGAACTGACCAAGTTCGGACTACTAGTAAATTTGTAAAAAAAAGAATGACGATTAAAGCTTCGAGATAATACAAATGAAAATGAAGATATGATCTTGTTACTATAGGCGGAGCTTTTCCAATATGAGTATAAAATAATATAGAAAAATAGTGACACCAATGGAAAGGCCATGGGCGATTCATGTGATAGAACTAAGCGCAGTTTTCGAGTGACTTGCAGTTTCATGTTAGTAGAATAATTGAAGGTTGTAGAAGGGGTATAGTTGTTTCGTAGCACTCGGTCTGAGTTACGCACTTGGAGTTGGCTGGAATCGCAATTTTTCCGTGCCCGATACGCTGGCCCGTGTCTCGAGAGATATTCAGAATGGTGGACGAAATCAAATCGATGCATCATATGATAATATTAACTAAGGCCAAGATTTTTGGTGCAACTTCAAAAATGTTTTCCATGAATTAATTATTAACAAACCAATGTATCAGGGAAATCTAGTCCTGACCATGCAGAGATTCGTGAAACTTCAGTATTACACATATCATGCGTAAGTTAATTTTGATGGAAATATTAGGAAGTCTAGTATTTGAATACTTTATCTATCGGATGGGACAGGAATCCGTGTAAGTAGGTCCAGAACCCTGTCAGAACGTAAGCCCAACCACGTTGGGTTTCCCAATTCTTGATCATGAAAGCTGAAAAATAATTATTGGCATACTGATCTGATGCACAATAACCATAGACCCATTTCTGAATTATTGTCTGTAAATTGATCAATCCAATATGCAGCATAATCTGCAGATATATTGATAAAATTCAGAGGAGTTTGATAATTTTAACAAAATCTCAACTACTTTGTTACAAATACATTCATCGGTTGGCGGAGATTCCGACGCGTCTCATCCCTAGTATTTTAATGAAATTATCGAATTGTCGATGGATCCTCGCAAAGAAGGGAAGCTGCTTCAAATGGTCCATACCTGCTTACACGCTTCGCCTGTTTCTCACATCCTGAATACTGAATACATGTATAAGTTACTGGTGGAGCCGCAGTTGAGTAGCATATAACAGCACATCAACTCGAACAGCGTATAATCTTAGTGGTTATTAATGGCGATGGTTTGGGAAACTGCTACCGGGCAGAACAACCCTACAGCTCTACCCACTATACTCCTTTCCATTCAATCACTTGGCATTTTTTCTTATTATTTCTTCCTGCCGCGTCCCTCTCTTCTCTTCACAAGACCCAATCACTTCCATACGTCTTCTTCGTTACTTCTTGCTCCTCCTTCTACACTATAAAACTGCATTCCACTCATCGTTAGGTGTTGACTCTATCTCACTTGATCCTGCTACATAGTCCTGAGGAAAAAGCGACAACAACTAGGGAGAGGAAAGAGATATGAACCAGTGGCGATTCTAAGCGGGTGCTGGTTTAATTGCCTGTTCTCCGGTTTCAACCGCACTCAGGTTAATCACCCATTTCAACTCATGCAAACACTAAGATGTACAATCTTGAATTTCAAATGTCGTAGAAATATCGTAAACTATCCAAACACAACAAATATTAATTAATTTCATTTGGATTATTGAATCAATTGGAGAAAATGAAAGATAGAAAAGACAAAGAAATAAAATCGATTCCTAAGTTTTAGGTAAATCCAGCGATCTCTCGTAAGGTGGCTATAATGGCGTTAAGGCGAATAGCCTGACCCTTGGACGCTAAAAGAGAAGGAAGTTCATTTAACAGGCAATAAAACGAGGGCGAAATGGTGTCGGGAGACTCTCGGGGATCGAAACTGAACGTTTGACCTAGGTGCGAGGACTTTCTCGACCCAAGTATGTTATTCTAAAAGGAATCTCGACACATGTGACGATGAATGGGGAATAATCGTTGAATTGGAACGTAAGGTTATCGATGATCTGGTACTTGAGCTTATCGTCAAGGGTGAGGAAGTTAGAGTCTTGACCCTAAGCACGAGAGGGCGTTGCCGGACGTTAAAGAAAGAAGGACGCGAACGTTATCACGCTACATTGACCGGACTGACCTCCAACAATATCTTTTCACTGAGTGGTAATTTCTTCTATCACGACCTGGATGAGAGAAGTAACTCATAAATGGCAATGCGTCCACAAGTATACCCAATGAGTACAATCGACAAGTAAATGATCCGTGTCCGTAAACGAACTCTTTTCTTTAATTCTAGAGATAATTTCCTCTTTCTTGATCCATGAGGCGTATATATTTGATACTCATTCGGAGCGTTATTAAATTATATTCATAATGACGCCTGATTTTCCCACTGCCCATCATTTTTGGTTGAGTTATGGAAATTTGAAAAACAGAAATGAATTTTCATGTTTTCCTCAAAATTCAACTTTGGTTGGATTTTTCGATGCTTTCCTTTGAAATAAATGGAGATTATTCATATATCATTTGGAAGATTATTTTCTACTCTTCGGAATGGTATATGATACATTCGATTCGGTTGCATTTTCCATGAATTATTTAAGATTTTTCCAATTTTAAGGGGTCACCTCGGTGAAATTTGAAAGTCCTAGTTCAGGCTTGATACATGAGGGGATGTAGGAAAAACTATGAAAAATCGCGGACCCGACCCATTCTGCCCCGTATATGCACATATGTTTTTTGTATTTTTACCTTGACCATAGATTGGTCGTGCTTCGCGACCTTACGACTTTGGTCGCCTCATGAGGGATTCGCCGGCTGTGCTATTTAGGCCAAAACGTTGCCGAATTCACTCTACACTGGTCGGGCGCGTTGAGTGAGTTTCGGCAACGTCGCAAGACGAGCGATTTCATTTAACATGGGAAAAATCTTCTCAGCTCCTGGAATTAATTATATTACTCCACGAATTGCGTATAGTAAAAGATGAGTTGAAAAAAATATGATAATATGTTAAAGGTTCCAATTGACAAATACAATTTTTTTCAGAATTTTCCGCTTAAACAATCAGCAGAAAAAAAAATAAAATCGGCGCGATGCGGTGAATCCCTCATAGGGATGACCAATCTAAGGTTAAAAATGCTCCTCGGTCCGCAATTTTCATCCGATTTTGATTTTTTTTTCTCGAGTATCCATTTGATTTCATGTACCTTGAAACATTAGAAAATGATTTTTTTAAGTTTTCCTATTTTTTCGTCGTTTCAAAAAACCTCAAAATTCATAATTCAGAGTGATTGATCATTCTGATCACACGTAATATGAATTTTATGATGAAAAAAATTATGAATTTTGGGATTTTTTGAAAAGACGAAAAAAATCAAAAAACTAAAAAATTCTTTTTCAAATGTTCTAGGGTACATAAAATCAAATGGATACTTAACTTTGTCGTCTAAAGCATGACGAAGATTTCGAAAAAATATAAAATAAAATCGAATGAAAATTACGGACGGGTTATTTTTAAGGTGAAAATACAAGAAAATACATTTTTCGTGCATATACAGGGCAGAATATGTCGGGTCCGCGATTTTTCATAATTTCTCATACATCCCCTCATATATTAAACGTCAATCAATGGGTCCCAAGCCCGAGCTAGGACTTTGAAATTTCACCGAGGTGACCCCTTATAATGTTAATTTCAAGTTATGTTATGTCCCACCATCATTCAGTTCCCATCTCAAGGCCATTAACGGTCATAAATTAATAAAAAATTCTACATTTTTAAAGTTGCCAACGTTTCGAGCACTATATGTGCTCCTCATCAGGGCAATGTTTATTTCTGCAACAGAAGGTGTCAGAACACAACTACATATAATTTTGAAGATAAAAAAACATACGCCCCTTTGTTCTTCCAAAAAAAAAAAAAATGGCACTTACGTCCCTTTCACTCTACGGTGACGATATGATGAAATTATATCCTATCGTCTGTAGTCTAATTTAAAATAGAAAAATTGATGAACAATAAATATCACTTCTGAATGCATATCACTATTTAACACTAATGACAGCACTGACAGAAAATATTGAACAATTACAAGAATAGAGGGAAAAGAATGCAAATGAGAACCAGAACTAGTACCATGCAATCTAGCTAGCGCGCCCGAAGGACGCGCCTGCCTAATGACTGAGGAAAAAAGGGAAAATCCATTTGGCCTTGTTCACCAATCCTGAGAGTGTCGTTATAGGGACGAGCCTAAGAAGTCGATCAATGAAGGGAGAAGAGGACTATTCAAGTTCTCGCAAATGAGTTGAAAAGAGGGGTTGCTTGTGGAGTCACTCACAAGAGTAGAAAGAAAAGAGGAACAGGAGTTTCGTTTTCGAAAAGGAAAATGAAAAGAACAAAAGGGTATGAGAGGGGAACAACAGGGTGGGCATTATACGGAGCCTGTGAGTATCCTAGTAGGGATAGTTCGTAATCTCCACTATGTACTGCGTGAATTCCGTAGGGATCGCATGGGATTAATACTTTCTGATTCGAATCTTTATGGTTTTTCCCGGAATCATGAAAATACTTGATAGAACTGGAAGGGCGATGGATACACTCTCTCCTACTTCCACCATTTAACGCCTCGGTCATGGTCCTTTATGAAGTATGAAGTAAGTATTAACTTTTTGTCGTGTTTCAAAAGTGTTGATCTAACTATTTACACCTACCCCCGATGAGATGAGAAGAACCTGACGGGCGCTCTAACAATCTGTGATTTTTTTCCTTGCTGTTCATTTTGCTGAACTTGAGGGGGTATCATAAAATGTGTGAAAAAGTAGGAAAGGAGTTCAATGGGAGCGGGTGTATGGGGTTCGAAACCGTAAAATATTATAGGTGGGTTATTTTGAACACCCCGCATTAGCGATCTGAGGAAACATTCCGCGTTACGCTCCCAAGGTCACGAGGCATTCGTACATTGTTCTGACTTTACTTCTACTTTTCGGGCTACACTCATCTTTGGTTTTATTCCAGTTTTTTGCTTTGAGGAAACGGAGTGAGGGGAATATTTAACCGTGATTTTCTGGTTGGTACACGCACTGATTGGTGACTAGTTATTTTCTGCCCTGTCGAACTTGATGGCTCACCAATAGTAAAAGCTACCCATTGCACTTATCATAGACGCAGGACGATTGATCTCACCGCTCGAGTTTACAGTTTCCCAGGCTTTTTTTTATACCATTGCGTGTGAAAATGAACATACAGCATAAGCATGGAACAGTTCGGTTCCTCGTCAATGAACAGTTCTACTACCGCCTACATATACGGCTTTCTCTACCGATTGTTGAAATTCAGCGGAGATCAAGTGTGACCTGAATACTGTAGGTGAACTCACAAACTGTAGGCAAAGATCGAAGAAAAGGATAGTTTATTAGATTCATTCTATCAGTTGAGTAAAATGGTTTATTGAAAAATTGAGTTTTCGTATATTTTTTTTTTTCTTCATTATGAATCAATATTTTTCTTAATTTTTTTAAATAGGTATTTCTGGATTGGAATTTCAAGCAGGGAATCCACCAATGTAACTGCAGCCGCTGCTCCCTGCGGGGGGGGGGTGCCGTGATTGTGCCTCCCCTTTTACCGTGCACCGGCTGTTTCGTCGGAGCCAGGGCGACACTGATTGCCAATCAATATGCCCATCTCACTGGAAGTCTAATTCACCAACAATGTTGATCAATCAATACGCACAGTTCGACAGTTTCCTCTCACTCACTTGTATATCCAAACGTTTCACACACTCACTCCAACAGTGAAATTGCACCGTAGACCTCAATTTTCAACAAACCACTCCTTTTGCCGTTTCTCTCCTCACCTATATTGTTTGGAATAGAACTCATGTCGCAATAGAAATCGCTTAAAATAAGATAATACATACCACCAACGCATACTTGGACGATGACCCAGATAGGAATTGACGATCCGACCAAGGCTTATCGAGCCTTCGATCAAGGCTAGCAAGCCTTGGACTCAGGCTGATTGTCAGGCCTGGCCCAATCCTCTTTGAGCCCGAAAATGATAACCGCGTGTCAGGCTCGACTCCTAGGCCTTAAAAAAGGCTCGCAACAAAGTCTCAAAAAGGCCTCGAATTGGAAAATTTAATTTCTTCCCCAAATTAATTCGAGAAATTTATCTAATTCATTGTGAATAATGATTTAATGATAATTGCTGACGGTCATGTGGCCCCCTATGAATTAAAAAAAAGAAAAAAAAACCACCCTGGCCGAGACTTGAACCCTAGTCCTCCATGTCACTGATTTTTTTTCTTTTTTTCAAGGGTGTTTATTCAGACAGAATAAGATACAGTGAGTAATAATATTCATAGAAAACAAACAAATCGAATTACAATTAACATATTTTCTTAATTCTATATACAAGCAGTTGCTTGGGTGCGTAAAATGTTCTGATTATTTATTCAACCTGGGTTGAGATCATTAGAAGGGGGTTTTTTTTTTAATTTGAGTTTTTCACAAACAATATTGGTATGAGGTGCCAGAAAGTGTCCACTTAAAAACTGGCATTCTAATTAAAAAATGGCATTCCATGTCACTGATCCGCCATCTTAGCCACTCGGCTACTGGATCATTCTTATAAATAATAATATTTTCACAATATAAGAGGTCTGAGGTCATCTTTCGACTTACGTTTTATTTTCAAACTTCAACCGTAATGAAGGTCATCGATTGAATGAATTAATGAGTCTCGAATAGATTAGTTGATTAATCTTAATTAAATTTGGGCAACCTCGTAGAGCAAGGGCTTCCCCAAGCTTAGTCCAGGCTTAGCTTGGATGACTGAGTCTTGAATGAACTTCGATTGATTCAGCCTCAACATTCACAGCCTGAGCCAGTCTTGATTGAGCCTAGATATATTCAGCCTGAAGAGTCACAGCCTAAGCTAGTATTGAACTCACCCTCACCAACTGCCTGATTAGCAGCCTTGATTCAAGGCTGTGCTGAATGATGGAAACAAGCCTGGCCCAGGTTTGAGCTCCTCAGGGTGAGTAGACCAAGGCTCGCATAGGCTTTTCCCCATCTTCAGCCTTTTTCATTCATGAGTGATTCCACCCATTAACCCTTTTCGATCATTATAGTTTCTAGTTTTTACGCGATTAGACTCAAATTCTGATAGTCATTTTTCTGCAGGAAATTCCATTTATGCATGATTTGGATGCCGTTGGTCTTAGAAACTGTTCTGATTTCAAATGAAACAAATTTCACTCAGAACGAAAACGAGTCCATTATTAGTTTGATATGCGGGCTGGTATATATCAACCGTTCGAAGAAATGAGGCATTATTTTGAGATATTTTGAAAGAAATGTCTTGATCAGTAGAATGAGCGAGTTGGAATATCATAGGTTTAGTGAAGATGATTCATGAAGGATTGTCTTCTCGTATCTTCCACATACGAATACAAAGAAATATTCTGAAATATGATGGAATTCCGAATGAGTTTTTAAATATTATTTTTAATTTCTTGTTATTTTAGTCTCAGAAAAAAAATTTAATTTCCTACGTCGGTACTTCTTTTTGGCAGTAAAAGTTTTGCACCTCAGTACCACAGTGGACTTTTTTGTGTAGCGTAAAAATCGTGATTGCTTCGAATTATTTCAGTTTTTCATAAAGAAAAATCAGCTCATGAGCTGAATCAACTCGGAAATATATGATCTCCCCCAACCATTTGAAATTTCCGTACTATTCACCCTACTCAACCTTCCGGTTCGGGACATTATTAATTATGATTGCAAAATGGGAACGCTGTGATTATTAGTCAAATCTTCACAAAAACATATATCCTCTCTCGTGTCTCAAGATTCGTACCAATTCACTTAAATTTCTACTACACAGTTACGTCGAAATACTCCACACAAATATCGAAACGTGGATGTTTCACACTTGGAGTGCATTCAGTGTACGGACGGATGGACACCTCGCTGATTGCGTCAGTGTTTGCTGTGTGCATTTTCCTTGGTAATTATATATGTCCACATCATACTACTTCAATAATGAATCAAAATGTCAATTTTCCCACGCAATAGATTCAACCTTAATAGCATAGAGCAATTATCGAAAGAATGATGACATCATAATGATAAATGAGAAGAAAAGCGAAATGTTTATGTTTCTATGTGAGAATAATTCTGTCCACGAAAGAGGATTCCACTGAAGAAAATTCGAAATTCCACCAAAAAAGATGAACGTCACCAGAAACTACCACTACTCTCCCTCTAATTTCTTCACAAGCACAACCGACATTGGTCATATTCACATGCAATTGATGAATGATACTACCAATAAGTAACTATTTACGATCAATTTACATCTTTACTGTCCCACACCTAGACGATACAACACTCTTCGCAACTCGAAGACAGAGCTTTAAAACCTCCAGAAGCATGAAGAATTTCGTGAAGGCTTCAATCTTCTATCCTCAATCTTTCCTTCCATATTGAACCTGATTTCCATCTATTCACTTGATTTAAACACTTCGTTATTATCGAGAATTTTGTGATGCTTCAATAAATGATGAGCCTATCTGATGATAATTCTATTTTCGAAATAGGTCCATCTCATCCAATCCTATTCTGGAATGAAAAGTGCATCTGAGAGACACTCATAAAATTCATATTCACGCGGGAAAACACGCCTCAACATTCGCCTACATATATGTATTTAGAAGGCACGTGTGTTTTTTCAATGCATCAGAAGAGATCTTCGATCACTTCAGTGTGATGAATTTTTTGTACCACTGGACGAACTTCATGGGATGTACCAGAATACTGACTCACTAATACTGATAGTCTGCCGCTGTTTGCTTGCAGATTTAGCAAGAAAATGGTGGGAGATCACTCTTCTGGAATATACATGCTTGTCAATCAATCAGTTTTACTGCAGTTGGAGAGTCTGTCACCTGGGGGTGATGATAATACGTAATCGGGTTGAGTGGCTCTCGAGTTTTTAATATCCTCGCCGCTTTCACTTTGATATTTAATATCGTTTTCTTCTACTTTTCTGGAAAGATGAGGAGCTATGTAATTTTAAAGCCATTATATTATGAATTTTTTTGCAACACCTGCCGTAAAAGTTCACTTTTCGGGTCAGTTTTGCGTGCGTAAAGTGTTTGTTTTCCGCACCACATGCGTAAAATTCAAAGGACGTGTGTAAAGTGAATCTCGTGCGTAAAATCTCGTGCACTTTACGCACGATCTTGAATTTTACGCACTCCGTGCACAAAACAAACACTTTGCACTCCAAATTGCCCCTCAAAGCGAACTTTGGCAGGTATTACAAAAAATAGTATGTGTAACGCGTACGTACAAAAAAGTTTCACTTTACGCACTAGCTACACAATGTACTATTCTGTGAGATCTAGGTTGAATAGTGCACATCAATGGAATTCAATGAAATCATTGAAAAATGAATAATGGTATGATTGAAGTTCAGCCACATCTATTTTTGTAAAATATGAGCTTGACTCTTTTGATCCCTTTCCACAAATGTGCTCTTTCTCAGAAGGATCCTATAATCTTAATTGGTCATTCTTTTGACTCCGAAGCAATGATTCGTGCAGAATATATCCCTGAATGTTTATTCGGAGAAATAAAAAAATTAGCTGTATTCAATGGTTGCAAACGCATCCTCTGAATACTTTTTGTTGCGTGGAAAGTGTAAACATTTTGAGAGTCGACATATACCATGCATTGCAATGCATAATATAGAAGTTTCTTATATCGTTCATACAACTGATGCAAGATGAATTAAAATCTATATAGTTACGATCAATGTAGATGCCTCTTTGGATAACATGGAGAATGAGCTCTCTCGGCTGCTGGGAGGAGCAACGAGAAGTCGGGGCGGCATTATATCGAAGTAGCTCCCGGCTACAATACGGTTGCACATAGTAGAGTGGTGTTGTCCATGCTGTCTTCTCTTCTGTCCCTATTTCAAAGTTGCCCTCCATACACTTCTCGAGTGCGTCCTTACATATACACTGGAATCGTAAAGAGGCTTTGACGATGGAAAAGGGAGGAAAAAAATGAAGAAACGAAAGAATGAAATGAGCCTACCTTCGGGCAGTGCAGCTTCTCATATGCTCATCTCATCTTGTCTCTACCCTTTCTCCTTTTACGTTAAAAAATAGGGAAAAATGAATAATGCAAAATTGTCACATTGATAGTAGAAAATGGAGGGATTGTAGGTGTTCGGGTAATCAACAGAAAGAGTTAAAGATTGAAATTATATTGGAAGAATATCGCAGAAAGCGATTCTCTTATTGGATATGATAGAGTTAGTGGGGAGTGGAGCTATTTTCGGACACTCTTTCTGAAAATCATTTGCACTTCAATATCATTCCAATCCACATTCGCGGATATGATATCACAAATAACAATTCCTATTTACGGAATTCAATAGTGCAATGGTAAAATGAGAAATTGCAAGGAGTTCATGAAATTTTCACAGTTACCTTTTTTCTAGAGTTCACTGTCTTCTATCGAGCACTGTCCTCATGAAAATTCCACAAACATTTTATGACTTCGAGAGAGATTCACGCATCTCATTTCAGACTTTGCTACTGATCTTCGATATCAATTTGATACTTTTCTGGAACATTTTTCTGACGTCATTACATCGTAGATAGCTATTTATTGATGGAAAAATCATTTCTCATATTTTCATGTTCATTATCCCATTCTAAACGGCACAGCACGTCGTGCAGTTGTCTCGTATCGAAATATCTCGGAAGCTGTCACACTCATTCTTTATTTTCGTCAGAAAAGAGCGCTCCCTCAGTCGGCTCGTACATTAAAATAATGGAGATATTTCAATGACTTTCGTGCACACTGGAATCGTCATTTTTCCAAACAAACACATCTCTTGCAACTACAAAACTCAATATATATACATTTATCTATGAATCTCTGATTATATATATATATATTGCAATATCCATTCATCCTCAATCCATCAAGTGATCCTCATTAATTTCCCTGATTGACGTCACCGATTTTGTATTTAGGAAATTCGCATTATATCCCTCGTTTCCCTAGCATAAAAATCCAGCAACGTGCTCTCGAAATGAAAGATGTTGGATTTGTAGTTGAAATAATACGTAGCTAAAATTAATGGTATATTTTTCTTTCTGTATTTATACTTCGATATGAAGAACATTTTTATGGACGAAAATTCTGCGTAGTATGAGGTATGATGTTTATGATATCCTTTTCACTCTAAACAAAGTTTGATGAGTGGGGTCTATTGAGAGTATGTCACCAGAAGTCCAGGGTGTTGTATGCCTTTTGTCATTTGGTTAGTCCCTCAGGGGAATTGATAATGAGCGGATGTGCCTTTTGATCGTATTGAATAAAGATTAAATATTTCACTTATTTATCGATTTGGTTATTTAAAATACCCCATATCCAATAAAAGAAAATTTTGCGAGGAAAAAAATCCCCTCCAAGAAAACACATATACGTTATCAGGGCTCACGGAATCATCAGTAGTGGCCTGAGGCACACGCAGAAAACAGATGAAAGAAGAAAGTATAAGTCAGCGCCGCACCATACGCGGAACTCGGTAAAATTCAGTGGACATGTATCCACGACACTGTAAAATTACCGCGTCATAAACAATTACGTTACGGACCAACGATTCTCTTGCACACTCTCTCGGTGCATCCTACGTTTCACGACGGAATGTCTTATATACTTATATTCCACGTAAGCGCTCCCTTCAAGAGCCTCATGTCTCGACGAAAGTATCAATGCTGGGCTACAAGCATGAGCAAAACACATTTTTCTCAGCCACGTGCACGTCACTTCGATGTCTTGGCTCCGTGAATTGAGGATAACCTAATTGAATCTGTGTTTTTTTACGTGTCAAGTATGAGGGACAATCGGGAATAAACGATGTTGGTATTGTTATCATGGGATTTTAGTCTCGCAGATGGTGAATAAGCTGGTAATAAACGGACGTATAGGCAAAAGGGAGGGACAGGGGAAGAGGCTGGTCGCGATGATATCAACGATGTTGGCTCACTCCAGCTGCATCAGGAATGGTAATGCTGGAGTGGGATGAACGGGTAGTTGTGATGTGTGCGAACAGCGGCAGTTGCTAGTGAGGCTCCTCCAACCACTACTGGAAAGGAAGGGGTTCAATCAATCAGCCGTGAATCAGTATGCACGGCACGTACACCTAATGCCGCAACTATTTCATCATATTCATTTGATCGCGAGAGCGGTTGTGCTTCCTGCGATAGTATATACTGTCTATATCGTCACTCACACTATTTTATGGTTAATGTATTTTCGAAATGTACCGAATTCTGATTAGTAATGATTCACAATCAATATTCTTTGTCGCTTGAATCCAGATTGATTAATTAACAAGAGATTCCAATGGAAAAAGGAATCATGCCTTCAAGTTTTTTTCTGTTGTAAAAGTCCAATCGGTTATTTCTCCAGCTTTAATATTTGTTTTCCCAAGACATCAGTTTATCCAGGTAAATATTTGCTGCTTTTCACTCTCGTGTAGAAGTCAAGCGGAAAAAAAGTAAAAAGAAATTAAATGCGCACAAGGAGAGCGAGGTAGAGACAACGAAGTGGATCATCATCGAGATCGACCTTCTCCTTGGTTATATAGGATGTACAACAGTGCATATATACACACGCGGAGCGTTAAACGGACAAGATTACTGGGCAGACGGTGTTGCCACAAGGCAAATACATCTTTGGACCCAACGGCGCGCAGAGAGATCGAGATGGCAGGCAGAACCGAGCAAATACGTAATCTGGATTATCAGTTGAATATCCGCTTAGTGGACTAGACACTTGTGCCTATATCGCCTCAATAGTTTTATGATGCAGACTTTATCCCTGTAACAATACTCGAACGACAAATTTTAATATTCATTTCATCATTTCATTCGTTTCATTATTTTATTGGAGATTTAGCCGAATGAAAAGATTGATCTATCTCTATTCAATTGAGAATGCAAAGTTCTAATGTTCAGGTAATTCAGGAAATTCAGGAAATTGTATACCTAACTATTGTAGTGAAATGGAACATTCCGGGAGGAAGTGATTTTTCTGAATTGAGAGTATTATCCCTGAATCAAGAACACTTGTTTTTGTTTATAAGTTCTACGTGGACGATTGTTAATCGTCCATTGTTAATCGCTTGAATATCTCACAGGCTCCTTGGAATACTCCACTCTGATTGGCCAAAATCCGAGGGAAAAATAATCCGACAAATATCACTCGTGCTTCATAATTAACCGGATATTTTTGGAGCAGTCGTGGTATTACTATTCCTTATTTTTTCCGTCCGAATTTTAGCCAATAGAGTTGCACCATCCGACGTTTATTTTGTATAGCATACACGATATTCAACTGATTACCTTTCCGTCAAAATTTCGGCCAATAGACTCGTTGCATTTCGGGAACCTACACGATAGACAAGTGTTTTGTCTGGCGATCGGATTCTGGCTAATCAGAGCGCAGTATTCGATGTCATGACGTACATCAAAATCAAAATTTCAGTGAGTAGTTCCTCCCAGATTATGATGATTTCCCGTAAATATTTCTTCCTAGCTTTGCAATTGATTCTTAACCAGATAATTGTCAAATATTGCAATAAATCTCGTCATACAGCACTCTGCTTGGCTAAATCCGATGGCCCGAAATGATCCGCCAAATACCACTCGACCTTCAAAATTGATCGGATATTTCTCTCATGTGTTCCTATGTAGCAACGATTGGGATAGGTTTTGATCGGCAAATCTCCTCTCTCTCTCGTGACCGATAATTTTGAAGGTCTCGGGGTGATTACTACTGAGAATTTCGCATCTTTCTTTTCCCTCAATATTATCCATATTTCCTCCCTGCGAATGAAGTTGATTTCACCTCTTGATACTTTTTTCTCTGATCCAAAAAATGAATGATGCAAAAACAACATCGATATAATGGGAGAGATCGAACCTCGTCATTTGAGAAAATCACGTAAGAGAAAGTGAGATGAAGTATGAGAGAAGGTCCATTCAAGCCGTGCCCACACCATGAAAAAATGCATCCCAGAGAATCGGCCCTAAACTAGTCCGGGCCTTTGGACAGTGATATTGCATAGTTTTAGTCAGTATATCTATGGTCCAACAGCGCTTCTGGCACGGTCCTCTTCTGCTCGTTATTGTTGACGACAGTGGATAAAATTCATCGATTGACCTCGGATTGACGTTCGAAAACTCCATTATACTGGTAATCTCAGAGGAATTTATCATTTCCATATCAAGGGATTTTCTCATGAAATTCCTGTGACCAAACTGAAGAATCTCAAAATAAGAACATTTCTAAAAATGTATGGGTTTATATTGAAAAAATATAATTACGTAAATATTTCTAATGACAAATTTTTTTGTTCTCGAAAAATTTATATGATTCACCTGCTGGATACTCCATTCAGATTTTTGTTATTCTCCTATTCTAGAAAAAGCTCACAAATAATTGGACCCATCACTGAGTTTCCTGCAGTTAAAATACAATTACCGTAAGTTAGTGATATTAGGCAAGTGAGAGAGGATAAGAGTATGTGGGGCGGCATGACAGACCGCGGGCGTACCGCGCTGTCAAAATAGATAACGCTCGGGGTAAGTCATCCCCTTCAAGTTAAAATCCACCCCTATCTCTGTGGTGTGTGTGCTGGGCGCGTTATATAGATCCATTCACTTCGAGTTAGCGTCTACAAAGGGGTTTTCGGTGCGTTGGTGGGGTTGTATTACGGTGTATTGGGAAGGATATAAAGGGTGTGATTTTGACATGTGGATATGCAATTTTAGGATGATAAAGTTTACCGAGGATCAGGCGATCCAGCACAATCGATCAACATTAAATCCTGCGGTCCGTAAAAAAAAAGAGAAAAATCAAACCATTCGGAAAGAAGGAGCAGATTGTTTCAGAATTTTTTAAACCATTTTCTTGGGCTAAGCAATTGCAACGTGATCACTGGTTGGTCCTCAGTAAAATAATATCCACCCTCTCATGAGGGCTGGTCTTTATAATGCCACTGCGTATGAGACTCGCATGCGCTTACGGGACAACCCTTTTATTACCGTACCGGATGACTGTAACTATCTAACGTGACGACATTAGCGTTACCTTGTGACTCGTATATTATTATATTGTATAACCATAATGGGACATATAACAATGAGAGTCACATGGATGAGACAAAAAGATGAACGGTAAATGCGAATTATGAGGGCTACATCGGAACAGAAGGGAGGAAAATATCGAATATACTCCCTAACCATTCTGGTCACGCTGTAGGCGAATCAAACGGATCCGTTGATATCAACCCTCAACGAGCTCCATAAATTGAAGATTTTACAGTTATTAAACTTTTTCAATTCAATAAATGATAGGAATTTCCAGGGGGGGGGGGGAAATTATCAAAGCTGTCGTAATGGAGAGAAACCACAAATCTTGGATTAAAACTAATATTTATGCTCAACTCGAGAAGTATTCTTTATTATTTGAGCACTCGATGAAATTGGAAGTTGTAATTGATGTCATTGAAGAAAGGGAAACTGCTTGCTAAATTTGTGAAATGATCTCTTTACACCAAAAATAGTTTCCACATGAGAAAATTTTCAATTGATGAAAGTCATTTTTATAATATCTCGAAAACTAATAGGGAGGATAAAATATTTATATTAAATTAACGGAGTCTAAGAATTTTTGACTCACGAATGAGCCATCAGATATCACAATGATGTACGCATGATTTATCAATTCATGAAAAATAAATAAATAAAAATAGAGAGGGATTATATTTTGGCTTTGCGGTCTATAACAAAAGCTTCAACTTATTGTTGTTGAGTTATTTTTGTCGACGTTTCGGTTCCATATTGGTAACCCTCATCAGTAGGACAAAAAACTTAACTTTATTATTCTGCAAAGAGAAAAACCAAATACACAATCAGGAAAATTGGTATAAACGGAACTTTTTGGAGATGTTTCATTTTACTAAGGGTAAAGGGAGTGTTAATTTTAGGTCTGATGTCAATGGGCTGTCAAGGTGTATGATAATTTGATTTGTTGATTGATGGTTTCTCAGGGATATTTTTTGAATACGTTAATTTATGGGTTCAGCATTTTGTATGATATAGTTTGTATAGAGGTCAGGGAATTTATTACTAGTTCGGTTTTTTACTCCTTCTGTTAAGTTGGCGGCCATTGAGGTCCGAAGGGCGCCATTTAATTATTCATACGGCACCGATTGGTGGTGGTCACTGGCAGAAGTTTTGGTTTTCTTTCTGTTAACGTGTTTTTTTTTGTTTTTTTTTTTTTCCTTTGTTTTTTTTTCCCTTTCGATTTTGCGTCATGGTAGGTTAACTCATGACAAAGTTGTTTTTCAATGTTTCTTTTCGCTGCATAGTTATCATCTGACTTTCGTTTTACAATAGTGTTTGGTTGAGGTGGTGTTCTTTTGAAACATAACCTAGATAAAATTTTGTCATAATAGGTAATTGATAATAATCTCTTGAATTCTGATTGTCTGATAGTTTTGTATTAATTTATTCTGATTATGTATTTTTATCCTGATGGGGGTTACCGATATGGAACCAAAACGTCGATGAAGTTTTTGTTATAGACCGCAAAGCCAAAATATAATCCCTTTCTGTTATCATCCATGGTTAACAGTATATATTATTAGATAAATAAACACTCCTCAACTCTAGCTCAAATTGCGATATTCTTTACAATTGATTCCCATGGGCCATACAGGTTTGTCAACTGGCTGACATTAAATAGCGCGATTCGCATCACCAATAGAGCAACTCAATAAGGAAAACTTAAATAAAAGTAGTCTATGTACATATCCTCTGAGTCACTCATATTATACTGAGAGATCTGAGAAAGTGATATACTTCAAGCAGTGTACCAAAAGTTTGCGTAGACAGCACAGGATATATATACTGTATATAAGCTCTAATATCTCGATAGATCAAGTCCACAGTCTAAAGTGTAAATATTCCTTAAGGTATTTCACGATTGAATATATTTTCAGGAGCTCATAGGGGACACACGAATGAATTGTCGTGGGGATCATGAAAAATGTCACTGACAGCGCGTGGAAGGCTCCACGTGATCATAGCCTGGATTACTCAACGATAACATGGTTCAAGGAAGGTAATTATAACTTGCGTGTCCATTCACTCTCGGTTAAACCAGTCCATACATCTCACATATCTGCCCATGAATCTCAAATTACACCTTTTAGAGATTCAAGAGAAGAAATCAGAACGTCTTTCAAGGATAATTTGATGAAAGATCAACATATATTATAAGAAAATCAACTAGCTTGTGGCAGATGAGCCGGAAATTACCGAGAAGGAAGTAAAAATGAAAATGGTGAAGTGAATGATACATGAGGAAGAATGGGTGAGGAGGATTGGTAGGAGTAATTGCAATGGTTAATGTGGAAGTAGTGCAATTTGTTAATCTCTAAATATTTCCTATTCATTCATTTTAAAAATGTTGTTACTGTTGAATTGAATTAAATTTTTTATTTTATAGAACATCAAGTTAATAGAATTTTATTTTGGATTGTCTTGGTAATAACTTGTTTGGAGTTTATTCTAGAAATGTCTCCAAAACGAGGTTTAGAAGAATTCATCATAGAATCTTCTTCGAAGAAAACTTGATGGTCCTCAAAAAAACCTCTCTAGATATTATCTTCTAATTCTACTAGTTTTTAGGAAATTCGCTTTAGGAAGTTATCCACATGAAATTCGTCTAAGCATTTTTAAGCATTTTTTTTGGAGAAGTCGAAGTTCTTCCTCTTGATCGGACTCAACAATAAAGACTTCATAGTGTGGACTTGGAGGATTTTCCACAGGGGTACTTGGTGGGGGAGAAGGTGCAGAGAAGATGGCTGAGGTATCATCATCTCCGTCCAAAAACATCAGCTCATCTTCCAATAAAAATTGGGCGTCAGGGTTCATGCGTCTCTGCTCGAGTTGATAATCTCGCAACGAAACGAATATGAATCAGGTTGCATAACCTTTCAAAAATGAGCTCACAATAATTCAATACTTTCTAGTTATAGGGCCATGACTCTCGTGTATTATATTCATAAAATTAGTACCTGGGCGTGGAGGACTCAACTGCCTACCAATTGCACGTCAAGTTAGATGATTACTGTGGCTGTACCTGGATAGACCATTTCGCCACAAATCAGGCTGACCCTCCACAAGTCTGACCAGATCTTCATTCCTTCCAGTTCCATGGTGACTTTCCTTTTCCAAGGAAGTAATCTCCGACTACAAGTGCATGAACTGGGCAGATAAGCGTTTAAAATTTGACATTGCACGTGGTTGTCCAACTTCACACTGCTCCGCCATGATGAATTCAAATAAATAAATTACATTTACAGAACTAAAGTTCAGAATTAATTGAGAACTTTGAAGAGCACTGGCTACGAAAAAAGCTCCTTCGTATGCATCCTCTGAATTTTCTTGTATTTTGAGTATTTATTTTAGTCTGATTGATGCAGTGGTTATTTTTCTATTAATTTTCTGAAATCGCAGTTTTTGATATTTTCAGCAACTTTAACATTTTTTTTCTTCACAATGGGATCATTCTAAGAAATTTCGATGGCAGATTCAGAATCAATGAAAAAAAATATTTCTAATGAAAGTAGTCCCATTTCAATGCATAATAGGGTCAAAATTTTGTTCATCTGATAATTATCAGAGGGGACCTTATCATTCGGCGATATGGAGTGCTTCGCGCATCGACCGCTATTGCTGCAGCACGTTGAACATTTCATTACGGTTTTTTGTGACGCGAATCGCTTTTACTGCACTGCTTAAAGAAGTTTCACTTCGAAAAAAAAGCACACATACAATTCGGGGTAATTCAGTATTGATTAATCTGATCTTGATTAATTCGAGTCCGACATACGATGTGGAACATCATGCTCAAGTTTTTCCAGCTTGACAGGGCTTTGTCAAAGATTACATGTTATTAAAAACTGTTCGAGAAATTCGTAGACCTTGACACGTGAAGATATGACGGAAAATCGAAATTTCGATTTCCAAGGTGAATGCAATAATTTCCGTAGTCTGGGAAGTTGAAAAGTTCCTAATGTTCATGTGTATTTATGTGCGTGTGTATTCTGCCGTATATGTATGGAGATTTCCATCGACACAAACAAGTAAATGTCATACGTTATGAATAGACCGTTGAAGCAAAACGGCATTATCATTCATAGTACGGTTAATTAGCGAGAATGCTAAGTCAAACCACAATTTTATCGCTACCATTTCGTGTATATAGTTTGAGAAACGACAATTTGGGGTGCGCATATACGTTCAACCACCAAATGTTGATTCTGAAGTTTCCTATTGGAAGGCACACGTGGTCATGGTGGAATCAATGGTACTTGCCTTCTTCTAGAAGGATATAACCAAGATGGAATAAAAAAAAAATGGTGGAATCAAAATCGTTGTTTTTTTTCAGAAAATATTTTACATTTGAAAGGGTCGCTTCTATGGAAGAAATTTTCACTCAGCAAGACTGATGACAGTGAAGATTGCTCTTTCCTTCATCCGCCATCGTACTCCCTTTTCATCCCTCCACGAATAGGCTCCACTCACTACCCGCGATCGCCACTAAAAGGTATTTGTAGTGCCGCGTCATCACCATCGTGATTCGAAACTTCAGCCTTTCTTCATATTATCTCCAATAATGAAGAGAAAAAATGATTAAATGACAAAAAAATGAAAAATTAAAAACCCCCGATGTTGGAATTGTAAAAAGAACAATAATTGAATATTGAATATTGGAAAAAGGAAAAAATAAAAAATCATGAAATAAAAAAAATGAAAAGCAGACAGCAGTCGGGGGGATACCACGGTTTTCATGACTTTATGTGCCCCCCGACTGCTGTCTGCTTTTCATTCTTTTTATTTCATGATTTTTTATTTTTTCCTTTTCCAATATTCAATATTCAATTATTGTTCTTTTTACAATTCCAACGTCGGGGGTTTTTAATTTTTCATTTTTTTGTCATTTAATCATTTTATTTCTGTCTTTTTATAGGTTTATCAAGTACCCTGTAGTAGTTTGAATCTTAAGATGAATATCAATTTTAAGGCAGTCTTTGATTTGAAATTTTCATCAATATTTATTCCTTATTTTTTGAATTTTTAATTCCATTATTTATATTTTCTCCCAATCATCTTTTTAAAATAATTTATTGATCGGTGGTTTTTAATTTGCAATTTTTTCCATCAGTTATTTTATTGTCGATTTTTTTAAACGTTCAACAGTTTTTATATACTAGTTTGTCTCAAGGGGGAAGTTCAATCTTTCATATTCAGTTGTCACATTTGGAATTTTCATTCCCTTATTTTTCAATTGTGAACTCGATTATTTATTCCATTATCCAACAATGTCTCCGACTACAAATATTCGAATTCTAAATTTTGCACGCGTAAATTTTCATGAAGCGAACCCGTCGGTAATGTCACCTACCACGTTCAGTGACAGCCGATATGATCTGTTGAAAAGTGGAGCAGATGGCGCCAGTCATATGAACCATATGCAAATTTCTCTTTATTTTCATTTGCGGTTATGTGCGGTCGAAACTTCGTAAATCATTGGCAATCTGGATAATTAAATTAAAAATAAAAAAAACATCTTGTCCGACGAGAATGAAGTGAGTTGATTTTTTTTTTTTTTTAATGAAAATCGTCCAAATTCATACTATACCAACGCATATTTATCTTTCGCCCCTAGGGATATCCCAACCTATCTAGTTATTTCTAAAAAATCATTTTTTATTTTCCAGTTATTGAGAAATAAAAATTAACGACGCTTACAAAAGAGTGACAAGAATGATCCTTGAGCGATTATCTTCATTTTAAGCCTAAAAACATAATTAACAGCATATTTATAGAGAAACTATGACTGGAATAACGCACAAAAATATGCACCTGTTTTCAGTCAAACGCATATACCCCTCTGGCGCGGCCGTCAGGGGTAAAAAGGAGAATTCTGAATACGTGATTTTTCAATAATCATCGATACTAAAAAAATGGTTCACGTTTCAACTCAACTTCTCGGCTGAGTTTCATTAATTTTTTGCTTATCTGGCTTGACACCGCGCCGATTCCTATTCTACCCGCTTTGCAAAATTCTACTGGAGCAGCAGGTCACTCCAATATTGAGTGACAATGTTAGTGATTTCAACAATTTCATTCAACTAATGAATTTCATCGATTGCAAGCCTGATTTTCAGTGATTTCATGCCCAACACATTCCATCAACTTCGTCCGATCGAAATAAATGATTTCTGCATCTTTGGGATCACTGAAATTTCACCGAACTGAAACTAAAAGAATAATTGAGACCGGTCAATTATTGATCAGAACAATCGATTTTTATGAGTGCGCTGTTATTAATCTCATGAGGAGGACGATTCCGCTGACTAGCATAATTTAACACTCTTCGATTTCTCACTCTGTGTATTTCATCCAAAATTCATTTTTAAGTGTCCTTCGCTTAGGAGCTGACAGATAGATAATTTATACGCTCCTTTTTTCATTGAGACAAATAGACCTTCTAAAATCCAATTAACAGGGTTATTATAATTTTTCGAGTCCAAGTGACCTTCCACCATTTTGAAGACATTTATCTTTGCTCACAACATTTCTCAACCTTGCTCTCAGCACTTCATCTGCACCGTGAAGCTCATCTTCTCTGCTGTCATCAATTTCTAAACTTTTCACAGCTCTTTCTATTCACTTGACCACAGTTATATTATAAAAAGCAAATGCACCCTGGGATTTATATTAATTTTAACCTCCCTCTCTCCCTCCAAGTACAGACCATGAAGCCGACGTGCTATACTCTCATTCTTCCAACTGGAATGGTTTCGAAATTCAATAAATCCAAACTAATACAAGAGCTTTCTCGCCCCTTCTGTGTGCTCTACGTCGTTTCCATGGATGAAGAAATGGAAGGGAGAAAGAGAGCTGTCGGATGGTGTTTGGGGGAGGGGGTATACAGGAGTCCAACGGAGTCATCGACGAACTCAGTGCATACATTAGCGAGGCGTAGATATATACCGGAAAGTGAACAAACGGATAGTCATGGCACGTACCATATAAGACGATTACGCCAGGGAGATGAAGCTCTCTCTCTTTGTGTATATTTAGATATGCTATATATACATCCGCATTTTCGGCTACAATAAAATAGGAAAGAAGGGCATATGATATACAATACTTGAATTCTTATTCGATTCTCGGAAATGAAAATGTAATGGAACAATAATGATGGAGAATTATGTGGTGTGTAAAGTCGACTCTAAATATTTCGACCTTCAATCACAATTCAATCAGTATTATCTTTCCAATTCATAACAGGCTAACTGGTTATTTCCAGAGTGTTCACGGAGAAAAAAATACGATAAAAATTCGGGTGCTAGCACGGTGAAATGGGTGCAATCGCCAAGCGCCTGGAATTTTCCTATGCATCACCAAAAAAATTCCTATAAACACGAGAGAAATTCATATAAATAGGAGAAAAATTCTTACAAATATATGAAAAATTACTGTACTGTACAGGAAAATTCCAGGTGCTTGGCGATTGCCCCCATTCTACCGTGTTAGCACCCAATTTTTTACCGTATTTTTTTCTCCATGTTGAAATCAAGCGAACGGATAATCCTATCGAAGTAACAAGCTGATGAAAATTGATGAAAGACTTGGAAAAACCTTTAGCTTTGGAATATGGAAGAATTAAATAATTCTTCGAGTTCATCTCAACCTCCGAAACTCTTCCAAGAAAACATACCTTTTACAATGGATTGTATATAATATATTGCATATCACAATGGCAATATAACATGAAACATCTACTATATGACATTTTGGGACGAGTGTTAGGCCGTATTGGACCATAATTGAATTGGGTGTGGTTGCAAGAAACAATTCCACAAAGTTGACGTTATCTCTCATGTATGAATGTACATGCACCAGTGCCCACGTGTACAACACATGGCGAGAAATGAAGATGTGAATAGACAGGGTTCGTTGACAGAACACAATATTGCAATAACTTCAATTACCGCGTGATTTGCTTCTGCGGTCGCGTTTTCATTCCCCCTCTTGCAAATTTTAGAGGGTGAGAGAAAGCGATGCAGAGGGCGTCCAGTTGTGTTTTCCAAAGTGACACAGACATGCGAATTGGCTCTTGATTGCAACGTCAACGATCCGCGTTGGGGATCAGGGGGTAAGGGTTTGCCTTTCAAATAAGTGCTTCTTGATAAACCATTGACGTGAGAAATATCTGCCTAACCCCATCGAAAATTTGCCGACGTTGGTAACAACCCATCTTCTCAACGCAGCCCCTACGGGCATCACCGTAATAGGTAAAGTCTTCCGGATCCATTCTGCGTGCTCAATGAAAGCGTTTTCCTATATTTTCTTCTCTCGTTATTTTGCTAAATTCCGAAGAAGAAAATTTACTTTACGATGAAAATGAAAAAAATTAATTTCTACCTAACCGATGCGACTCTGAGGATGAGGGTCATAATGGCTTTGACGAATTATTTCACAATTTTTTTTCACTATAACATTGAGAGAAAGAATATTTCACATCAAACTTGTGGTATTTGAAATTGACGAGAATGAGGATGTAAACAAAATATTCCGATGTAAAATTTAAATGGAATTATATTCAAAAATATGGTGAATATGTGGGTGGTGGAGTCTTTACTCATATTTACCAAAAATATAATTGGAAAGAAAAATATTTGTACTCAAAACTAAAATAATTATTCAGTTATCACCAGTTTCTATACATAGAGAAATTTTCTGATATATATTATGTCCCTTTACAATGACTCTGCAGAATCAACATCGAGAGATTTTTCAGTCTAGAAAGGATGGTCCCGAGGGCACTACTCGATTCCAGGATGGCCTTGCAGGAACCCCTCTCACAAAAAAATCTATGTATGTCTCTTACGCAGTCACCCCCTATCCGCACTACAAATTTCGCCCTGGCTCGCACTTTTTTCCAACTTTTATTTGACAGCTGTCGGCCACAATACGCACGTTTACTTCACCCCGATGGATCCTCTCCCTATCTTCAAGTATAAACCAGGGAACAAGAGAGACAAAACCATTGCAATAGCCTTCTATGCTTCCCTTTCTTTATTCTATAGCCTCGTTTCAGAGTGGAATAGCGAATCGCGCATGGAATAGAGAATATACTTGACTCCCGTCCAAGTTCAAGGCCGGAGTGGAGAATTATCGATCCAACTCCGAGAAACTGAAATAAATCAATTCTTCATCATGATAACAGTGAGAAAATTGATTATTGGGATCTCTCCTCAGTGAATAAACCATATTCCTATTCCAATGAAAAATGACGTATTGCATCAATGTGTAAAGGATCTCTCATTTTTTTCCCCATCAGAGAAGAAGGAAACAAGAGAATTGTCGGTTTTTTCTCTAGGAATTATTCATGGATATTATTATGACGACACGAATTCAATGGATAAGTTGGGTGGCTTAGTGATGCAGTTGCGTATGGAAATCACGTTCACCGTAATGGGTTGAATTCAAAATTTTCCAACCTTGATATACTCTTGAAAGATTGATATTGGAAAACGATGTCAAGATTTTGTTTTCTAACTAAGAAAATTTCAAACAAGAATTGTTCTTTGCATAATGCTCACTTGAAATCACACATTATTAACAGAAGGATGAAATATTCCACTTTGAGCCAGATTATTCTCTTCAACTGAACAATCACAATCAATGAGTTCACAATTAGATGAAGGAGACGCAATTAACAATTTCTTCTGCGAAACAAAAGATATATTTTCGAAAATTCACATTCTCCTCATACCAAAAAACAGAACATAAATTGAATCACCTGAATTCAAAAACTGGAATCGATTCAACAAAAAATGCCTGGAACATAATGTGAATTTCTGTCCTCGATCTCTGAGAAGAAACATGGATGCAGAGAGAATAAGTCTCAAGTGTACATGGAGAAGTACCAACATTGGTCGGTGCTAGTACGCGTTGACCTAAGATATATATACAAGCTCCTCACTAACGCTATCCTCGTCAATTTCCGATAACGAGTCTCATCTCACGCACTTCTCCTTTCGTCACTCCAGTAGCATTTTGCACACTTTGAGATACCCAAACACGAAAGGTTACAGACACATACACGGACTAACTATAAAGCAAATGAAGAGAAATAAAAATGTAATGGTTAAGCAATTAACGCATGTGTGACTCTACTGAGAATCCATCGTTGAAGCCTGAGAACTTTGTCAATTAGTCGCAATAAATAGTTAATGTTTTTCAGTCATTTCGATTACTCTTGCCACGCCAGAACCATCGAAATGTCCAATAGGTAATAAGTGAATTGCTTATTATTCTCTTCCCAAGTAATAGTGAGATTGGTATGTCGTTCACATACCCCCTCTACCACCATTTACCCTATTCTGATAGCATTAAATCTCGCATTACACGTGCGAAAGTGGGATAATCGCTTCCTCGCTTTTTCTCTGCACCACTTGGTACGATCGCGACGAGAATATCGATAACTCAATTCACAATCTGGAGTGCAGCCCTCCCCTCACAATCCCCCCTCTTATAGTTCGTCTGAACAGTTTTAACTTGTTATATCCTGACAAACTTCAACTTCATTGCAACACCTTTAGCAATCAATCTCATTCTTGCACGGAAGGATATTAGCTATTTCAATCAATTTTTTTTAAACTATGTATTGTGGTCATCCTGGTATTACACTATGTTAGTGATATCTATTTCCTCTGACTTGGAGATATCTGAAGGTATTCTATTGAAATGAATTTGAGAATCTTGTTTCCAATTCGGGAACAATTTTCTGTTTGTTCAGAAACACCCACTAGAACCTACCATTTACTCAACCTCGCAAACGAGAGGAATTATTTTCTGATTAATAGAAACAATGATTCTAATTCCATCATCCTATTGCTCCATTAATGAAATGACATAACATATTGTTTCGAAAATTAATAATGACCAGTGGTACGACAGTTCTACGCATATTGTTGGTCGCTCGCAAACTTCCTCTCATGGCGAGGGCGTTAGCATATACCCGAGTAGAAATGACGTCGAGCATACCCGATGCCGAGTCGGGTCCTGATCATATGTAGGTAGGGTCGACCTGATCGAGTGTCATCTGACAGGGGCACTATCGGGAAGTTATCGGGAAAAAATGCCCGAGTCAACTTCAAGCAACAGGCAAAGCATATGGGTGCCAAAGGGTGAGTAGTTAGAGCGTTCTTATGCCGGCTGATCCCCAACTTTGAAGGCCCAAAACAAAGGAAGAGGGCATGACTGTCATCAGAAGTCACGTCTGTGTTCACATATAGAATCCCCATGTAGGCCGACGTGCTCAAGACACAAGAATCATGAAAAAAAATTGCGCCAGTATACTTTTTGAGTGCTTCGAGATTCGCCAGTGTTTGCGGACGCAGTGTGTGTCATTATTAGGATGCTGACCATTGAAGTACTAGCTGAAGAATGGAAAGTCTCTACTGGCGAAACGGATCAACTACGGATCAAAGAGCTCAGAAAAGATTAGCGACGACATAGCATATACCAATGACAAATGCTTAGGATACCACCATAAATGACAGGTGGACATACCGTTTTATTTCGCAGTTGAATGTTTGACTCAGCCACGATCATGGCATGGTCAACTATGACCTGACATAGATGCTCTCAAGACCGGGGTACATGCGAGAATATTCTCATCGGTGCAAACATGGAAATTTGTTAGAGTGACTGTCTTGCCCCTGAGTCAGTGAAGATACAGAACACACGTTATTCACGTGTCCTCGCTTTAACATTCAACGCAACACTTGGGAGGTTAGTCTGGAAGAGAAGATTCAACCAGAGTCCTTCATGAACCTATGCTCACATCAAAGGCAGCCTGGGAAGCAATAAGCTCATTCGCCACTGAAGTCCATGCTGTTCATACGTCAAAAATGATACGGTTGTTTTGTGATAACTAAAATGGGACACATAAACTGCCGAACGAAGCTGATCCAAGTCTTACTTCAAAAATTATTACTAATGTTTAAACGACATGAAAATTATTCCGATTAATTATTTCTCCATTCAAAACCCAAAACAATGTCTTACGTGGCTGCATTCATATAATCTGAACTCGTCACGGTGCCCCATCGGCATCAAAACGCTGCAATTTTCGGAACGGTCGCGATGAGCCTAATTATGATATTTATCCCTAATGAAATTAGTCCTGCTCCTCGAAGCGCTTGGAATAGACGTCGTACCGTGAAATTACTATAATGGCCAAGGCGATTCTTTCTTGAGAGGCACAAGATAAAAATAAAAGAGAAATTGACTTCCACCGAATGGGAGAAGACAACATGAGAGGGATTAACAAAAAATGAATCCACATACAAAGGTGAGCTCGAGACAGACATACATCCATCCATCTCTTATATTTACGTGTAATAACGAAATCATCTGATCTTTAGGCTTATATGCCTTATCCCACTTGACTCCACACCACGGAAACATAGTTTTTGCATCTTTCTATCTCTTTTTCCTCAGGAACCTTCGAAATTACGACCATAAAAACATGTAAAGCGATTGGCAAATTAGAAGGGTATGTGAGGGAGACCCCGGAGGGAGTGTCTCAGTCTCTTCCTTCTCTATTCATTGACCTTTGCCTTGGAACACGGAAAAAAATGTGTCCTCGAATTGAGCTTAAGGTACAGCCTAGGGTATCGGATGTCTCGATGGACCCTACTGGTACCACCCGTGTTCAAAAAAGCAGAGGAGAAGGAAGAGAAGGTTAAAAGTAGTATGGGAAGGGGGTGGGGGTCATCAAGGACCCGCAGCCAGGAGCAACCGATGGGCTCGTTCCGCTGGAAACAATTGCTGCCTCCGGGCATCATTTACATCATAAGTAATCATAATGATCGAATTTTCGACGAACGACGATCCAATGAGTGGAACGACGGGGGGAGCCACCAATTCAGTGGGTACCCACTTACCCGAACTACGAAACTAACGCGAAAAGACCTCACCTACACTTCAATCCCCCCCGTTTCCCCAACTCCTTCTACGCTTTTAGTTACATATATTGCTCGAGGCTACCTGCCAACAGTTCACAACAACTGGCATCCAGCCCATACTATTTCTGTTCCTCTACATTTCGTTTCTTTTTGATTTTTTTGCAGTCAATTTTTTAACACACGGTTGATTTATTTTTGAAAAAGTTAATCGTCTAAAAACGCCAACAGGAGAAAAAAGATTTGCTCACATGTTACTGGTGAATTTCTCCCTCCGCACTTAAGATGAAATTTGGTAGTTCTCAATTTTTGGGTGTTTAATAGGTGGGATCATGTGGGAAATTTGTACCCTGAAGTTTCACTTCAACTTGAATGGACTCAACTGCATGGAAAGGAATAAATTGTATCAAACACTTTTCATTGTGCGAATCAGAAGTCCTCGACAGAGTGATTAAATGGTACGATTTTTTTCTCTTTGATATTTCAAACGTTTCTGTCAGATCAAAATGTTGACTCGGTCCAATAGCGAAAAAGGTTTATCAAGAAGAGAAGTTCCATTTGTTCCCAAGGACTTTGATGAAGGTGAAAACATCATGTAGGATTGGGAAACCGGTATCCAGTGGTTTATGATTTCTTCTGTTCCGCTACGAAATCTACGAATGAGGTACATGCTTTATACATGATCAGGACCCGACTCGGCATCGGGTATGCCCGACGTAATTTCTACTCGGGATCTGGCTGAATAGAATCCACCCGGAGGATGGCTGAGTCCACAAATATCATTTATTTTCAAATTGATTACTTTTTTATTATTATTTCAATTTTTACTTATTTATTTTGTTATCAAAGTTCATAAACCGGATTCACCCGGATGGTTATTTTCTTTTTGTTAACTAAAAATTCCTTAAATCGTGTGAATGAATGCCGAGTGGTATTTTATCAGACGTGATAAAATACAAATATACCAAAATTGTACGAATTTAGGATCGATTCTCAAAGGCAGAATAAATTCCCTGTCTTTTCAACATTGGAAATTCATATTCATTAAATTGATTTTTCCCTAAGCCCACTATTAAGATACTACAATTACATTCTTCACTCAAGTTCTGACGTTAACTCTAGATAGATTCTTGATTTATTGAAAGTATTCCCAGTAGCTAATAAAATGATAAACAAACGATAATTGCCGAACGAATATTGATTTATAAAAGCTCGAACAATCTCGAATTGAGCATTTCTTGAATACTTGCAACTCGGCAGCCCAGGTAATTATTATTTTCTTTTATTGACGGTAAATGGAATCATCTGATGCCCAGATAAGGGAGAAATTGGTAAAGCGAAAAGACACATATGTGGAGCAAATATCTCGGTAAAAGAATTCTACATCATTCTATATTAATTGTTGAGATTTACGTAGTGGTTCCATTCACATCGTCACAAAATGCATACCTAGCGAGTGGCTGGGAACTCCAAGATCGAGTGACGCATGAGTGCTACATGCAGTCAATTTCACTAGTGATTTCAATAACTTCATTGAATTTATGATTTCAGCGATTGCAACCTTGATTATCAGTGATTTCATGACCCACCATAATTTCATTGATTTCATCAAACTAGAATTAATGACTTTTGCATCATTGAAATCACTAAAATTTCACCAAACTGAAATAATAATTGAAACTGAAGAATGATTCATATCAGAATTATTGATTTTAATGCCATAAAATATTAAAGAACAATTACAAATTATCATCGGTATATCTAAACTAATGACTCATACTAGAAGTATTCCTTTACTACTCTCAAAATTTTCGGGTCAATCATTAAATTTCCTTTATCATCAAAGGTTGGAAGTGAAATAATCTTTCAGTATTGTTTGATATCAACGTAGCCCTGAGCCATCATTGGCTGTGGCAGTAATGTATCTGCATCTTTTTCCATAATATACCAAGAACACAAGACGCTTATATCTCTTTGATTGCTTTTCCATGTGGACATATGAAACTGAAAAATTCCCCACTCTTCAAAGTTTTTCCTCCTGCATACGCAATGTTCAGTGTTAACCCTAATAAACATGTCTCCTAATCATTTTCTTTGAATAGACACCAGTCTCCCATATAATAATTTTGCTTTGTGGAGATGAAGCGAGATTTGAAAGTCGTCACATGCATATAGTGAACTTTCAAAAAAACAAAAAAACTTTTTGTAGTAAACTCTCGCCAAGAACGGGTGCAAGCGTTGTCGTGTTTAAAAAAAGTTGCGAAATCAAACAAAAGCTATAGTGCCGAGCCCAGATTATTACAACTTGAAGATTATGAATACAACTCAGAAAAGTAAAGAAAAAATGAAAATTATGAAAAATCGAGTTGATAAAAATTCCAAGTCAATCTACTTGGTGCGCGATTGAATCTGTGAAAAATCTAAATTTTTTTGTTTTTTTGGAAGATTTCATAAATTTTTGTAAAGATATAAACATTCTGATGTAATGAAAAACTAAGAAGAAAAAGGAAGTGAACATGTTAGTATCTATACGCAATATGTTAGTCAACATATTAGTATCTATACGTAATACCTCCTTTCTATGGACCCTATGAGTCTCCCAAGAACAACAAATGTTTTTCAATGTAATTTGAAATGAGGAACCCGAATATGTTGATCTTTTTCATCTAGCGCTGCTCGAACAAATGTTATTAACCATTGACAATTTCAGTCGTATTTATTTCAGAAGCTATTGAAGGTTCTGAAATAAAGTTCAGATGAAAAATGATGACCGATCGAAATTCTCTAAACTTTCGTTCTTACATTTTACACGTATCTCAATTATTTACAGGGATATTTGAATTTATTCATATCGTTGAATTAGCCGGCAGGCGAGGTGCATGGTGGCAATCGTGCGCGCCTCCTCGATTCCCGCACTTAGTGCGCCCGTGAACTCAAGAATATCAATAAATGCAAATATCTCTGTAAATAATTGAAATAGCTGAAAAATGTGAGAAGCCAAATTTATAGTATTTCAATCGGGCATCATTTTATCTCTGAAGTTTTCGAGGTAAATTCGACTGAAATTTTCAATTGTTAACACTAGGTTGGTCGCGCCGTGAGCATTTCCCCGCATCAAGAAAATGAAAAATGAAAAGAGAGCGAGGAATTAACTCATTGAAGAATATAATTTCTCGTAGTTTGCAACGCGCACTCATCAGCGTGAATTTAATTTTTTTTTTAAATCAGCTTTTTATTATTTTTCACAAAGAGCTCGCGAACAATTTCATCAATACAGAATGACTGTTTCCGTAGCATTGTTTCAAATCACGCAGTGGCGCCACTCCCGTCGAGTTCGTTCGGCTGGGCTGCCAACGTAACCAAGAAAATCTACCTTAAGAGAAATTCTGCCGAGAGAATTGAAGAAAAGATGAATATCGGATTCTTGGCTTTAAGCATATCTTGTTCATTTGAGCATGGAAAAATATAATAAAAAATTGCGTTGAATAGCCTGTAGCAACATTATATAGTAAAATTATAACTTAAAATGTGCTGCGGTGTCAATTTTGTACAGAAAAAAAAATAAAAACTGTTCTGGGGGTAATGGAGGGGGAAGTTGGCTGGCGTATATATTGGGCAGTTGCGCACCCACATCTTGGCAACGGGACGCAACTACGTCCCTTGATTTCTTTCATTTCAAATGAATTCGTTATGAGTTCAAGAAATGACTTCATGGTTTGGAATCATGAGATTTCAGTGATTTCAGTGATGTCACCGATTTCATTGACTTCAGACGTGACTGCAAATTGATTTCAGTGGCGAGTGACACATGATTTCAGGAGTTCCCAACCCCTCGATACCTAGTAGCATTCATAAAGAATATTACATTACATCAAGAACCTTCCCGCGCCACCTCTTTTTTCGAATAGAATATGGCATCGAAGATATTTCCATCGTCCGTTCAATGAAAAACCAGGAAACATAGACTATTGTTTTCTCTTCCAAAAACTCTAATTTTCATATTTGAATTTAAAATGTTGACAGTCGCCTGTTCAAAAATCTTTAGAGTGAGGAAAATCTCGAAGAATATCCAAGAATCAGCATGATCAAGACTGTACATGATTCAAGTAAACATTTAAAAACCTCAATATATTTTCTGTCTTCAGTTTCCCCTACGAAAACACAAAGATACCAAGTTTGGTGTAGGCGGCACTACTCCTATCTTCCTCGTCTCCACCTCAATATCAGTATGCGGACCACGTATCCTATCCTCCTACCCCACCATCCTTCGTCTACACAAAAGCCATTGTAGGCCCGTTTTCGGCGAGAGTGTTTCCACTATAATACCCAACCAGTATTGATTGCACCAACACCAAGTTTAACCCATATCTGTTGTCTTCGTCCTCCAACATACATCTCAACAGTATTACGGCCACCATATACTCTTTTCCTTCACTATCCACTCCCGATGATTCTGGAACTCCACCAGATAATTTTCAGAAAGAAATAAAGAATACAATATTTCGCGAATCCACTGATGAACATAAAAGTGGCAGAAATACAAGTGTTTTGATTTTATCATCCAATTTATTGCTATTTTTCCCCGAAAATAAAGAAACAATCTCGGTGTCCCAATACACATTTGTTGGATTAATCAAATCAATGGGTCAGTAAAGATAGTATGTGCTCTCGCCGTTAGAGCATTGAGAGGGTTGATTCCCTCCGAAAGTATACGAGGAACAGTATCAGAGGGTTAGTAACGAGGTAACAATGACCTTCCAGAGAACTACGAAAAGACCACGAACGATATAGTTAACCTACTAGAGTTAATGTAGACGTTGTGGAAGACGATGGGGTTTATTAAATAACGTAACCCATGTCGAATAATTAGACAGGTTTCGGAGTAATATTTGAAGCTTATAGAGGTATTTGAAAGGGTATGGACATTTCTACATGATGCTAACCATGATTAAGCCTGGGATTGAGTCATGAAAATTGAATGCCTTAACTCTTTCCAATTCCCTAAGAGTAAGAACCCACCTCCTTCTTTTGTCCCTGTATTCTTTTGAATCCTCCATGGGGAAGAAATACGGTAAAAATTCTGGTGCTAGGATGGTAAAATGGGTTCATTTGCCAAGCATCCAGAATTTTCCTATGCAGTACCGGAAAAATTTCTACACGGAGAGAAATTTCAGTTACAATTATCATCTTAGAACAGATTCTGTCTGGAATGTCCATTTTGGGTAATTTTTCTGGGTAATTCAATCGTATTTTTTTCTCCGTATAGGTAATCCAGTGTCAACAGAGATATTGAGTATGGTTGGGATGTGATGCAATTCTCGAGATTTTCATTGCGACTTTATCTATATGTCTTGAGATATATTCTGGATGTATTTTAACTTTCGACACTTGATGGGAAGAATGAACAGAATATACAGAATTGTGTAATATCTATTTTATTGAACTCCTACGAATGTGCCCCTATTTTCTGACGGTGATCGAGCTATTGCTGCGGATGTCATTAATAATTTGAGGACAATTTGTTGTCAAGGACTTTGACTAGCACCTTACAGATTTTTTTCTACAGTATTCATAATTCTGCACATTTTTTAGCAGGTGTCATTTGAATAAACAGGTGATATTTTGATTCGCTGCCTTCGAATCTGAATTTCGTGTCCTCCTGATGCACCTGGGATTGTCCAAATTTCTAGAAAAATATTACGAATTCATAACTTTCCCATGAAAAATATCGAAGGACCTTCTTGGATGAACTTGAGGCCTTTTGGGGGCTTTTCATGACATAATGAGGCGGATCGATGGCCAGGGACATTACCATGACAATAGTGGGCACCCCTCTGGTGTGTATGCGCGCGCGCACTCTCTCTTGTCCACTCTATATATGCCTAACACAATTGATTAACGGCATGGTATATCAGAAAGAAACGGGAAACTCACGGGATGGAATACAGAAACGAGATGAAAATAATATTTGGGCTTTTTGGCTACGAGGGGCAAAAAAATTGTCGGGCCTAGGGGGAAATGGACTGAGCCCCGAAGAGGGGCTTGCCTGTGCCAAACGGCTTATTAGTTGGCGATGTGATCTATTTGTCCTGGTACTGAGATGAAGAACCGGCAATATTGTGCCACTATGTTACAAAGAAAGGCATTATTGCTCAATAGGGACCACTAGTTAGAGGCCATTGCCACCAATACATAATACAAAAAACTGTTACTAGTTGCCCTCGTGCTGCTATATACCCTTGATAGTTATGACCTATCGAGGAAAGTCTATCGGACCCCCTGTCGACTGCGATAATTATGACTTGAGTAATTTTTTTTGCAGCGATATTGCTCCATTATTTTTGGAATGATTGATTTAACTTTTCGATCGTGGGAAAATGGAATTTATTGCATTTGGAATGATTATTATCTTCGATAATTTTAGCAGTTAGCCATTCCACATCTGTTTCTTCCGAGGTTTCTTCCCTCCAATTAAACAGCTAGTAACATTTAGTATTGGTTGTAGATGAAGCTATGAGGAATATAAATATAAAGACGATTGTATAATACATGATTACTGGCGGGTGATAAATCGAATGACTGTAAGAATTGCACATTGTTCATTACTTATGTGTCATGATACAAACCATCAGTACTGGAGTGGTAATCATACAAGATACATCGATTCCACTCACTCAGACTCCATCTTTTTCTGAAAATCTCAGATGGAAGGAAGGAGAGCAAAACATTTGTGAGTACGTATTTTTCCGATTTTTCTACAGCTTTCATTGCATTCTATGCGAAGAAAGTCTCAATTATAGTACATTTCACGCTCGAGTCATGAAAAACAGATCATCCTCTCCCACGTGCAAGCACGTGGGGGAAGGTGATATGCGTTTCATGACGAGGCTTGAATATTATTTTTCGTGTGCTGAACCGGAAAAACGCCGTTTTTTGTGGCGCGCAGCGCCACGAAAATGACGTTTTCTGCCCTCCGGCCAGAAAGCGTCAACTTCCTGGCCGCTGCGCTAAACGAAGTTTCCGCTTTCTGGCTACGTCGAGCAGAAAAATAGTATACACACCTTGGCCAGTAAATAAGAAAGCCTCAGATCACATGTTTGTCGACTTCGGCTTCGCCTCGACCGACAATTACATGTGATCTGAGACATTCCTTACTTTACCGGCCGAGGTATGTAATATACTATTTTCGGGTTCGGCACACGAAAAAAATTTTTCTATCTCCTTCAAATTTGAATATACTTATATGAACTCACCTTCAACTGAGGTCGACTTATTTCGTTTTACCTGCTATTCGCTCCTGAAATATGGTCTCTCACAATTCTTAATACAAATTCTTCTACAGATTTATGATGATAGTGAAGTTCAAGTCGCCTAGCAATGATGACAAATGATGACTCCATCCTTTCCCATTCAGTCCACATTCATCGTCTGTTGTTTATGTTTTACCATAGGAAAAAATTTCGCAATTCTCCGGAATTGGGAGAATCTTAATGAAAGCGTCACTATCAAAATATCTTCAATTCAAAGTCACTGACTTCTATCCTCCATCCATTTGTTTACCCATAGTCGGTCATAATATTACTCGAGTGACCATTGTTCACCATTTGCATCGAAAGCCAGTATGATTCTTGTGACTCACGACATTGACTTCCGTTTCGCACCATTCCATTTGTCATACCGGATGTCCATCTTATTTTGGTAATCACTACGGACACTGTCATTGAATAATAATGAGGACAATGTCATGTTAAAAGTGTGAATGAATCAATATTTTGTGAAAATAGACAGAATGAAATGAATGTGAATTTTTTGAAGGTAAAGAAGGGAATGTTCATTTTAAAAAGGGAAAGAGCTCGCCTGGGTTATGTGCAGAGAGAATTCTCTAGGTAAGAGTACGCACCAGAAGGGAGCTTCAGTGTTCGAAGTAGAAGGAGAATGGGTGAAGGGATGAGGAAGGAGCTTGCGGCGGTCCTTGCTCCATTGTACGTGATCCGAGTACCAAAACCTTTTCCGCAAGACCAGAAATACTGGGGATAATGGTACACCAAGGTCTCCGACGATCGATAGACACTCTTAACTGAAATAGTGTTCTATTGAGACTAACCTACAGAATCTCTAAAATATTCAGGCAGTTTGGTTGTTGGTTCAACAAAAAACTACCGTCGGAATTATTCCTAATTGGACGTATTCATAGAAGAAACTGTCGACAATTCATGTGAATTGACGATACGTATTTTTTTTTTTTTTATTGCAGACGAAATTATCAAATGGATCGATTGAAATAGAATTGGCTCTATCTCAGACAAGACTATACCGTGTTTCCCAAATATGACACCAAACTCCCCTGTCGATAAAAAGAAGAAAAAAAAACGAAAATTCACGCTCAACAATTCTTATCATCAGAAATCCCAGTGAGAAAAAAAAACCATAGAAGGCGCCCTGTGGCCGTCACCCCAGATGACGATCTGCGAGAGCAGTAAAGCACCACACAAAGGCGAGCGATGGGGAGGAAATGAAGAGAGGTGTTGGCCAGATCTGTATCTCGATGTCCCCAATCGACTGGTCGTTCTCTACGTAACCTTAGGAAGCGTGAAATGAAATTTGACAGATTGTAGGCAACGGCGACACCTCCAACCTGGTACTGGGAATATGTGTGGGTAGAGAGATAAACATGATTGACGATGAAACGGAATCGAAAGTTTTTCTCTATTCAATAAACTTTTTTTATTCTTCCTAAATTTAATGAGTTTATTTTTAAGATCTGTTGAAATTTTGAGAATTATCTTCCATAATATTCTCCCTAAAATCATTTAATTGATCTTCAGTGGAATCAACTCATTCAGGTCTACTGATCCATTTCACTCCTGATTCAGTACTTGAAGAATTTCAGAAATACACATCGTAATTTGACGGTCACACATTTGCTAGTAGTAATAAGTACGTAGTAAGTAGTACGAACTCTTAATGAGCCTGCAGAAATTATCAATGAAGATTTTTGCCCTCAAACACTTGAAGAAATTGGGAAACATATCTGACAACGACCTCTCACAAACCTAAGACACAACACAGAGTCAAAATTCTCCTGTTTTGAGGTGAATTCCCTCGACGTTAGGAACCCGTAATTCTAGAATCTAGGTACAAAGAAATTCTTAAATCAAGTGACTTTTTGACTCATTCTGAGAATGATTTCCTGCAAACAAGGGGAAAACCTTGCATTTCAGAACACATTTCACTTGAATTAAGTGAAAAATCTCTTGTTTTCAGTGGACAATCACTTAATTTAAACGAAGTGCAGGTCCCTTAAAACAACCGATTTTTCACTTGATTTAAGTGAAATGTGTTCTGGAATGCAGGTTTTTTCCCATGGTTCCAGGGAAATATCCTTAGAACGAGTTAAAAAGTCACTCAATCCGAGGATTACCTGGTCCTTAGATTTTAGAACCACGGGTTTCTATAAACAAGTGAAAATTGTCTTTGAAACAAGGGATTTTTTTCTCTGTGAACATACTTTGGTTCTATTTTTAAATAATACCATCGTTGCCATTTTTCTCTATGCGCCTTTGACACTTCATCTTCCCCTGGTGGCCAAGTTTTTCGCGCACACCCTATTTTATACAATTCTCTTTTATCTGTTATAACTTCCCTGAGCCCCATCGCACTAGTGTGCCACAGTTCTAAAGCGCGAATCTCCCTCGGGGCGCAGAAGCGCTCGGTCTCTTCAGTTCCAACCCGACACCTTTTTACAAATACACCACACGCCCTTCTAGCCCTACAACTCTACAATAATACATCCAAGCCTCCGTTCACACGTACACTATATCCCCAGTTGAATGTTACGGCGTAGTGGGTGCCACATTTGCCTAAGCACATCAAATGCTCGGGGCCACTTGGTTCCCGGTTCACTTGGCAGGTACTTAAGCTGCCTTGAAGCAAGTACCCATTGAATCTATCGAATGGGCGATATGCCGTTGGGCGGAGAGGGAGAGGGAGGGGGGGGGGGGAACCATGCAGCCCCACTAGCCCGTGGGCCATTTTTGGAGGATCCAGCAATTGTGACATGAATTCTTTTCATTTCTCCATGCTTCTCGCACTGACCCGTACGACTCTCCTGCCAAGTTAAATCGGTTAATCTGTGATCAGAGTTGTCGTTTGGGGACACCATGAATGCTGTGGGATTTCTCCGAAGCATCCGATCGAGCGACAGCTGTCCCTAAATCGAAAACCAAATTATATCCTCAAAGACATCGGTGATCTCTATTTAGATTTTATCGGTTGTGTGATGCAAAGATTTTCTTCTCTGAATGGGGGTTTCTAATGACGTATGTGTGAACCAGCATCCGATTGCATTTTCTAGGTCTAATCACGTTTTTTTTTTTTTCAAACATCAGATTATATCTCTTGGATAGTTTGATCGTGATCAGAGGGAGGATGGAATGTTTCCATCGTTCGACACATGTTCATCTCAATATATGAAGGAAGAAGATGTTTCCCATTTATTCTTTACCGGAATTACCCAATCCATTCTCTGGGAAATCCTTTCTTGCGTTCATCGTTCGGACGCAAGAAATTGGAAATTTTGGGATAAATTAATGAAGGAGAGTTTCATTGTTCAGATTTTTCCAAATTGTTTTTCCGTTGAAAAATTAATTTTATAGATCAGAATCAGTGAATGCGGTCGTTACGAAATCAATTTTGACGCTAACATTATTCCCACCACACCTTCTTCACTCAGTATGAAGAAAACTGCCGTTTGTTACTCGACACTTCTTTTTAATCAAATAAAATTGTGAGTTTTCAGCAAGGAAGTAGCAATAACTCATGAAGTCCACACCGCATACCTATTCATCTCCACCGAGTTTTTCTTCGTTATCGTGCTTTTTCTTCACTGTTATTATATCCTCGAAAAGTCTTTTCAAACCACTGCCAACTAGCCACCCTCTTCCGCCACTTGGCCGTGCGTTTTCCTCTTTAAGTGGCGAAATGAACGAAGTAACGCAACGCTCAAACATAAAATTGAAAATTTTGACGTACAGACGGTTTATGGGAGTTTTAGAGCGCCGTAAAGTCGCACGATATTTTATCCTTCACCATCTTACTCATCTTGACGTTTCCTCGTGGTCGTCTTCACTCTTCTCAAGCTTCTTTCAGAGTGCAGATGAGACCATACTATTCTTTGGAAAATAATGTCACTCTTTCTCTTCATTTCTAAGGTTTTTCTTAATATTCTATTTCTGCGGATTTTGGGTTTGATAGAACAATCGAGTAGCGGAAAAGAAGTATTGGTGGAAAATTGCGAGACTAGGGGTGCATTGTTGATCGCTCGCAAGCTCGCCCCCATGGTGAGCGCGACCCGTTGGAGCTGCGCAATAAACTTCCCGATTCGTCAGTTTTGCCTTAGATTTCCATAGGCGTTATCATGAAAAAATGAAATAGGAAATAAATAAAGAAGTCCATTCGAAAAAAGGTTTCGAGAAGAGTCTGAAAAGTTTCACCGAAGAGAATTAAGAATGCAAAAGTTCTATTCGAATAACTCAGTAATGGGTATGATGATTATTTCGAAATTTCAAGCAGAATTGAGTAACGTGATAGTGCATCGATTGAGACAAAAACTACACAAATCCGATCGTTTTTCCATGAAAAATCGTAGAATTTGTGGAAAAAAGACACTTTTTGGCAATTTTTGGGGTGCTAGGAGTTTATTTCCCCGTTCAAAATTTCCCGAAAAAGATTCCTCGGAAAAAATTTCCCCCGTAAAAAAATTTCCCTAACAATAATTTCACCGCAAAAAATTCCCCACCACCAAAAACTACCCGTGGGGTCGTAACTCTGGGTGCGTTCTATCACTCCAATGTGTGTGTGGTTCCCCCCCCCCCCCCCCCCCCACTGAATCATCGAACAATAACTCATTCTTGAAAGTTAAATATAAATTTTTTTCCGGGAAATTTTTATTAGAGGAAATTTTGGCGAGGAGATTAACCTCGGGCACCGCTGGAACAAGAATATCAGGAATTTATTGCATACCAAATGAATTACAAGCGAGAGCACAATTTGAGTGAGAGGTGAATCGAACATCTACCTCCTGATTACGAATCCGCTACTCTTGCAATCTGCCTTTCCGAAGTCTCCATAATTTTTTCAATATCCTTTGCTGCAAGTAAAATAGTTCATATTAGGTTATACGCGACAGTTTAGAAATCGAGGCGACTGAGAGCGTGCTCTGTTTTGACGGATAAGGAATGAGTATGACAACTTACGAGATATTTCGATATGAGACAACTTCACAACGTGCTATCCCTTTTAGAATTGCATACTAGGATAATCACAAAAAAAGTTCCTTTGGGTATCAATGGGTTAGGAAAGAGTGATAAAGGAATAATAAACCGTAATACTGATTGAGAATGTAATAATGGGTTGTGTATAACGGCACCCCTCGTGCCTCGTGTCTCGTGACTCGTGTCTCTTGTCTCGTATCTCGAGTCTCGTGTCTCGTGTCTCGTGTCTCGTGCCTCGTATCTCGTGATTTATAGCTCGTGACTCGTGTATTATGCCTTCAGTAGCAGAAGTGTGGTAGTAATTAATGATGACTAGTCGCATCTCATTGCTCGTTCCCCGTATATCACGTCTCGTTCTCATTTTCCGCTCTCATATCTTGTGACTCATCCTCATTTCCTGTCTTCATAAGTCGTATCTCGTTTCGCGTGCCTCATGCCTCGTATCCCGTATTTTGTTCTTACCTTTCGATTTCGTGTCTTCTGTCTCATGTCTCATTCCTCATAACTCGTTCTTATTTTCGGTTTCATGTCTCGTTTCTCTTTTTTTGCGTCTTATATTACGTATTTAATTTCTTTTTCCTTGATGAACGTTTCATGGAACGATTGTGGGTTTATCGATTAGGTGATTGAAATAACTACTATTTCACAACTACAGTCGATCCATGAAATGTTCATCAAGGAAAAAAAATTTAAATACGTAATATAAGACGCAGAAGAAGAGGAACGAGACATGGAACAGAAAACAAGAACGAGTTATAACGAATGAGACACGAGACTCGAGACACAAGATCCGAGACACGAAATTGTAAGGTAAGAACAAAATACAAGATACGAGGCACAAGGCACGAGAAACGAGATACAGTCAGAACTCCTTTTTCTTAAACGCTCGGGACCGAGCAGTTTTTTTGGACTCCCCTTTTTTAACATTCTCCTACTACCCCCACTCTTGATAACTCATCGTTACGTGGTAGTGTTAGAATAAATCACTCTTCGAGGGGTGCCGTCTTCAACTCATGAAAATATTTTTAATTTCAATTTACTGTCAACGACGACAATTGCAAATGAACTTCACTCCATTATTATAAGCTGGAATCACCTGAATACGCAATAATTGTGGTTAGATAGGCTGACTGAGATATGCGCAGCAAGCTGCGCAGTCAGGTCATCACATGAGTTTGTCGGAGTGGTGGAGACTCGGGAGAAGAAGTTTAAAATACGGAGTCCATTTTTTTAAATTACGGGAGTAGTTTAGAAAAGGGAATTTAAGAAAAGGGAGTTCCGACTGTACGAGTCATGAGAACAGAAAATGAGAATGAGTCACAAGATATGAGATATGAGAGCGGAAAATGACAACGAGACACGATCAACGAGGCACGAGATACGAGGCACAAGCAACGAGATGAGATTACGCATGATTGATCACTACCAGACTCCCAATACTAAATGCATAGTACACGAGGCACGAACAACGAGACGAGAGATACGAGACACGAGGCACGAGACACGAGATACGAGACACGAGACACGGGAAGAGAAAATGGGGATGAGGCACGAGACACGAGACACGAGAAACGAGGCAAGAGATACAAGGTATGATCAACAGGGCACGAGATACGAGGCACGAGCAACGAGATGGGATTACGCATGATTGATCACTAACACACTCCCAATACTAAATGCATAATACACGAGGCATGAGCAACGAGACACGAGACACGAGACACGAGAACAGAAAATGGGGACGAGGCACGAGACACAAGACACGTGACACGAGACACGAAACACGAGATACGAGATACGAGGTACGAGACACGAGGCACGAGACACGAGGTACGAGTCACGAGACACGAAACACGTGACACTTAATACGAGATACGAGAACAGAAAATTGGAACGAGACACGAGACACGAGAGGGTGCCGTTATACACAACCGTAATAATGAAGCAATTTTTTTTTCTTGTGTGATTAAGGATAACATCGTATTACTTGCCTGCACCACACTCTGGCTCGGAGTAATTTGGTATGAATGGGACGGAAGTCCGTAACAGAAAATGACGTCAAATTGCGCTGCTCTCTCAACGTAGTCCCTCGAGCGGCCGGCGATTTCACTAGTGTAGCCTTGTCACCGATATTGGAAAAGTAACTGTGCGTATTATTTACCGTACTGGTGGAGATATTGGAAAATTCATTGGCTTCCGGATGGATGCCGCGTTGGTTTTCAGCATTGTGCCGACGTTTCGCAAACATTGCAGTCTGCATCTTCAGGGCTAAGAGCTCCGATTCTGAGCTCCTATGTGACGGGGTAGTCCTTTTATGGCTCCTCATGATGGTGGGGGTAGAGGAGTGTGGTGGGGGAAGTCAGCCAATCAAATGTCTTTAATTAATAAGCTGATCAATTAAAAAACCGGGAGGACAGTCTTCCAAATAGGGTTCACCTGATATCCTGTGTCCCTGTTCACGTTGTTGGGATTCTTGTGGATCTCTAGGCCTTCTCGATATTTTCTTTCAAAATATCCTTTAGACCTCGCCAACATTTTGGCCTGGTCATATCTGATGGTGTGACCAGTGTCCATATAATGTTCCGCCAGGGCAGACTGTACATTATGACCATATTTGGAATACCGTTGGTGTTCTTTGATCCGTGTACTGATCCTCCTCCCGGTTTCTCCAATGTACACTTTTCCGCATGTGCAGGGGATCTGATACACTCCTGGGGTGCTCAAGAGTGGTCTCTGATCCTTGGTATTGGGCAACATCTGTCCAATCTTTGTTGGTGGTTGAAAGATCGTTCTGATGTTGTATTTCCCCAGTACCTTGCTAATGCGGTCAGTCGTTCCTCTTACGTAAGGGAGAAGAGCCATCTTAGGTCTGTCCTGGTTGATCTCAGGAGAAGCCTCGGTGGGAGAAGAGATGTTTTTCTCCAACCTTTGTTTGATCCGTCTGATCTGTTGGATCTTGTACCCGTTGTTGCTCAAAGCTGTCTCCAGGTGCTCTATTTCGCTGTCCAGGTTGGAAGATTGGGAGATGGTGAGGGCTCTGTACATCAAAGAGCTGATGACAGAGTTCTTCTGGGAAGGGTGATGGTGGGAGTTGGCATTGAGGTATCTATCCGTGTGTGTTGGCTTACAATACACCTGATGGCCCAGCGAGCCATCCTCATTGCGTCGTACCAACACATCTAGGAAAGGGAGGCAGCCTCCCTGCTCAATTTCCATGGTGAACTTAATACTCGGATGTTGAGTATTCAAGAATTGAAGGAAATCAGTTAAGGATGTTCTGCCATGTGGCCAGATGACAAAGGTATCATCTACATACCTATACCAAACAGTGGGTTTCAGATCTGCGGACTTCAGTACTTCATTTTCAAAGTGTTCCATGAAGATATTGGCTATGATTGGCAAAACAGGAGAGCCCATGGCTGCTCCTGATCTCTGTTCATAGAACTCTCCTTGAAACTGAAAATATGTAGAGGTCAAACAGTGCTCTACTAGGGGCAGGAGTTTAGGGGGGATGGTTTTTGAGTTTTTTATTATTTTCAATGTGTCAGGGATAGGGACATTGGTGAAGAGGGATTCTACATCAAAGCTCACGAGGATATCCTCCGGAGAAGTCTGGAGGGTTTTCAGTTTGCTCACGAAATCCAGAGAATTTTGGATATAGGAGCCATTCTGACCTGTGAGTTTCTGTAGAGGTTTGGTGAGGTATTTTGCCAGTTGGTAAGCTGGACCACCAATGTTACTGACGATAGGCCTTAGAGGGACAGACTGCTTATGGATTTTCGGGAGTCCATAGAGTCTGGGAGGAAAGGATTCTTTGGGAGTAAGGAGTTTCCTGAGTTCAGGCGAGAGGTCAGCCTTTTTCAGAAGTTCAGTAGTTCTGCGTTCAATTGTGGGAGTTGGATCTTTCTTGAGTTTGGTGTAAACTCTAGAGTCACTCAACATCCCCGAGATTTTTGCAGAGTAGTCATCTTTATCCAACACCACTGTGGCATTGCCTTTGTCTGCCGGAAGAATGATAATATCATTGTTCTCTTTGAGACTACGCAACGCTAGGCGTTCCTCCTTGGTGATATTATCGACTGGAGGTTTTGCCCTGTGTAGGATGTTTGACAACTGTCTCCGGATCTCGTTACTGGTCTCCTGAGGAAGATGAAAAATGGCTGTCTCAGTCTGACTGATTATTTCCTCAGTGGGGATTTTCCTGGGGGCGACAGCGAAGTTATGTCCTTTTGCGAGGACTGACACCTGAGCCTCACTCAGCTGATGTTTGCTGAGGTTCTTCACCGTGTGCGTGAGACTCGGGGTTTTCTCCTGTGGGATTAATTTTTTGAATTTACCTTTTTGAGTCTCAGTCGTCATCTCAGCAGAACGGGTAGCTTGGTCATGAGTGACACGATCCAAGGTTTCCCACAGCTGTGACTGGTGGAGATATTATCATGGGATGACATTGTTTATAATGTCCTTAAAATAATGAAATTGATGATAAAATTGAAATATGGGGATGAACGTAATTACTTGCTTTTTGACTCTCTTTGAATTTGGATTGATTCCTAATAGAGGTATGCAGCGGTTAAAGTTGAATTGAGAGAGAAGAAATTTCCGTGGTTCCCGGTAGCTTAGTTGGTAGAGTACCTGGCGCGTAACTGGGAGATCCGGGTTCAACTCCGGGCTGAGGCTGCTGGGATTTTTTCTCTGGAAATTCTAATTTTCTTTAAATTTGCTTTTTACAAAGTAAAGTAAAAGTAAAGAATGAATTAGATAAAATTGGAATATGGGCTGAAAGTAATTACGTTTTTAAGTGAATAAGATGTAATATTAACAGCGAAACCACGTGTTTCTTTATTTCGAGAATAAAAAATAATAATTAACGGAAAAAAGAAGGGGAAACGTCAGTTCGCATATATCATGCATTACAGACCCGTAGGGCAACGATGAGATGTTTACACATAGATCTCGAGTACGTCAGTATATGGCTCGCTGGTTTTTTTATTTATTTCTTATTAACCTCCCCGCGAAACCATTATTCCGACCTTATCAAGTGAGCTTCATCGGGTCATGATGAGACAAACCTGATGCATTCCCGATCAGGTGACTGCGTGACGTTTCACATAGGGACTCGATCAGGTCATCTCATAAGGACCCGACAAAATTTTTCACTCGGGATGTAACAAGGTACAATTATTCAGTGTTAATTTCCACTCATCGTTTGATAATGGGCATATGAGTCGTACATTGAGTACCATTATTAATCCTTGCACAGAGACTCTAATTGTTCTTCCATTTAATGATCTTTTCATGTTTATCGCAGTACTTTGTATATAACATCGGAATTTTTATGGTTGTATCTATCACATCTATTCTAAAAAATGGAAGGAGGACAATTTCATTGTCTGTACATTCTGAATCACATTTTCATTATGATCACTTGAGGAGTTTTATATAACTCAGAATCCACGTATTCCATTCTCTTCCATGAATTCACTAGAAACGTAACGCTCCTCTTCTCTGTGCTAAGATTTTTCGAGAAACAACATCCTGCTAGATAATTGAATGCAATTTAACGGTTAGATTGAATAACGCATCGCAGTGATGAACGAGTGCACATATAGATTGGGTAAAAAGAGAAACAAATGTAAAAAGTATAGCGACATAATTCATGATGCATTATTTATGAGCGTCTGCGATGTTGGAAAAAAGAATGATACGTCTCATGTTCCGTGTATGTGATGTAATTAGTGGGTAAAAGAAACAGTACGAGGCACGGTCAAAATGACTGCAAAGCATTCTCGCAACTTTGCTCTTACTGTTGATTTATTGTTCGTGGTAAGACGGTCAAACATTTCTGAAAGGCAAAGAAAATTCCAGTTATCATCATTATCTTTTCATGAAGAAAAAGAAGCGGAGAGAAATGATGAAGAAATGAACTACCGAATTCTTGAATGATTGAGTAGAAATTCCAGCCTTTCAGCTCCCCAATTCCTTTGGGTTAATTATCCGTGGATTTTTGGATGGATTTTCACCCCAACGCTACCTAAGGGGTTAGCGATGAACTTTGGACTCTGTAATGAAGCGTTTCTTCCCCACTACACGGTGTCTAAACAAGTCGTCGCCTTCGGGTTCTGCTTGCGAATATATTTTATTGCTCTCTGGTTTATTATCGCCTCTGAGTCTCTCCACCCGCGAGAAAGATCCCCTGGTATTTTCTTGATGTCCTGAATCCCCTCAACCCTTCCTCACGCCCCCACGGTGAACGAGCCCATTCGATACACCCTTCTGCAGTATAACAACAGTGACGCTCAACAAGCCGTAACATCCTGCATGAGTTGGCTTCAAACCAAAAGGGTTAAGTATCTACAAAAGATGTTTGTGTTATAGATTTTTGTTTCAGATATGGAGGAATTCATGTTGTTTTTGTAGTAAAACTTCTTTAGGCAGGGAGTGAAAGCGATTCGCGTCACGAAAAACCGTAACGAAATGTTCGATACGCCACAGCGATAGCGGTCGATGCGCGAAGCACTCCATATCGCCCTATGATAATAATACCCCTATGATAATATGGATTTATCGACCGAGCCACTACGTGGCGCAGCATTAGCGTAGTAAACAACTAGTCAAGTGTCTACAACGCCTTGTGCTATCAGTTTTCCTCGGTTATTCATACAAGTGTTGAATTGAATTAATTGAAGTGTGGCATTGAATTCATCACTATTATGAAATTCAAAATTTAATTCAAAAATGAACTAGGAGTGTAGCTGGTCTACGCTATATTGTTGGTCGCGCGCAATCTCGCTCCCTAATGTGGGTGCGTGGAAGTACGAGTGCTTTATCACCTTTCATCCCCTTATTCTCGGTGGAGCCGAGATAACAGGGCGTTGGTGTAGGATTCGTGCGTCCTTAAGAGCTTTTCGCCTTTTTTAGACACTACCAATGCCAGCCACCTGGCTTTTGATCTGCTTGTGGACGTTCGCTATTGGTTGGACAAACTCATGTAGCTCACTGATGAGGCTTCCGAGACGATCCCATGTTTGCGTCCTCTTCATGTCAGCACTTGCATCCAGTGCTGCTCGTTGGGCATGATTTCCAATTCCCTCGCCTTTATTTTCTATTCTTACGTCGTTTTGTGTTAGTTATTTAATTCCCTCCATTTTGTTCCCACGAGTCCTTAGGGAAATGACTGGCCACTCCAGCTGAGCCCCGGTTGCTTGAGCAAGGCCACTTAATATACTCCTAGTGTGGGACCTGGTGCTCCAGGAGAAACCGTTTGCGACGTCATTACCCTGACGCCATTCATTTTATCAGCACGGTATCTAACACTTTGAAATTGGGAAGGGGGAGGTGTTTGATCCACGCAAGCTATTTTATTTCACTCGCGTCTTTTGTTCGTAGAATGAACAGCGGAGAATTCCCCTATCCACTGCCTGGGGACGCGCCACATTGCAGTATCACCCACTCCTGCCTTTGACCCTCATGAAGTAAAGGCGTTCCTCCTTGGGATTCCAATCGGCCAATTTTGTATGTTTATTCTGTTCCTTCTCCGAAAAGAAAATGATCAACTCGTCAATTTCGCATGGTCAACAGAATTTAATTAGTTTAATATATATGTTTCGAGATACCCACTCAACATACTCACGCAGTATTGACTTTCGGATTGCTACTGAGGTAGGTTGAAAATCGAACCATAGAATTTTTATGTTTCTGGATCATTTTCAACAGGATGTTATGTGAGTGTGTGTGTGTGTGTACGTGTTCGAAATTTGGGTTAACGTTTTTTCGTGAACGGATCGTTCGATTTAACTTCCCTCCCCCCCCCCCCCCCCCCCCCCCGATCGATCCATCTTCACGTAACTTAAACCACATTAGATTTTGGCTGAAATCGATCCAGGAGTATTCCAGTTTTTCTAGAAAAACATGATGGAAAGATGATTTTTCTTGCCTTTTTATATATATATACCCAACAGTGCATAGACCAGCCGCACCCCTAGTTCTTTTTCCAATTGATCTCATTGTTTCTCATTTCTCCATCGTTCAATTTCAGTTTCTAATTGTCAATTTTCCTTTTCCATTATCGTTATTTCTCCGTTCTCAAATGATTCGAATCAATGGCCATTGAAGTTACTAGATGTCCTCGACAGCCGACCCCATCTGTTGAGTCCTCTCATCATCTACACTTTTACCGATCGAGTTTGGAGAATTTTCATTGTGATTCAAATTTCGCTGCACTACCGCACTAGATAGAGGACCGATGGCACCAACGCATTCTTTATTTTATCTTACAGTGGCGATTTGACGTTTTATTCACTAGATCTGGTGAAATCATTTTCATTAATGGATATGATAAGGAACGAGGATAATTCAATGCTGCGCGAGGGCGTTTTAAACAATCCTCGGAGCTTTTGCTTTTTTTCAGTCCAGAAACATCATTTTTGGTCGGTTGAAAACAAAGTTATGTTGCCGCAAACGCCTAGGGTTCCTAGGCTAGGAATGCGGGGTTGAGTGCCGTCCAACGCATTCTCACGGGCTGATCGGGGGTGCAAGGACGAAAAAGAAGCGTTTTCGTGCCCCCTTTCTCCTTATCAAACAGTTCAGTGGCAGTACCCAAAGTTTATCCACTAAACGGAAAAAGGCACCACTCAACAGTGACTCTGTTACATGCCTGCACAAAAATGAATTTACTAGAAAGTGCGACGGATCGGTACCAAACTCGCAGTAGAGTTATACATCGTATCATATAAGTACATTTATTTTTCATTTCCCAATTACCGAATCGAGACGTCGATCAAGAGAGATGGATATTCAGTAGTAGTGCTCCAAATTATCAGGTATTTTCCTCAAGCTTCCCTGCATAGATAATGTATGTGCCCAATTTCTAATTTGCAAAATTGGAGATATTCAGTGGTAAGGGTAATAGTAGTAGTAGTAGTAGTACCGCGAGTGCTTTGAAATTATCGGGTATTTTTCGATAGCTACGTTGCATAGTAAGAAATATATCAAATTTCGCAGGTTTTTTCTGTGAAATTTGGCATATTTTTTTTTTATGCAGGGAAGCTTGAGGGAAATATCCGATTAATTTTCAAGCACGAGGGATATTCTTCACTTGGATTTCGGCCGATCAGAGTGCAGCGTTTCGAGGCGCCTGTCAGATACTTTACACACACTCACAAAGAAAAAAAGCGTACGCCGCTCGGTCGGTAACTCAGCGTATACACTCTCGCGCGTTATGCGCGCTCGAGTGTATTCGCTGAGTTCCCGCCCTTGCAACGTTATATACTATAACACAAATGAAGAGCTAGGATGAGATATTTGAAGTAGAACTTCCTGATTGGCTCACTAAACCTCGGATACTGCACTCTGATTGGCTGAAATCTGAGTGAGAAAAATAATCATTCCAATGCAAAAAAGCTTTCGGGAAATACCCAATTAATTTTGGAGCGCCAGTGGTTTTTGTCGGATTATTTTTGACTCTGATTTCCGTCCATCAGAGTGCTGTATTTCGCCCCTAGGATATTCAAAACAAATGAAGAGTTCGAATAAAATATTCGAGCTAGGACATAAAATCCAAAATAAAACTTCCTAATTGGCCCATGAGACCTCGCATACTGCACTCTGAATGATTGAAATCCGAGTGTGCGAAATAATGAGTTATACAAATTGCGACAAATACGAGTATTTTCACCTCTGTTGTGCGGCCCAGGTGCACCCACTTTTTTCCTTCTGAATTGTTCCGAATTTTTCTCTGATTGAAAATTATGGATTCACAAAATAAATTCATCCGGAAGTACATCAGTTGCCGTTAAATTTCAAATTTTTAATTTATTTGTTGTTTTTTTTTCAATCAGTAAAATATATCCACGGAATCAGGAATTGAGAACCGTTAATGCTTTAACGATACGAGCTTAAAACTATAACGCACCCTAATCCTGGCAATATCTGATCACGGTCTTGTGGGATTCATTGTTCACGCACAAACCATTCCCTATTTAGTGGATGATATATATTATACCCATTCTCATCGGTGGATCAACCCCTTGCTCAATAACTCCCATATTCTCATGTAACTCCCACCCGCCTTCGGCACCCCATCTAAAAGGCGAATTATCGACATACCTCCGCTACTCACTCATTTCAGATACAACCCCACCTTTTTTTGTTCTTCTCTTTCACTCCATCATCTCTGGAGGAAGAATCGAACGATCCTCTGCTACTGGGATGATTCAGTTTTTATTGTTCTATATATTCACCACTGAAGCCGAATTTGAGGGCAATTCAACTTTCCGATTTTTTTGTCCGTCTACGGTTATAAAACTCTGTTACCTTATCGCGGGCGGTTGGGGTCATCTTTCCAATAATGTTCACTATTGGAACGAGGAATTTAGACTGATACTGTCATCACTCGTGTAGGAACTGTGCTAGCTCGTCATGCCAAAGCTATATAGCGCGCGTAAATGCAAGATGTACGCTGTAGCCCAGTTTCGGTGAAATTACCGTTTGAATTTCTACACGGGTAATATTCGCACATTGTCTCATGGAAAAAAATCTAGATTAGATTCAAACCGCTGGAATACATATGATGCCCCGTGCTATATAACTTGCCCTTTGACAACTTCCAAAAGCATCACTTTAGATGACTGTCATATTCAATCTCACTAGAAACTAGCAAGTTTCATTCCAGTTACCTAGCAATCGAAGCAAATCCCATATTTTCATCTTCATGTTTGGATGTGAAGCTTACAAATTCGATTTCATACTTTTACGCATTCTAGACGGTATTGAGACAGAGCCTAATCACATCCACACCTTCAATGACTAAAGACCAGTTATAGACTAATTATAGACCACTAATCTATAATTGATTACTGAATCAATAGATTTTCTCCGTTTGTTTGAATTCTTCGAAGAACTATGAAGAAGTGAACATTGATCATTTCCCAAAGTTCGCCAGGATTCTCGATTCGATCATCATTTTCCTGAGTTCACCACTGCATTCGTCATCAAACTCAAATATATTTTTTCACCAAATCCACTTTTCAACCACATTCAGTCATCTACTCTCTTTTGAAGGTGAATCTCTGGCGAACCGACGTGCTGCAAAACAGAATGGGTGAGGAGGTGGCATCAGAGAAATAGGTGGTAACCATCGCCTCACCAGGCGCATCGGCATCTGTTCGCGAAGGAATTACGACGTAACTTTGTCTCCTAAGATAACGTACCAGAGAAACGGCTTTCTCTGTGGCTGAGTGGTATGCAACGTAGAGGCTCTAATAGGAACTAGTATATCGTAACCAAAGAACGGAGGAAGACAGAGATGCAAAGAACATTGGAGATACTACCAAGGCGAAGAGAGTGTGTATGATGGGTGAGAAGCAAATTCTGGCAAGGCTCGAGTTTCCATTGGGGTTGGTTCTTGCGATGTAAGCTGTCTCACTCACTCTTACCACCATGTCCAACCCCCCTTCTGCCATAGTCGCACATCTCTCCACCCTCACGTCATTTTGCTCACTCCACTCTATCTGTTCTCCCTCTTCTACCTCATCTCTCTCGTCCTCAACTCCCCACCCTTCTGTATAACCCGTCGGCAGACCCCAGCGAGACATACAGCATACCCACTATCACCCGCAGATAGTGGTCCTGGCTCTGTGCTATGGGGTGTTGCGGGCTTATACATATTCAACGGATGCATCACACGACCCGTTTCTCTCTCTCTCTCTCTCTAGCTTCTCTTCTCCCTCTGTCTCTCGGTTCCTCAACAGCGGATCTATTGACCCATACTGCGTCTCGTCGTTTACAAGTGACATCGGTGACGATAGTTCTACCACCATAATTTAGTATGGAACTCGAATTACAGAGCAGTTTTCGAGTCCGATTGATGTTTGGGCGTTTTATCAAAACCCGAAAGCACCGTTGGGACCAACCACCTACGAGTTCGTTGCTTTTCCAACTGTGTCTCTCTCCCTCCTCCTCCTCCTCCTCCACGCTCCCCACCCCTTGGTAATCTACATACGCGTAACAAACCACAGGCAACTTCAACAATTCACCGGTGCAAGGTCGATTTAGTCCTCTCGATTGTGGGAAACGGTTTCCGTTTCATCATTCAGTTACGAATGTCTTTTTTTTTGTGTGGTTTTCTTTGGAATCGATAAGTGATGTTGAGAAGAAGGTAGGAGGGAGGAGAGAGCTTCATTGTACTCGGAAGGTTATTCACTGAGAGAAAAACTTACTTTTGCCAAAAAAATTTGTTTGGTATAAGTAAATCGGAAACAAAAAAACGGAAAAAATGCCATTTAAAAACTTGCAAGGAATTTTTCTTACCAGAAGTACGTTTTTCTCTCAGTGTTGGGGTAAGAGGAATTGCCTTGTAGAGGAGCCGTTTTTCTGTTTCAGATTGCATTATGTGCAGATTACAGTGGCCAATGACAAATTAAGTGGCAGCCCCGGATTTTCATTAAACTTTGAGTTACCCCAGCCATTATGACTATCTGACCCTACGATTACATTCGAGGTTTCTCACTCCATTGAGGTAGACACTGTTTGAAAGATATAAGGTACGGTACCTACCGTTATTACATTCTTATAAGAATAGAAATGACATCGGGCATACCCGATGCCGAGTCGGGTTCTGATCATGTGTAGGTAGAGTCGACCCGATCGGGTGTCATCTGACAAGGGCACTATCGACAACGTATCAGGGAAAAACCCGATCGGGCACAACCTGATGAGTGCATTGTTCGGTCATGATCAGGGTAACCGGATGAGGTGCGACTCTTGAGGTACATCATCGGGAAATCGTCGGGAAAAAATCCCATCGAGCACAACCTGATAAGAACATCATTTGTTTGTAATCGAGGTAACCCGACCAGGCACAACCTGACGAGAGCATCATTCGGTTATGATGCGGGTACTCAATGAAAATCACACCCAGAAAAATTATTTATTCAAATCGAATCAATGGATTTATTGAATTTAAATAATGATATTTATTCATTTAGAATAAATCTTTTTTTTCAATTGGACAATCAATTTGTTACATTAGAATCGATAATGTTTTGTACAATAAACACTCAAATAGAGAAAAATTCTTATTTTTAATGAGGGTTTTATGAGGTAGGGAAAGGTAGGGCAAATCGGATGGAAGGGCAAAACGGACCATGTGATTTTTTTGACTGTTTTTTTTTTCTTACTCGATTTGGCTATAAAAGCTAAATCCAAATCAAGTAATATATATAGGTCAGTTGGTCTAATCTGGAGGCCGGAAGGTCAGTTCAAGAGTCAAACGATCGACGGTGGAGGCTGAAAGGACGATGAAAGTAGTAACGCCGTTTGACCGATAAATTGACATTTCAACTTCTCCTCAGATCGTTTGACCCTTTAATTGACCTTCCAGCCTCCAAACCCTTTCACCTTTGAATTGACTTTTCAGCCTCTCTTCAGACCGTTTGTTTCATTCTGAAAATTTATACTAAGATATTTTAGAAATGTCGAATGTCTCATCAACCATTCTAAACCGGGTTTTTACTCATTCATTCAAAACTCTCTTGCACCCAATACTTGGATCATTAACGTGGCTTAATCCCCAATTCTGGAAATTTCTGCAGCTGCATTTGACAATTTATGATATAATTTATTGTTTTCTAGAAAAATAATAACGGTAAAATTATAGAATGACAGGTAGAATCTTCAATATACTTTATGACTTAATCCATTCCATTTAAGCTCCATTGTCCATACTTAAATTCAAAAGGTTGTATGAGGGGATGGCCAAACATTTTGGGACCGTTTTTACAATTTAATCACTTCTGTCGCGACTTAAGTGTTCTTCCTTCTCGAACCAAGACAATGTTTCACAGAGTAAACCATTGCATTTCATTTATAACTTAATCTCTTTATGACTCGATCCCGTCCATATACAGTGGACTCTCCCTAAGTGTCCGATCCGTAAGTGTTCACTGCCCCAGCGCAAGAGGAGAATCATTCCCCCACCATAGGCACTCCCCTTCAAGCGCGTTCTCTCTCAAACCTCTCTCGTTCTCTATCCGATGCGCCACGAATGTGCGCAGTGACGTGCTGTTTACCGAACAGCTGGGAATATGGGTAAATACAGTGGTAGCATGGAAGAAAAAATGGCAAAATCAAATGGAAAAAAACCATTAAAATCGTGGGATTTAGATGTTAAATTGAGAGTGATAAATGAAGTGAACCATGATACGGGAATTTGTGATATTGCAAAAGAGTTAAACGTTCATGTGGTGACAGTGAAAAAGACGCCCAGTGCCTCTTACCCCCACCATTGCCTGTACACACATCTCTGTCTGACTCTGGCGTTTTCGCTCTTTCGACGGCCCAGTGGGATCGCTTCATAAGTATTTTTTCCGAGAATTCAAACCCCCGGAGGCGAACACTTAGGGAGAGTCGACTGTAGACCTATTGTTTCACCACCCAACGGGCCCTTGCTACCTGCGTTCAACGTCATTGGAAAAACCCGGTCACTCCACGCGGACTCTTCCATTACTCTCATTACTGAGGGTAAGACAATTTTGACCACCAACCAAATCACTCAAATTTTGTACTGTATCAATCTTAAGATCCTCATCCTGACCACCTACAATTTTGAAACTAAGAGGTAAACACTCAATGATCACCCTCACAACAATGGTTTTTTTCTCTGCTACTCACTTCTTACCGAAGATTCATCGGTATAACATCCCTCTAAAGACATTTGACATTTAATTCGAAAATTTAGTTAAAATAAATATTCAACCAAATCATCAAAACCGACATTAATAAATAACAATCAATTTTGTATTACAATTAATGAGAATTTTATCTAATTGAACACAAATTCAAAAAATAAAAATCGTGAGTTATTTCAAGTGACTTTAAGTATTAGCTTGAAAATATCGATTATTTTATATAGTCGGTACACCGTTTGACCCTTGAATTGACCTTCCGCCCTCCACTCTAGATCATTTGACCTATATATATTACTTGATTTGGGCTTATCTTCTATAGCTAAATCGAGTAAGAAAAAAAAAAGACAAAAACATCACATGGTCCGTTTTACCCTCGAGGTCCGTTCTGCCATACCCTCCTCTACTATTAGAATAAAAAAGGTCATTTGATTTAAATAAATTTTATTTCATTTAAATAAATCGTTCTCCTGGGGGTCCCCGTGAAAACATCATTGGGACCTCATCGGGTGAGCCTCATCGGGTCATGATGAGATAAACCCCATGCTTTCCTGATAAGATGACTGCGTGACGTTCCACGTAGGGACCCGATGAGATCACCTCATGAGGACATGACGTTTATATCGGGCATGCCCTATAGGGACCCTACTCCGTTCCGACAAAATTTTCCACTCGGGTAGGAATCCCGGATGAAGTGTGAAAGAACATAGAATCATTCTAAGGAATAAGACTATCAGGAAGACGATATGTTTAAATTCATTTGTTCACAGGAAACTGAATATGTTGGTAATATTGTTATGAAATGCTTGAAATAAATAGGAATATTCTCTTCCCTCCCCTTGAGAACGTTTGAATGAAGAAACAAATGATTGATTCTTTTGTCTGGAGATCTTGAACATCTCTGAATCTGTCAAAAAAAGAAAGAAATAAAATCCGCCCCGTTATTTAATTGAACTCGCCTTATCATTACAATTGGTGTCAGAAGTGTAACAACTTATCGCATATATCTTCGGATATTTAAAGAAATAAATAAATAAATTTTAAAAAAATAAAAATCTGGACTTGAACATATAAAATAGTGAATTTAGTGACACATAAATCCAGTGATCATTGGTAGTTACCATCAGAGTACAATCGGTCCATTTTCTGTCCCAGGAAGAAGAAATACACATGACGAAATTGACTCGAGACTTCAGAGGTTACAACAAGAGACGGATGAACGATTTCGGACCATTGAAAATTTATTGGACGAGAGAATGGAAAATTTGGAAACAAGAATGAATGAACGACTCAACCAGAGACTCAACGAACAACAGGAGATCATCACAGCGAGTTTGAATGAACGGTTTGATCAACAACAACAGATGATAACTCAGGATTTGTCTAACATCGCTAGAGAGCTACTACAAAACAACGAGCCAAGGAGAGACCAATCTCAATCAGATAATGTCCAAATTAATAATGCAATAATTAATGCTAATGATTCACGTAGTAATAGTAATAACCTGCTAGATGCTAGTAATACTTTGAGTGCACAAAATCATGCTTCACTCATAAACTCAAACACAGAAATTAATAATAAAATTAAACCTACTTATGATGGTTCAATACCAGGCTACAATATCAAAAACAATTCGAGATTACTGCAAACCACAATAACTGGTCATTCGAGACAAGAGGTGCACAATTAGCATCATGTTTACGAGGAAAGGCACTTGAAATTCTCGAGTTTTTATCTGATTCGGATGCAAGACATTTTAACAAATTTATTAAAATTCTGAATGATGAATTTAGTGATGACCATTTTGCACGCATGAACTCCAATGAACTTGATATTCGTGAGAGAAAAAATTCGGAAAGCATCGCAACTTTTGGACAGAAAATTAAGAAATTATCACGACTTGCATATCCTGACGTTCCTTATGCAGCTCGTGATAATGTTGCTTGCTCTCAATTCATCAGAGGCCGGCGTAGTTCTGTAGTTTATTCTCAATTACGATCAAATCTTTACGCATAACTTTTGAACGAGCTACTGAACTTGATGCAATTCAGAGAACCACACACAGTGAAAATGACATAACCACTGGAAGAAAACGGCCTTTTAACGAAAGATTTTATCAATCAACAAGTCGATTGTCCAACGGATCATTTCATCAAACAGCGAATCATCAACAATTTTCCCAAAAATCAGAGAAATTTCCTAAAATTCAATGTTTTAAATGTAAAAACTTCGGTCATTATGCAAATGAATGTCCAACAAAATCTAATCACAATGAAGAATTTCACAGGAATCCACGAATGAATTCACAATTTAACGACAAGAACGAAAATCAAACAAACCATACAAATTTTTATAAAAATGGAGGAATTGGTTTCCAATCTAAGAATAATAGGAATTCTCACTGCCGATGTACCAGAAATCATCAAGAAGAATTAATGAATGAGCAGACTAATAATAACAATGAAAACCTCGACCAAGAAAACTAATTAGAGTCAGTCCAATGGGGGACTGATTGACTCAACAGAAAAAAATTAGTCATTGCTACCAAGCCATCATTAAAGAACAAAAAATGGATTTAGATCTCATACTGGAAGGAAAAATTAACAACAGGGACTGCTGCATGTTGGTTGACACAGCATTCGATATTTCCATTCTAAATCCAAAATTTTTAATTCCAAAATCTAAAGCATTTAAAGAAATCAATCTATTGAACATTTTGAACATTTTGTGGCTAAAACAACATTTCATCACCATTCTGTTCAAAATACTACAATTCTCACTGGAAGATTGACGATAAATTTGAATTTGGTTATAGCGGATATCATGGAAGACTGCATTTTGGGCCTTGATTTTCTTTATAAATCAGGAGTAACCCAGAGTGTGAGAGGCCAAAACCCGTTTATCGATGATTGATAGGCCAAGAAGAGCCTCTCGGCCAAGAAGAGCATATTTGGCACAATCAGAGCGTCTCGGCGTAACTCGAAGCTGATTAGATTTTGGAGTAAAGACATCCATTGATTTTCCAGTTTTCCAGAAAAAGATGAGAAAAGGAGATGTCAGAAAAACCGTTGGTTGGTGATGAACCAATAATGAAATTGGGGAGTCCATGCACATCATTTGTATCAAGCTCCAGTTTGATCAAATTAGGTGGCGGGTAGTTGAGTTTTTTAGAATAACGTCAGGATATCAAAAGTTCACTTGAATTTTGAGTTTCATTTGAATTTTTGTGAATAAAAGTTCTTAATCTTTTTCAGATTTTTCTATATATTTTTCAACAAGGAAATAAATAAATAAAAGAAACTGATTTGATCTTCACAGCAATGCACGATTATTATTTTCCTCGTATAAAAAAGTTCATTAGGAAATCCTATTAATTCGTTAGTAAATTTCATTGGAATTTGATTTCATTGGGATTCGATGAGAATCACCCCGAAAATCGAATTTTCATCATATCTCCACGTTTCAAGGTCTCCACAACAGTCCCCGATCATTTTCAAGGTGATCTATGTGTGTATGCACTGTTAAAAATTTTAATCTGAATTTTCCATGACGAATTCTGGAAATTTTTAACAAGTGACATTTTCACTGAAATTTAAGAAAATTCCGAAATTGAAAAATTATAAAATCCATTGATTTTCTCATAAGCGGATGAAGAAAATCAATGAAAGTTGTAAATTTCAGGGGAATCATTCCATAGGAATTTAGAAAATCTGGAAAATTCAGGAGAATATATTCATGAATTTCGAATTTATTGAGAATTTAGGTAATTTTGGTACTGCATATTCATGCTCAATTGGAAATCCAAGTCATTTCTGAAATTTCAGTGTTATTCCTACTTGAAAATTATAAACCCACTTGGATTTTACTTGAAACTTGAAATTTCATACGCTTTCCTCCCCTAAAGCGAATTTAGTGTCACTCTTATGAAAATTACTACCAAATTGTCCATGAAATTTCCATTTTTTTCTAACAGTGTGTATGTAGACATGTCTGCGGCCAAAAATTTTGGTCAACAATATCTCCTGAACGAATAATGCGATCGAGGTCATCGATGACGCAATCGAAGCCTCTCCATGTAACTTAGAGCCAGTAAGATTTTAGAAAGAATTGGTCCAGTAGTTCTCCAGTTTTTCCGGGAAAACCTCAATTTTTTTCTCTTCAATTCTTTTTTGTTGATGATTTCTCCCGAATAGATGATGCAATGAAGGTCTTTGATGACGTAATTGAAGTATTGTCATGTAACTTGAAGCGAATACGATTTTGGAAAGAATTGGTCCAGTAGCTCTCCAGTTTTTCTAGAGAAATCTCCATTTTTTTCTCTTCTATTTCTTTCTATCAATGATTTTTCACGAACGGATGTTGCGATGAAGGTCGTTGATGACGCAATCGAAGTATCTCCATGTAACGTCGACTTTGTGTGAATGTATATACTAACATATGTATTTCCAAAGTTTTTTTCTAGGAATTCGGAAAAAATATGTGGAATATTTTTCTATTATATGATTACGTAAAAGGGGATAATGGCCGGGAAGTTATTGCTGTGAACCCCAATGGTTCGCTCCCACTTTCACGCCCCAAAATTCGAGAGCGAGCTTGCGAGCGACCGACAATATCACGTAGACCAATCACTTCACTAGTTTTCGTCGTTTTCAAGTTTATACATTAGAAATTCAATGAAACTAATTCAGATCTATTGAGGGAAAAGCCGAACAGGTATGAACGTCATGAAACTACGATAGATATACAGTGGTTAGCTTTCCGTACTGATATCTCACCAGTTGGTATAATTAGCCTAGTAACCTGTAGGGCCGGTCTGTAGACCGATAGCAATGAATGAATTTACATAACAATCCATGTGGTTGGTTAGAGCTTTACGTAATTAATATAAATATGCTTAAGATATCATGACACAGTCTTTGGATTACAAGCGAATATGAAATGAATGCATTGGAAGTCAGCACATGTGCAACACGAATGGTTGTTAACATAAATAATAAATAATATTGTAAATATGTGTTGACGATGTGATGCCCATGCATCATGAATATACACTGCTGGGTTGATGTTTTTGTTGTCATAAAGTCTAACTTTATAATGTAATTTCCGAAAAACGTCGAATTGTTAATCCATATTTGTACTTGTTGTGTTAATTTCATAGCTTCGCTTGATTCAGCATGAATAATGAATAATGTTGTGGATACAATGTTAATAATATGATACTGAGACGTTATGAATGCACACCGATAGTATAATCGTCAACTTCGTTTTCAGCAAATTGCCATTTTGAGGAGACATCTTCGCAAAACGTCAAATTATGAATCTAAATTTGTATTTGCCCATTGTCTCCACTCCTATTGTTGTTTGGCTTCCCTTATTACGTGCTATTAGCATGCAATATATTCCCTGAATTTCCGGCTATCCCACATCCGGACATCATCATGTTAGTAATATGATTCATTTTCATAGAGTATTTAGACTTAGTTTTTGATCAGTCATCGAATTTCGCTTTCTTTTCAGGAGGAATAGCATTATCTCCCCATAATATGCACGTCACATTATTTTGGCAAAAATATTATCAAACAATTGAATTTGCGGAAGCTGCGCAGGTAAGATGAAACTCTCAAATTTAATACATGGAGAGAAATTTTCGGTAAAAATTATAGTGAAATCCAGGTAGAAATTATGGACGAATAGTTCTGTAATGATTTATTTCTGCAGCAATGAACATCCTCGGTGTGGATAAATTTTAATGAACTTTTTGCAACACCTGCCGTAAAAGTTCACTTTTCGGCACCGTTTTGCGTGCGTAAAGTGTTTGTTTTCCGCGCTGCGTGCGTACAATTCAAAGCTCGTGTGTAAAGAGAATCTCGTGCGTAAAACTTCGTTTTACGTACTTGAATTTCCCTTTACGCACGATCTTGAATTTTACGCACTCCGTGCACAAAGAAAACACTTTGCCCTCCAAACGGTCCCTCAAAGCAAACTTTGGGCAGGTTTGCAAAAAATTGTATGGGTCCACCCTTACAAGGTGGACCCATACAATTTTTTAGAGCCGTATGACTACACTCTCACAGTTTTAACTTATCATTTCAGTTTTACAATTTCGGCGCATATAATTCCACTCTTTCAATATAAGCTCGTATGATTTTCCCTTGACAGTTTGGGTTTTTATAATTCCTCGAAATTTGAACACTTAATTATACCCTTATTACGATATATATGTATATGACGATCTCATTTTATCTCACTCTCTCCTCATATTTGAAATTTCTCCTCTCTAAAAATGTACTGCATACCTCAATTTTTGACGTTCCGTTGTTCCTGAGCTGCCCAATACAACTTGATGACAACTGCAAGAATTTGTTGAAATGCAAATGCAGATGAATCAGCTGCATGGCAGTCGCCATCAAAAGGGTTGTGTTTCATGACTGTAATATCTAATGACTCTCAAGACAACAGTATCCTCCTCTCACCATGTATCACAATTTCCATCGATGAATTGATCCACGTTGAACTGTAACAGCAGTGTATGCGAATGAATGATTTTCCTGTACGATTTTTCATTCAAGATTTATAATTCAATCAAATCAAGTGTTCAAGAGAGCCATTTACAATGTTTCGGGGGCATGTACAATGAAAATAGAATGAATTACCGAGTCGTGAAACAACAGGAATGATCTCGATTTAGCAGAGTCAATGGTCGATTGGGCAGAATAATTCTTCATCATTCTTTTTCTTTCTTTCCCCTTGAACCATTTCGCTTGGAGGTGGTAATGACTAATGAGAAAGGACAGGGGAATCTGACCTTTGGCTCGGGTTGTCTCATTCGCGTGTAACCGAATGGCGATGCTAATCGTTCAGCGGTTCATGGATACTTGGAACGAAGACCTCTGCGTGTCTCACAGCCATCTAAAGCTAGCTGAGTGGCAACTTGCACACCTTAAATGATTGCCTTCTCAAGTTTCAGTTTAACAAGGTATGGAAAGTTTGTAACAGAGACATTCATATTATCCCTGGAAATGATGTTATAAATTTCATGGCACTATTTACATTGAATGTGGATGATGAAGTTTGATGTTGTTTGAGTAGGTGAATCTTGAGTTCAACAATATGCGAAAATATCCATCGGATGACCTAGCTCTGTCTTCATCAGTTGGTTCATCAAATTCATCAATTCTGTGAGGGATCAAAACCATAAATTATTCAAAAGTAAGGAATTAGAGAGAAAACTCATTGATATCAAAATAATTGATGATCAATAAATAATTCTAAGAAAACAATAGGTGACTAGATAAAGAGAATCGAGTAATGAGAAGATTGTTGGTAAAACAGAGTAGTTATTTTATGCAATTAGTACCCTCGATGACCGTTAGAGTAAGCATGAGCGCTTCGCTCTCTCGCGAGTTAAGGAAGATTTTTGAGGTGTTAAATGATTTAACTTAAATATGAGAGAAGAGGGAGAAATTTTACATCAAGGTTGTTGTAGCATGGATTAAATTCTCAATACTTTCTAATGAAATTTTTATCATAGATAACTCAAATGATTACCTATAAAATGAGCCCAAGTCAACCACCCCTGTCCTGAGTTATATTTTCTTTCCTTTTAGCACGCCGGTAAAGGCAATTTCTCCTCATACGTGCGTGTTATGAGCCATATAACTCACGGATTTGGGCCATAACACGCACATAAGAGGAAAAATGGCGTCCGACCCACGTGCGCGCGTCGCCAAAAACTCACTCGGGCAGCTGCGCGGCCCTCGTGAGTTATAGGCGACTTCCCGCACTTGTATCAAAATATACTATAACCTTTTTTATTTTCTTTTTAAATTAACCACCTGACATTTTTCAATAAAAAAAAAAAACACAGCGTAGAACTGGTGTCAATCAATTTACCGGAAAAAAATGAAGTCGATGAACCACCTCATACTCGAGAAAGAATTCGACAAAGTCGGGTTTTTCCCCTCAGTAGACGGGGCAAGTATACTTTTGCAAGATACCTGCTGGTGTGTGTGTGTGTGTGTGTGTGTGTGTGTGTGTGTGTGTGTGTGTGTGTGTGTGTGTGTGTGTGTGTGTGTGTGTGTGTGTGTGTGTGCGCACAGGTGTGAACGGGTGTGTTACTATACTATCCCGATTTATTATCACAATTGCGAGCAACGATTTGTGGTGTACAGAGAATGCCAAAGACTACAATCGAAACGATATTTAGACCCGAAGGGGTATAATCACTTCGGAAAATAGTGTACACTAGATTCCAAGATTTCAAAATTTCAAAGATTTCGAATTTTTTTGAGGATTTCATGAGATTTCAAGAAATTTATAGAAATTTCATAGATTTCAGGAGATTGCTAAGATTTCAAAGATTTCTGAACATTTCATATGATTTCAAGCTATCAAATTGAAATGTCAAAATGTCAGAAAAATTCCACAGAATAAAAAGACGTAATTCTACGAGACAATTCGATCCATTTTGTGCATTATTGACTCAATTCCGAGCTCAATTCGATGAGAATGAGATGCGGAGAATTAGGGAAGGGTAGAGTGAAACGGACCGTGGGGGCAAAACGGACCTCGAAAGCAAAACGGAACATATGATTTTTTGTCTTTTTTTTTACTCGATTTGGCTATGAAAGATAAGCTCAAATCATGTCATATATATAGATCAAACAGTCTAGAGTGAAGGGTGGAAGGTCAATTGAACAACCAAACGGTCTGAGGAGATGCTGAAAAGTCAATTCAAGAGTCAAATGGTCTAGAGTGGAGGATGAAAGGTCAATTCAAGCTGCATCACTACTTGAATCGACCTTTCAAACTCCACCCTAGATTGTTGGATCCTTGAATTGACCTTCCAGCCTCCACTCTAGACCATTTGACCCTTGAATTAATATTTCAGCCTCTCCTCAGACCGTCTGATCCTTGAATTGATTTACCATCCTTCACTCTAGACTATTTGACCAATATATATTACTTGATTTGGGTGCATTTTTTATAGCCAAATCGAGTAAGGAGAAAAAAAGACAAAACAAAAATAATATGGTCCGTTTTACCCTTTGGTCCGTTTTGCCCGGCTGGTCCGTTTCGCCCTACCCTCCCCTATTAAATCCTAAGTAAAGTAATACTTAAGGATATCCAAGTGGTTCGGAGATTTTTTTTCGGGAAAATAACTTTCTGGAATTCATACCATGGAGCAAGAGCTTTTTTCTAAGCCCAATTTGAACCTTGGTTGCCGAACATTTTTTTGAGATAATTTTTTTTTTTTTTTTTTATTAATTTTTTTTTTTTTTTTTTTTTGAGATAATGAATTTTGAAAAATTATATTTAACACAGTGTGTCCATAAGAGCCACCGACTCTCATCTCCAAACCAATAATACATACCTTTAAAACGTTCTTTCGTACATATAACCGTATATAATTTTGTTCATTAGAGTCTCTAGTTTTTTTGTCGGTGGTAAAAAACATAGGTTACCGGCCAAATAATTGCAAACGATCAATTAGAAAACCTGTAGTTCCCCACGGCGGCCATATTGGATGGTTCAAGTCCAAGCGTTTCCGGCCGCTAACAATGGTGAGAGGTTAGAGCAATGAGAGTCAAGTCTGAGATCGAATAAATTACTTCTCATAATATCGAATGAAATAAATTCCCAAAAAAATTAAGGACTATGGTAATAATTTTCTGCAAATTCAGATTTTTTATAAAAAATAGTAGATTACATGACCAACGTACTTGGATATCCTTAAGCTACTAGAAGTGTACTCGTCTGGGACGAGGAATCCCCCCGAATTATAATTTAAAAATTCTCTAAAAGAATACTGAAACAATTCATCGTCACATACCTCTTCATTTACCTCCCCCTCATTTTTTAAGATTTCTCGAAATGGGACTCCAGAAGATTTCATGGAATTTATGAATTTTTCCAGTATACTTCAGAGATTTCAAGAAAATTTCATGGGATTTCGTGGATTTCATGGGATTTCTCAGTATTTCAAGATATCCAGGATTTCAAAAATTTCAAAAGATTCCATGAGATTTCAAAGAATTTCAATCCAATTTCATGGAATTTCCTGGATTTCATGAGATTTCTCAAGATTTCATGATTTCTAGGTTTTAAAAAATTTCAATAGATTTCATGAGATTTCATGCGATTTCAAACGATTTCAATGCAATCTATACACCAAATTTCATGAGTGATTACCCCCTCGTTTAGACCTGTTCAGGTTTTCCGCCAACATGTCCAATTGGTTTCTCAATTATCCAAATAGAACCGCTAAAGGAAAATTCCATCGAAATCTTCTCGCTACTATTTGAAAACTTGTCAACTCGATGACCAAAACGACAAATTGGAAAGTTACATACGGGTGAATCCGAAGTGATTGTACTCACTCTTTAACACTGGAATCCAACGTGCCCCTATTCTTTGTTGATGACAAAAAAAAATTATAAAAATTCGTAAAGTTTCATTTCGAATAACTCAGCAACAGCTGAGACAATTCTTACTGAGATTTTAATCAGGGAGGCAAATGTCATTGAGTTACAACGTTTCCAGAGAGATTATAAAAATTGTTGCAGAATGCAATTTTTCACTTTTTTTGACCGTTTCTTTCTGCATAACCGCGAAACTGTTCAGATGATTATATTCTAAATCTAATCCTCTCTGAGTCACATGGAGATCTACGCTTTTGATTTTCGGGATCATTACAATATCTTCCCATAGATCTCTGTGCAGGAAGTTAGAGAACGTTTCAATAAAATACTACCGCATCTCTACACAAAAGAGTGCCATCAAATTTCCGCAAGTTCATCTCTGAAGTTCATAGTTCCACTACAACAGCAATTGTAAAAGATTAATTTGGATATATTTCCTAATATTAACTTCCGCATCCTTCGAATAACTACAGACAAAATGTATCGACTCTTTATAGTCTTAACTCTATTCTTTTCATAGTCGCCCGGATTTCTGATATGATTGCCCATTACTAAGCTAGCACCTCATAAATGAGATCGTCAAATTCATGCAGTTGACGGTATGCCAGTGAACGTCCAGGACAAACTACAACTTGAAAGATTCCGAGAATTTGGAATCAAATGTGCAGTTGTATACCTCAGGCACCTACATATCCATAGTATCACAATTTTCAGAATTCTTTTCCAAATATATTCAGCGCATATGTGTATATCGCTTTTTTGGATATGGTAAATTCACCATCTTCTCATGGAGGATAATGGTTTCCAGTAGTCACTGCATATATCGATTATCGTTATCCAGTGCCACACGCCGCCAATTTCAATGCTTCTGGAAGGGAAAGGAAAAAAATTCCATAAACGTGTTCTGCAGCTCCGGTCAGTAAACTCTCTAAGGAATGGTATTAGGTGATCACTAGATCCTTTACCTCCGAAGACATATCCAGACCCTTAAATTACCGGCTATACCCTATGTGTCTTCCCCAACTGGAGACCTGAATAACATGCAAAATGCAACCTATCGTTTTTGGAAATTATCACAGAGGAGGGGAAAGTTCTAATGTCTTCTTCGAGTCAATTAAGAGAATCCCTTCTCATCCAAACATATTATCATCCGAGAGCGGCACCTTTTACACCTTTTTAGCATCATTAATGCATATTGAAAACAAGTTGGTCTTTTAGAGAAGCCAATGGCTCACCACAAAAGAGCAACAGGAGTAAAAAAAAACATTCGACACACACGCGAGAAGATATTTTCAATCAGCAGACCAGTGAATTCAGTAGCCTTTTATTTCTACTCTGTCATTCTCCATCTCCTTCTCTCCAAATACAGCACAGTCCGTTTTCGTTTATTCACCTCTCTCCAAAGTTCACAATCAACCGAATGTCTGTCTCACTTTTGGGTGGGTTTTTGATGCCACTTCCAGTAGCAGGGGCCCAGCTATACGTTGGTGGTTGAAATATGCCGGCGCGTTGTGAGTTAGTTTAATATGCAAATGGCCAAAGATAACGGGGCCAATCCATGAAGAGTGGAAGGCAGGCTAAGTCGTGATTCCAGTAGCCGTGTCTCGTATCCTCCCCCCTTCCACCCTGCCTTATTTTTCTCATTCTTTTGGCTACCAATGTCACCACGACCCAGCTGAAGGAGGAAAAGTGAGGTGAAGAAATAAAGCAACAGGAGGATTAAGAATTTTGTAGTCGTATTGACTCTCAGGCCGAGGGGGCCTCCTTTCGCATCCGCACACGGCAGGACTGGAACTTGCTCCTGAGTGAATTGAGAGATAAGGTACCCACGCTTGAGACTCCCTCTCTCCCTCCTGCGGTTGGCATCTTCCCCACCCATCGACACAACTCAGAAGCGAGTCGATCTGATTCATTTTTATTTTTTATCAAACATTCGCTTGATCACCTATTATGAGGATTTTAGTTGAAGCTATACCACATCAGCTGTACCGAAGGAACTTCATTTGATTACGCGAAAGTGAAAAGTGAATGTAGGGAAAAAAGGAGGCAAAAGAAATCAAATATATTGATAATTTATGTATCAGTTCGAGCAGCAATACCGGCCTCCTAATGGCTTTGAAGCCAGTTGCAACGAATAATCTTGTGGGCACACTGCCTATATCCTTGAAAGGTTAATCCTGTATAGTCCGTCTAGATGCGCGAGAGCATGTCGTATGGAGGTGTATCTTTACCTTATTCTATTCATTCTTATTTACTTGAAGCTTCCCCATTCCCATCAGATTGCCACTGAGACGAGTCCGCTCAGTTAGGGTTCTAGTGGACAGGATCAATGCTCAAAAGTATTGAAGAAGAGAACTGGGCCTCGATCATGAAGAAAAAATTCCCTCGTGAGTTCACGCGAGCAGTGATCACGTTGCAATTTTAACAATTAATTCATTCTCAATTGATTATTATAATCTGAGGCGATCATTGGTGAGATGAGCTCAAGAGAAAATTTCTTCCTCATGATCGACGCCCTGAATTGTTGTTCCTGCAAGTCATCAATGAAATTCCATCGTTATCTAAGTACCTGAGTACTTCTCTGTTCCTCTCTATCCTTTCTCTATTTCGCCCCCTATCTCACTTGCTTCATTGTTTGTGGTGTGTTTGGTGTCCATGGAATACGGGAGCATGCGAATGCTTCGAAATGAGGGCGTGCGAGCATCGTATATCCGTGTATTGTTGGCTTGTACGTGGCTTTTGAAAAAGGGGTTGGTGTGTATATGTTCGAAGCTAGGTAAGCGCTTCATTAGGTCGCGAGAGTTCCCTAATTACATATGGTCTCATTAGCGGCTCTTCCCTCATTCACTATCCTTCGTGGGTACACCTTATACGAGAGACCCTTCTTGGCGAGAACATCATGTACTTGCCACGTTTAGAACCACAGTGTGGGGCAACACCCTGAACCGGAATAGATGCTTTTGAACCAACAGTATCAAACAGAGCAGAACGGAATAATGATGATGATGATATCCATTTTCACATTCTTAGATTTTCATGGCCGTTCTCTAGATCCCCCACTGATACCATTGATTACTAGACAGATTTCACAAAATCATGGAAAATATCCTGCAAAAGCTGCTAAAGCCCTTAATCGAAGCGTGAGGGTATTTATCACGTCAGCGCAAACACGCGGGGGATTCGGGAAAGCAATGGTGCGATTTACGTTTGGGTCTCAATCTGCCATTCTCCCTCAGTTAGGGAGGATACAATGGAAACAGTACCAAACTCAAACTGAAGCAATTCTTACTAATTAACTCTCCACAACACTCTTGAACATTTACATCTAATTATTAACCTTACACAGAGAAAAATAAATTCTAAAAGTTAGAAAGAAAAGTATAAATTTTATCTATCGATGATTCTAAAATTTATCATCTGCTAAATGATAAAAACAATCGTATTTTTGGATTGTTTTTAGAAAGAAATTTCTAAAAACTATCCCGAATATTTCTAACTCTTATCGACTTCTGGATTGAAGTTAGAAAAATTCGGATAAAATCAATGCGATTTTTTTCTAAATTTTAGAAAATTTTCTTTCTGAGATGCATTTTCCCCACTTTCATTTTTTTATTTTCATAGAAGGGTCTGGAAGGTCAAATCAAAGGGCCAAACGGTTTAGAGTGGAGGCTGGAAGGTCAAAACATAGGTCAAACGACCTAGATGAAAAGTTGGAAGGTTGTATCAAAGAGTCCAACGGTCTAGGGTTCGAAGAAAAGGCTGGAAAGTTGAATCAAAGGAGTAAACGGTCTACTTCGAAGGCTGAACAGTTTCTTGTGAATTTTATACCTTTTTTAAAAACCTCAACTTCATATAACAGCTGTTCAGCCTTTGGAGTAGATTGCTCACCCCCTTGATTCGAATTTCCAGTCTCTTTTCTAGACCGTTTGGCCCCTTAATTGGACCTTTCAGCCTTTTCTTTGCACGTTAGGCCATTTGGCCTCTTGATTCGGCCTTTTGTCTAGCCAGCCTCCTCTTCAGACCGTTTGGCCCTTTGATTTGACCTTCCGTACCCTTCTAGAGGAATAAAGAAAAAAAAAGAAAAAAAAATCACGTGGTTCGTTTTGTCTTCGGGGTCCGTTTTTCCCTGCGGTCCGTTTTATCCTACCCTTCCCTATTGAAAAAAAAATCATTGTCCTCCTTTTATCCTCATTTGAGATAAATTTAAGAAAATTTTTACATAAAATTTATCCGATTTATGGTGATTAATTGTCTCCTTTTCTTTTCTAACTTTCAGAAATAATTTTCTAAATTTTATCCAAATTCACAGGATAAACTTCACTCTCTGAAATTTAGAAAAAAATATTTAAAAGTCAAAATCTTTTTTTCTCTGTGTTCCTCAGGTGATGTTTCGTTGGATTCCTGTTCCCTCAATTTTATAGTTGATGATAGCACACTTTTGTTCAAATAGTTTTGATCAATGGGCCCATAGGCACGTGTAAACATTCACCACCTCATTGTTTTCAACTTCCCTCCAGTCAATCTTGACTGCTTTTCGGCAATCTAAACCCCTCGCATACCCTTGGCTACAAGAGTCCTCATTAGTTATGCATTTGAAACACTACCCTACCTAACTAGCCCCATGCTGAAAACCCTTTTCGTTCAAATACCATTGCGTATACTCATCCCCTGAACGCTCAAGTATCCAATGACGAACTGATGCCACAGCGATATAGAGACAGAGAGGAGAGTAGTCACACCCGCACTCTCGGTTGACTGAACGGGGTTTTGGGGCGGGTGAGAGAAACGTCAACCCCCTCGGGCGATACCAACCGTAGTCCCTTTATATAAAGCCCCCCTCAAACCGGTGAACATTGAGCGTGGTTGTCAACGTTCTCGAATATCCCTTGAGGGCTCGTTAAAATCATCTCTTTCGTCGAGGTCGTCGAGGCTCTATACACAAATGCCAACATCAATGATGAGTTAATCACTTTAAACTTTAGGACAAGTTTCTTCAACTACTTTTAATGCATTTTTAAGTCAACCTTTTCTAACCACAATACATTTTCTAATATATTTTTATTATTCATCAATGAAAAATTCCAGAACTGTGCTGTTTGATTCGGGGAATTCAATCGAGACTTGTCGATTCACTGGTCTCAAAAACATAAATATTTTTTACGTGCGTGAATCGAAGTTTGCTCGATCGGAAAGAGTCTCTCGGTCTCGTTTTCTTTGATCAGCTCGCTAGTCTCAATCCGCGATGGCCAAATAATGCTTTGGACATACACCTGGCTTCACGGAAACAGCTCTGTGGCCCACAAGGTGCGGTGAGGGGGGTAAGACTCTGATCAGTCTTGGGATGTTGTCTGATTGATGCGTGTCGTGGATTCGTCGGTATTTTTTGTGTCCTCTCCCGGTCCTCTTCCCCTTTGAACGGGGCACACAACTCTCGACGGGGTTGAATGCGGCGGCGACGACTCATCACGCAGGAAACAGTCCATCACGTGACCACGTGACCACGTGACGGTCAGCCTTTGTTCGGTGCGATCATTAGTCTGTCAATATGCCCGAACGACGCTGTTCCTATATTCCCTTCCCACTCAACCCTTTTCCAGTCCATCCCTTTGCCCTCTCCCTCCCTCTCACCCCCTTTCGATTCCTATGCTTGACCACTGTTACGTTCCCTCTACCTGTCTCCACAATGCATCCATTGTTTTCGCCGCGTATATTATACACACCCCCATTATATGCATGTGAAGTTCGTCCAATCGTTGAACGTAAATTCATGCATAACTCGATGGTATTTACTGAGATATTTCTTCATTTCATAGAGTTTGTGGTATTGTTGGGATGTTAAAGATGGCGAAAACAGGTAAATGTTGTGAGAATTGAAGCATCATAGTAATTTACTTTCATTGAGTAGTTTTGTTCCGAGTCGAGTATTTGATTCTTGTTAATCCCAACCACTCCTTCTTGTATCAATCAAAACCTAGAGCAATCCAATATGTTCTGATAACTCCTTTAGGACTATTCAGGCTTGACATTCATTATCTTACGAATGTCGATGAGTTCTTTTCAGTTCTGCATAAGCCTTCCTACGCAGTTTAGAATTTGGTTTGATTGGATGAGTTCTTGAAACTAACTGAACATTTATTCATTTGTCTAATCGTTTGATGATTTCTTTACTCGTTGGTTCCTGTGAGATACCTACAGAAGGAGAGGGATGGAAGCAAGGGATTAAATGTTGGGGGTTAAGAGAGGGCGAAGAAGGGGGAGGGGAGGGAAGCAATACGCAGTTCATGATCTAATAGATCTCATCAGTATTTGCATATATCCTCCTTGAACTTAACGACTGTTAAAACGGTACGTAATCAGCACAAATCAGGTGTTGAAAACAATGGAAAGGATCTCCGAGCCGAATATTTGGACCTGGCGAATCCTACCAAATACTATTCCTTAGAAGAAGGATAGATAAAGTTTTGAACGAGCTCTTATTCATTGCTTTCAAGATCTGATTTGTGCTGGTTATGTACCGCTCTAGCAGTTGTTAGGTTCGAGGAGGATATGTGCAAAAACTAATGAGACCTATTAGATCCTTCACGATGAATTCCGAACCTGGCTACACCGCATATTGCTTCCCTCCCCTCCCTCTTCACCGCATCTTCCTCGCCCCACCCTCTTCATTATCCTCTCTTAACGCATAACATTTCATCCCTTGCTTCCATCCCTCTCCTTCTCTAGGTATCTCACAGGAACCAATGAGTAGAGAAATTAACAATCTATTACACGGATAAGTTTTCACTTAGTGTCAATATAAATGCCTTGAATAATTGAGAAACATGTGTACAAATGTGCATCATAGCGTCTTAAATTATAGATATGTAAAAATCATATTCACGTCTTCACTCTTCTTCTTCACAGACATCATCAATATAATAAGTACATTTTCATGTTGAATATTTCTACTTTATTTATTTATGTCACTAAACTACTCATATAACCTTTCCACAATTTTTCACGCAGATTATGTACAGTAATGCTCATCAATGTTATTAATAATTAGTCCACAGCCGAAAATGTATTCATTTTTCTTTCAAATTTCTAAATCCCATCAATAATTAATAGAAAATATTCACCATTTATCAATATTGAAACATTCAAAAAGAACTCATCCAATCAAACCAAATTCTTGCGGCATTGGGGGGCTTATTCAGAACTGAAAAGGACTCATAGACATTCGTAAGATAATGAATGTCAACTTGACATTGTCAAGCCTGAATATAGTCATCAAGGAGTTATCAGAACATCTTATATTATCTATCCTTCTGAGTTCTCTAAAGGAATAGTATTTGGTAGCAAATATTCGACTCGGGCGTTCATCCTATTTTCGTTATTAATCATAGTTAAACGAAACGATAAGGTATTGAATATGTTTTCTGTCAATAAAACAACCGTATAATCGTGATGACAATGAACCATTTAGAGGCAATGAAAAAAAGGTTAAGATCCACAAATTTACAGAATACATTAAGTACTCATTATCGTATTTTTACCGGTCCATTAAAGCCATGGAAAGGTGAAGAGTGAACTTCAGCGATAGATGCTAACGGCAATGTCTGAAGTCACGACAAATTCAAGGATAACTTCAGAATTCATGAAGTACGTATAGAATCTGCATATCAATATACTAAACTGAACTATGGTCTATAATTCTTCGCATCCAATAATTTTCACATTATGAGAGTTTCTCAACTCATTCTAATTAATTTCATGAGTGTAGTATATGATTCATCATAATTCACAAAATTATTCTCATATCAATTCTAATTCACAAAAATTATTCTCTTCAGTAAAATCGTCATATTGATGACAAGGTACCAAGAACATGATATTTGCACGATAAATTCTTGAAAAGAGGAAAAAAATTGCGACAAAAAATTTGTAATTTTTTACCTGCGTCAATCTGAGTAATCACTGATGAAATAATTCCGATTAACATAGATCTTATGAACGTTCATTTCTCCTTTACCCCTCACACTGTTTACAAAGTTATAACCAGCGAAAGAAACAATTGTTATATATATGAAACCCTCAAGATTACGGATAAGAAGTTTAGTCGGTCCCTGTCACAAACTTTATCAATAAATTAAGGATAGAAAAATGCTACGCGATATCTATCATTTTCCAACATATGTCATATTGATGTTCCATCTCTGTCGAAAATAACCTCACTAACTTAACTATTTCAATCCTCACTCGCTCGCTCGCCTATCCTCACTCGCACCAATTGAGGAGCCCCCTTAAGTTAAGAAAAGATCCATCCATTGATTCCATCAAATACGTCAACCCCCTTCCAACCCATGGAAATTGTACAACACAGTGTGTTGGAGATGGCGTGAATGGTGTACGGGCTTTATTCGCTTGAGAGAATGAGAGAGCCCGTGAGCGCGCTAAATCCAGATATATGATGCGCGCTCGTGACATGCAAATCTGGCCAAAGCCCAGCGCCATTGCATTTTCAAATCTTTAAAGTCTGTTTAGACAGCCACCCTCTGTGCATTTCACACAGCCCCATCCAGCCTCCATCACTATCAAAACTCTACGTCTTTGTTGACACTTTATCGGGCACGCTCCCTCGTTCCCCTGTGGTGGTTTAATCGTTCTTTACGTTACTCTAGTAAATCCATTAATATCCACAATGGTCAATAATTTTATACCGTTTTTGCCTACTCAAATTTCTGATATGTTAGAAATCGATTATTTTGTAGGTGATGGTTAATTGCAGGATCGATTTCCAATTTCGCACTCATTGTTTCTATTTCCCGACTGGAAATTTAATGGGGCTAGATAAAGCTGGTCTCCGGCTGCCGGATTTGCACTGAATTTAAAGTTCAATCCGGCCAGCTTGATGGGGTAAGTATCAGGGCTATATACGTTTGCCGGATACAAGAAAAAATGTAAGAATAGACGTACGGGGTCCGACCAAACATGTCCGGCTCGGATCAGACCAGTATTAAAATTTCTAGTCAGGATCCTTCTTATTCTCATACCACCCAGATATTTCCACAATCCCTGTAGTTCATACCTTCAACTATTTATTATGAAGTTCTTCTACACAGAGTATGCCTCCTTGATCATTTACATTCTCGTCCTTTCATCAATATGAAAAATAGAAACGCCTCAACAGAACTCGATTGACACTCATTTTTGTTGTGCTCATTTAATGTGTTCAGCAGGCATTCTTATGTGAACTCATGTATATGGGTACTCCTACATTCACCATTTTACCGATCAATTGTATTGAGAATTGAGCACCGCTGTTATTTATCAACGAACGATCGAAACAAAACGGGAACACAAAAGAGGAAAACAAAAATGCGTATATACGCAGACGAGAGGATTGATGTGGGACCCAGTTGAGACGAGTTTTTGCGATAATACACTGTTCCGAGTTCATTTTATTCGAAACTCGCTTCTCTCTCTTTCTCTCTTGTCTCTCTTCTCTAGCTGAAGGGGATTTCGATTCATTTGTGGTGTGGCCGTGGGCGGTGAGATGTGTGGTCGCCGCATTGTTGAACCACGAACGCGATGCGTTTCAGTTCTAGAGCGAAACCAATTAATGCCAAGCAAAAAATACTGTTAAACAGATTCAAGGGTGATCGACACCACTCATTGCTACACCAACATCCCCCTGTCTCCACAACCCTCCTCTATACTTGTCTTTCAATTGTTTTTTTTTTCTTTGCATTATTATTTCAAATCGCTCTGACTCTGTTTTGACTATGTTGCGATTTCGATCCAGGTTTTCAATAGTTGAATCTCACTATTTAATTCTCTCCGACCGGAAATCGAACTCGGAACTTTTCGCATATGAGGCTTTTCTCTCTCAAACCTCAATTGAGAAATTAAATTTTGGCGCCCATTATTTTCCACATCAATCACTTCCGATAATTTATTTCATTTAATTTGATTCACTCTATTCCGAAAACTCGCTCAGAGAGAACAAATGATCTTCTTTTTCTATTCCACTATTGAATGACGTTGATAGTGATTATGAACAATGAATGGTGTTGATATCCATTTCTGCTTCAAATTTTTCCATTTTTTCTCTTCTTTTATCAACATGCATCGTGTGTGGTCAGTCGATTTGACTCGTTCTCCTCAAGAAAAAAACCTCAAACCGTTGACTTTTAACAAATGAAATAAATGAATTGACATTTCAGTCAGCGGTAGGGCTGTTTTTGTACACATCTGGACCCCAGGATGAATCGTCGTTGGATACATCGTTGATGCTTTCTGAAGGTTTGAACAGGTTGGCATATATGCAGTACAGGAGTCGAGGAAGATTCGGTGATATTGGACGATATTTTTTCTTGTTATCTTATTGGTATCATCATTTCTCTGTATATGAGCTTTGACTCACTCTCGTGGGATTGCGTTTAGCTGGTGCAGTTGAGTTGAAGAGCAACGTCGCGTAGTTGTTAGCGGAGTCTTCTTCTCACAACGTTTTTTCGGTCTCTGGCAATTCACTCGCATGCCTCAACTTCCGGTTAGTTCATCCATTCGTATCTTATTTCGAAAGGTCAATTGATCATTTATGGTCAATCAGTGCTCAACGCGTTTCTTTCCTCAGAAATGACGGAATAAAGAGGCATTCAATTTTCAAAAATTGACTCAATGGGAGATAGAATAACGTGTGTTACCCTAAAAGAAAAGTTCTGATTCAGATCGATCATCTATCTATAGGACTACTCTACCTCAATCAATCCGATTCTTTGACCTACCGTAAGTAGAAAATTGGAGTGATTCTGGTGGAAATCTGCCAGTCCCTTTTTCGACCTTATTCAAGTAGAACTTCATCTAATTTCAGTCATTGAATTGATTTGAATTTCTTTTTCCTTCGGCTTGATTCAGTTCGGTTGCACCGACTTGAATCAAGTTGAAAATCTACCTGAATCAGAACAGTTTTTTTGGGTGTAGGCGTCAGTCAATTTCAGATTGAATGAATTTCAATTTTGCGCATGGATTGAGTAACCAATCTTGTCTGTAACTCAGATAATCGATCGAATGTTCTTGTGGCCGTGGAAATTTGACCGATGAGGGAAATTACATACTTACTCAATTATATACTTCTCTATTAACAATGACCTACTAAATACTCACTTCAGGAAGCCTGGTCTCGAGTCAATGTTACCAGATAGTTTTTCCTCGGAAAAATAGCAGGGTGCTGTATCGTCGATACAGCCGTAGCATTTAACGTGGACACATCTAACATTCGGGTTTACTGGAGAAGAAATGGTACTTGCCGTCTTCATTAGATGGCTATAACCAGTATAAGGAAAAAAAAAACATTCGGGTTTATAGGAAGTGGAAAATCTAACGTTCAGAGGGATATAAGAAGTGGAAGAAGTTACATACAAAGGTTACTGTTTCAACATCACTTTATTAAGTATTAGTCGGTGATAAGAAAAGTATGATACATAACGATCGCCAGGCTTCCTTACTTTTTCTATTTTTTAATTTTTTAAATCTCAATAATCAAAAATAATTACCATTTGTATAATTCTGCCAGTCTCGTCAGTGATAACATGAGAGAAATATGTTTATTTGAAGTGTTTTTCACAAATACTCACAATTTTACCCAGACCCAGTTTAGGGTATGCATTACGGATTGCGGGTAACCATTTTTCACGGATGAGTGGATCACGAGGTAATTAAGATGAACTTTGGGTTTGATGTGATTCTGAAGAACAATCTGGTATTTTACAACGGTTTGGCATAATGGAGGTTTGTTGAATATAAGATTGAATTAATCACATGAAAACCAACGTATACGTGCAAACGATTAATATAGTGTGTTCACGATGTATGTTATTTAGAGGTTAGTTTATCAATCCATGAGCTGTATGATAGACATGCATCAGCAGTGGATAATTTACCGATATTTAGGAAACGCCGATAGATGGCGTTAGTGCATAGAAGAAGTTTAACAAAATACCCTCAAAGTGAAAATATAGACGTATCCACGTCAAAAAATTCCCCGAATTCCGGGCCTAAAAAAAATTCCTCGAAAAAAATTTTCTTAATAAAAAATTCTCAGAAAAAAAATTTCCTAATAAAAAATTTCGAGGAAGAATATTCTGAATAATGATTTTATTCCGTAATTCTCTCTTAGAATGTACTCTACCAAATTGGGAGCAATTGTAGGGCCCCTTATATTTTGAATAAACACAAATGAGTTAATCCCGTCTTTTGTGTGCTTGATGAGTCATGAGGTTGTTCATTCTTACTCAGCATGTCTCACGTGATCTATCAGAGTAGTTTTAAGTAAGAATCATCAACTATTGTTTAGTATTTATTCGTGTTACTTGCGTTGTGGGTTGTTATGCGATGGATTGTCTATGCGTATGAATATGATCATGACCTTGCTTTTTCTACTGGCTTTTATTATGATGTATGCTTTCATTTTATTTTCCTCAATTGAATAAATTCCTTACCTGTATTCATTGTATCGCAGTTCTTGAGAAGGGAGGTGTGATCTTTGGTGTGATTCATTTTTACAAATTTGTTCATGTTTTCCCTCTTTTATTTATATTGTGGAGGAGAAAATGATCCAGGGAATTTTTTGTTTCGAGAATTTTTTTTCGGGGAAGCTTTTTCGGGGCAGAAAATTCTTAGAACTCAAGTCAGTATCATAAGCTTGAGTCGTATACGATCGATATATGGATGACACTAGTCATATACTATTTCACGCACGACACAAACTCGAGAATAGGCTTCCATCAAGTGTCATGCAGTGACACAATTGCGCTGTCGATGCAAATGCGACCTCTATGATCGTCATCTATTCACCGTGTGGAAGTGTTTCATCGTCTGCATTATACGATATTCCAGCAAAGTATTTGAAGAATAAATTATTGCAATTCTCATGAAATAGATTTTCGGTCATAAAGGAGAAATCAACATCGAAATATAAAAGTATACCGCTTCGAACTTACCCCGTAGACATTGGAAGAAAAAAAAGATACAGGGAAAATAAGTAAGAAAATGAAATATAAAAGAGACTGCGACAAACGCACGTGGAATGACCAAGTGGAATTGCAGAGTCGCGGCTAAACTGACTCGTAAGCGTGGAAGCCGTGGAACAATAGTATATAAGGGAGTTGGAAGGACCCACAGAGAGAAACGTGGCACAACGAATGCTCACGACAGAGGGTCACTACAAACGCGCCAGAGTTCTCTACACACGTGGAGGCCGGACTTGAGAATTGCCGCCGACACAATGGGCACCAAGTTGGCGGTCTGACCTTTGCCCTTAACGCCACACAGTATCCCCTCTTACCACTTCTCTACAGCGCATGGCTATACACTTTCATTCGCATACGTACGATTGTGTATTCCACCTCCAGTTTCGTCCACGAAATATCCGTTCGATTGTGTGCTAATGTCGGGTTATATACTCTCCTTTTATCTGCACTTGTATGTCCAATGTTTTCTTTTGACAACGCCTTCTTTTAGTTGCCGGTTTGGGGAGGAACAGCGACATATTATAATACTATATTTTTGGCATGTGTTAAATTTTTTGCTCTTGAGGAGAAAGATCAATAGAAAACTGCATCAATAAGAATGAAATGAATACTCAAAATACAAGAAAATGCAAAGAATGCATATACGAGGGAAGCTCGGAGGGAGGTTTTTTCGCCGCCAGTATTCATAAAAGTTCTTAATCAATTTCGGACTTTAGTTCTGAAAATATAATTTGATCATTTGAAAGGATCATGACGAAGCTGTGTGAAGTTGGATAACCACGTGTCATTGCGAGCACCAAATTTTAAAAGTTATTGAAAGGATTCTTATCTGGGCAAATTTTATACACAATCCTTGAATAAGGGCAGAACTGGAGAACACTCTACGTTCTTATTTCGTTCTTCACCGAAAGAACGGAATAGAACACGCACGTTTTTGTGAAGAACAAAAATCGGGAATAAAAGTCGAGAACATTCTCTCGAAGAACAAAAATGGGAAAGAAATGTCGAGAACGTTCTCTCAAAGAACGTTAATATCCTCTCCTCCCCGAGGGAAACGTTAAAAAAAAGTTTTTGGCAAACATTGAAAAACAATATTTTTCAAGATCTCTATGACATCCAAGAGAGAATCGAACGATGAATTAACATCGGCAAACAAAATATAGAAGAAAGAGAAATTAGATCTTTTCAACGGAATATGATGATATTTATAGAATATTCTCATCGAAGAGAAAAACTCATAACTAAGATTCTTCTCCGATCCCTCACTAATGTCGATTTTCTAACCCAATCCTCGATCTTGAACATTATGTGAGTTCATAATGTGGTTCCAATTCGTGGTTTGTTACACTCAGAAACCCCGTACGAACCCGATTTGGAAAGTGGCTAATTACGCTGCTCTCTCAACGCAGTCCCTTGGGCAGCTGGCTGATATCGCTAGTGGGGGTTGGCCTTGTCACCAACATTAGGAGAGTAACTGTAGTGTCTATGTCATATTAACAGCAGAACTACGTGTATCTTTACTTTAAGACTGAAAAATAATTGACGGGAAATAGAAGGGGAAACGTCAGTTCGCATATCATGGAATGGAAACCCGTACGGTTACACATAGATTTCGATTATGTCAGTATGGCTCGCTGGATTTTTTATTCTGTTTTCATTCCAATATTTTCTATTAATGAAATTATCGGTCATCCGGGCGTGGAATTAATTATCATTTCAATGGAATATTTTAGGAAATTATCAAATACAATGAAAATGACAATATTTTTACATTCAAAATAACGCTTAGTCCATACATATAAACGTATACATTGCCACTTTAGATTGAAAAACAGCTGATCTTCTACCGTGGGAGAATATGAGCATAAAGCCATTTCACGCACTGCTTTAAATTCTGAAGAACGCGCCATTATTGACATTTCAATGCGGCACGTTGTGCGTGAATGCTCCACATTGCCTTCCCCTCCTTCCTACGGCCCTCCTTCCGCAGATGCGGCACGTCTCCTTCCCAAATAGTGTCGGTTTTCGTTACATATGGACTTTCGTGTATTCGATTCACACCCAAAAGCGCCTATAGAAGTTTCACTTCAAAAATAATATTTTGAAGTGAAACTTCTATGTGCGCCTTTGGGTGCGAATCGAACACTCGAGAGTCCGCATGTAACGAAAAAATTAAGTGCTTAGAAAGCTACGTGACTGAAGTGAAACCGAGTTCGGAGAGTTTCCGGAGATGTTACGGAAATCCCCTCCCCTCCCTCCTACGGCCCTCCTCCTTCATATATGGCGCTGCCCCCTGCCCGATGGTGTTGGTTTTTCGTTACATACGGACTCTCGTGTATTCGTTTCACTTTAGTCGCGTAGCTTTCTACGCACTTAACTTTTATTTTTCAGAAACTTCTGAGTAATGATGCCGTCAATAATAAACGCTGAATATTTTGGAGAGATCATCACGGTCAGAAAAAAACATCAAAAGTTTTGGATTCGTCGCAATCTCGAAAGACATTGGATTGGTGCATCTCGTTACGATTTTAGGAGGACTTGTCTTGCCTGGGTCTCGAGTTTTTCTGTATTTTCTGTTTTATTATCGCCGAAAAAGCCGAGACTCACGCAAGATAAGTTTTCCCGGAATCGTGACGAGACGCACCGATCCAATGTCTTTCGGGATTTCGACGAATCCAAATCTTTTAATGTTTTTTCCGACCGTAATGATCTCTCCAAAATATTTAGCGTCTATTATCGACGGCATCACTACTTCTGAGTGTAATAAACCAAAAAAATTTCCTGTTCACTCAATGTTATTTAGAATCAAGCTGAAATTTTAATGTTGATAAGAAATCGAGAAAAATGCAAGTATGATTATTTCCTTCCTAATTCACTCGTACCTCACTTCCATTCTTATGGTTGAAACGCCAGTTTATCCAAATACTTAGAAACATGATTCTCCAGATCATTTCAGAGTTCAAACTGTTGAATTTCTTTTTGTCACTGACGTATCAAAAGCTCGGTCTTATGGACTGTTTTCGGGCCATAAGGCAGCGCTTCAGGGACGCCATCTAACAGCCCGAAAACAGTCCATAAAACCTCGTTTGATACGTCAGTGACAAAAATAGTCGTTTGTTATTCGGCCATAAGCGAGGTTTCTGACTCGTGTGGCAGCACTCGCCTTCGGCTCGTGCGGGGGCCACACTCGTCCATGAAACCTCGCTTTATGGCCTTATGACAAAATATACTATTTCCTCATAATCAAAAATTTATGCGAAAAGGCTGCCGAAAAACCTAGAAAATTTATTCCGATCATCACTCCGATGACAACTAATTGAGATACATGTTTTTTCTTAATTTGTTCGCACACATGAATTCCCAACATCGAAGCCCCCCCCCCCCCCCCAAAGAAAAATTAAAATGGACAGTACTTGTAAACTGGTTAAAAACATACCGTCACCGTCGAATAAAAGAGGCGTAAGTGCCCAAAAACTCTTCTCAAAGGCGAAAAGGCGTCTCTCACAAATCGATTTCCTTTGGCTTTTCATGGAATTTTCGAACGAAAATCGGTAAAGAAAAGTTCCTATTAAATAGGCGTAATCATCAGTTTTCAACAGAACAAGGGCGCATCTCCTCACTTACGTCCCTGTCATTTTTTCCGAAAAATGATACTTACGCTCCTTTCACATTGTTTTGAGCCCTCCGCCCGGCATATTCTTGTTGAACGGGAATGAGAAGGGGCGTGTGTTATTGTAGAAGAAAGTGTCTTAATAAACTCTGACATGCCATTGCCCGGTCCAGCGCTGGACCAGATCTGTTTTTCCAGGGGTCGGTTACTGGCCCCTTCCGCCAGACTTAAGCCTTGGTCCGGAGCTCTGGCCCATCCTACGACCAAGCTTAGGTATCAAGGGTTCGCATACCCAGGCCTGTGCCAGACTCAGCCCATTTTCCGAGCATCGACATTTCCTTCCTGGGTAACGACAAAGAACTCATAGTTCTTTTCTCTCTGACTTCATTGTTTATGTTTATACTAGCCGTCTGGCACTCTTTATGTCGAATCATTTTTGAACTTATAATCTCATTCAGATTGATTCATCCCAATGTCAAGGCTGGAAATCCCACAGCTAACTTTGGGTCATTCCAGAGTCAAGTCTGGCATTAATCCATCAGGGGATAGCGGGATTTCTCTAAGGATGGTCATTAATCTTGTGTATTATATTAATAAAATTAGCACCTGGGCGTGGAGGACTCAACTGCCTACCCATTGCACGCCAAATGATCTCTGATCTCTGATGATTACTGTGGTTGTACCTGGATAGACCATTTCGTCTCAAATCAGGCTAAGCCTCCATAAGTTTAACAAGATGTCTCATTCATTCCAGCTCCATGGTAACTTTCTTTTTCCAGGAAAGCAACGTAAGTGCACGAACTAGGCAGATAACCCTTTAAAATTTGACATTGCATGTGATTGTTTCACTTCACACTGCTCCACCATGATGATTTCAAATTATTAATAGTAGATTATGTCACAAGGCCCGATAAGTATTTTTGTAACAAATATCTCATCAAAACACTTTTTGGGCTATGTAACATACGCTATTTTATGACACTAGGCTCGAGCAACCGAGTTCTCAACAGACCTAGGCCTGGTAAGTGAACTAAGCCTGTGAAGAACGAGGTTAGGTGGGCCAAGTGACATGAATTACATTTTTAGAACCAAAGTTCGGAATTAATTGAGAACTTTGACGAGTACCGGCTACAAAAAAAATTCCTTCGTATGCATCCTCATAATTTTCTTTTTAAGTTGGTAAGTTTTTTATTAAATTTCTGAAATTGACATTTCTGATTTTGACATTTTCAGCAACTTCAATATCTTTTCTTCCACAATGGGCTCATTCTAAGAAAATTTGTGTGGAGATTCAGAATCAGCGAAAAAAATCTTTCTAATGGGAGTTCCATATCAATGCCCAACAAGGTCAAAACTCTGTTGATCTGTGAAATTTATGATTAAGCAATCAAAAATTGAAGTTCGTGAACAGGAGAATGAAGGAGCGTTATTGGTCTGTTCACGCGAATTTTTCAAAAGATGAAAATTGAAAATTCCTACTCGTTAAGTTAGAGAGAAAACACACTTAGAGGGGAATGCTATAGTGGGGAAACGATTCGCCTCTTGCGCTGGGGCAGTGAACACTTACGAAGCAAACACTTAGAGAGTTTCCACTATACTGGTATGAAGGTCAGTGTCTGCCTAGAAACCCCCAGAGTATGTATAGGTTGGTGAAAGAGGGGTCTAGTTGGTTATACATGCGCTGACGGCGTTGTACAGGGCGTTATGCAGTGGTTCTTTGGTACGCTTAAGGCACCTGTCTCTACTTCGAGGCCATATCTACTGTTGGAGGCATTTTACTATGCTGACTGCACGATCGCTGTGGCTACGTGCTTTGCCTCGTGAGTCCATACTGACTCAAATTCTGCTCCAAACTCTAACCTAGCGCTTTTCTGCATGCTATCTATACCGCTTTCCCCAACTGCTGTCACTCTTGTGGATACTTCCCTAACCAGGCCGTCTACCTCGGCTTGTCCAGGATGTAACCTTGACACTGCCACATACATCACTGTTGTTACCGGGGCAATGCCAGTATTTTCTTCCCTTTTGCTGTTCACTCATTTTATTTATTTCTCATATTAATTTTTATTCACCTTCGACTGGCTGTTGACATATTTATTAACCACTAAATACACTCAGCATGAGGTATAAAACTTGTAATTCAGGCACTCCGCGTTATTACCCATAGACTTCACATTTTATCTTTTATAAAAGCTTGTTGGTATGTGTATGCACTACTTATGGTAGTGGGAATGAAAGGGAAAAAATGCGTTAAAAAACATTATGGAGTTGAAGGCGGTAAAAAAAACTTTGTGATCTTTGCAGGGAGTTACGACAAACAAGTTTTCTTCAAACACGACACTTTTCCATGCTTTAACAGATTATATATCCCACACTATCTCGCTCGTTTCGTTTCAACTATTATGGTTTCGTACGTACTGTTAATTGCGTCATACATAACATATCAAGAGTGTGCTATACTTGAATGTCTCTCTTATATTTGAAGAGCGCACTCGCTTTCTTGTGTTTGTTTTGCAGCGAGAAAACGCGTAGGTTAGTGGAAGATTGAAAAATAAAATAGATTCAAAAATGAAAAATAAAGGACCGGTAGAATCAGAGGTGGTGTCGTTTGAATTTAATTGAGCTGGGAGTGCGGGTGATAAAACGAAGGACATGGGTAGGAGAAGGCGGCCAGTGCCGATTACTCCGCGTCGAACTAATCAAACTGGAATGAAAATTCGCCGGGGTGAACTGGTAAACTCGTCATTCTCAACCTTGTTCATTTTTTCCACCCCCTTTACATCACTCGATTTCAAATTCAATTTTTTTTTGTTCCCTCCCAACCCATTATTACTTCCCAGCTGTGGCAATTAATGAATCTGACACATCCGGATGAAATCAAGTTCAGTGTTAATATCTAGTTTGAATAGGAAGGAGGAAAAAATTATCAAGACCGAAGATGAGATCGAAGATAACAAAAAGAAGTTGATGAAGAGATGATAGGAAAATTAGTCGTAGATTATAGAAAAAGGAAAAAAATTGTTGATGATTGTGAAACATGGAAGATATCTTTTGAGCATTGTCGTGGGGCGCAAGAAAGAACTCTCCAACCATTCCGCGGCTATCCTTCACATAGCATTAATTATTGTTCGCGCACATTTCCGTGATTCGAAGGCTATACAATTGTACACTAGCCTCACTCCGAATATTTATCTTACATTATTGGGATCTGACCAATGGGTGAACCCCCGTGAAAAAAATATATGTTCGGGCATATATCTCAGTTATATTCACTTATATTTCGGCCAAAAATGTAGTATGCCAGATGGATGCTGGATATAAATGGGTTCATATATCCCGATAGAAATATTTAGCCTATGCAGCTGAAAATTTGTTAACTTATAATAATTTTTTCTTCTCGCCATCATATATGATATTCCCAAAAGTCAGATATCAATTCGCTCCCCTGTCAGCCGCCTCCACCATACCCGAAGAAAGCGTCAGTTAACAAAAATTCCTAAAACTACCGATATTGAACTATCGAATGCGTAAGGGGAAAGCAGGGGAGGGGAGAATGTGCTTCAGGATCAGCTGACTAGCAAAACTGACCTACTTATTATGTATTTATTCGCGCGTATTCAAATGCGCCATACGGTGTACATCATGATGTCGTTGTCTCTCACTTCATGTCTCTCTAGCTCACGTAAATCTAGAGTTAGTACAAGTTGATTCTTTACTAGTCAGCTGTAACCATTGAAAATCGTGGTAAAAGTCATTTTATTTGGGTTAAATGGATTATATATTTTTTTGTTAATTAGTCAAATAGAATATCAACGCCTATTCACAGATTCATTATTTTCCTGATCAAAAAAAATATAAAGTGATGAGAAAAAATGGAATTATTATTATTCTTTCTCCATTTCTAGCTCGTTTTCAACTCACTGACATTAAAGATGAATAACAGTTACATCAGAAAAATAGAATTCATGTAATAAATCTCGTGATCACAGCTTTAACACTCGACTTCATTTCTTTCTCTCAGTTTTCTACATTTTTCCTTGTTTTTTTTTTCCTCATTGACGTACATCACATACAACATTTACATGGTCATCAAGTTGACTCATGCAATATCTCATGCTTTTCTTCACTAAGAATTTCTGAATCAATTCTATCATCACTTTAACTTACGCACGATCACCGGACGACATACTGTCCACATATATAACATTACCACGGCTAATTGGATGATCGATAAAAATTGTTCTTGTATTGGATTACGAAATAGTTACGCCGTTAATATGGAATCCGGCTTCTTTTCTCTTAAGGATTTAGGCCCAGCATCAGTGACACACATGATCTGGCTCCCAACGAAGGATTTTCAGTTATCTGTTATTTCTTTCACTCCTTCAATTTCTCCAATAAGTTAATGCTGCGGGTGTCAGATCCCTCATCGATAAAAAAAGAGGCATTAGATATTAAAGGATAGAGTATTAGGATGGAGAATGGCAAAAGAAGGTTGCTGAGAGAGGTATGCGGTTTCTGTTTGAAATATTACAGTTTCTATGCCACCCTTAGAGAATGGTGACGTTAGCTCGAGAAGAATCCTTCAATTATTCTAGTAGATATGGATATAGATCAATTTTTTGTCAAATTTTTTGTCGATGTTTGTCTATAACTCGTAGAAAAAAAAGAATTGAATTAAATCACAATTTATAAATATTGTTCATTGGAATGAACAATTTTTGAGTTCACCGACAGAATTTTTTCCTTCCTCTATACTGAGAAAAATTTCAATGGTAAATTCAATGATATAGCCATTGTCAAATATAATATAGTTATAATGACAATATAATTTGTGGTGTCCGCTATGATTGTCAATTTAATTAACCATGTCCAATGGTGGGACCATATTAATTCGAATAACTATATGATAATATAAGTTTGACAAGTTTCGATAGGTAGCAAGTACATGTACTGCAGTTATGATATTCAAATTTTCCGATGTTTTTTATTTTTTCGTTTCACCTATGAGATGATTGCATACAATACATAGTGAAATCGGAAATCCACCAAAATGTAATATTCATCTTTTACTATAGTTGATTGAACAGAATAATTTATAGTGAATTCAACTATAACTCTGATAGTTGTTTTCACAATAGTAAAAAAGTTCAAGTTTTTTTTAACTATATTTTTCATTGTAGTTTTCATCATTTTCTTCTCTCAGTGATATTCTTTATGACTTCAATACAGAGGGGAAGGACGGAGCAGAATGAACCTTTTTGAATAAGCGGAGAAGTAGTGAAACGGAATAATTCAATTTTCCTTGAAGGTCAGTTTTCGATAAATATCCCTGAATCCAAGGGGAATAGCAAAATTTCGATGAGGACATTCTTCGGACATTCGATTTTGTTGAAGAAGAAAAGTACATTCTAAAAAAAATCTCTGTCCCTCTTAAATTCCGTGACATTTTCCAAAAACAAATCTCCCAGTCAAATTGATTCAATGTTAATCAAATTTTACTCTGCCTATCTTGAGTTATTGATAACTGGAGACAATCCACTTCTCCCTACCCAGCCTTATCAAAATTTCCAAGTAATCATTTCAGTGAGAAAGAGAAACCAGAGAAGAGTCATAATTGTTGAATAACAACTTCACCAAAACGACATCAATGAAAGCACATTTAAAAAAAAAAATTTCATCATTCTTTCTCACCCATTTGCAACTCAAAAATGTACGATTCACTTTTCCCCAAGTATCGGCTATCATAATTCACCACACTACCTGTCCTTTTTTCTATGCCACAGCAGAACCACAGAGTCAAATCTATAAATCATCCGTTAGAGCATATATTCCCAGAGTGGTAAAACGCCGGTGACGATTTTTGAAAAACCGTTGAAAAACACTGAGAGGAGTTTCGAAAAAAAGCCTATCACAAAAAGGTGTATGAGTCAGTGGAAGCTCAGTGGAAGTGAGAGGTGAGCTATGTGGGAAGGCTTGTGGAGGAGGGAAATAAACAAAAAGGGGAGAACAAAATACCTAGTTCGTGTCCCGCACGGTGTAAGCGTCGGTACGCCTGTCTGTCGGTCGTTCGGTCGATGGTTTGGTTTCGCCGGTATATGTATATGAGTATGACAGAGACCGAGTTATCCGCGAGGGTAGTGAAGTGATGGCGAGTGCGGAGTAGGGTGAGAGAGAGGGGTAGCTATGAGGAGAGAAGCGAGGGGGTTAGTTCGAGGGTTGGAGGGAGGATTTGGGAGGGCGTCTCGGCGCCATGCTGATTTGCATGCGCCGCCATGACGGCCAGCGTCTTTCTCTCTCATATTCCCATTGCTTTGAAATTCACAGAACAGAGAGAGTGAGGCTGGAGGGCCAGAGGGTAGTACATCGATCGGTTGGCGTCTCTCTCTCCCTCTCCTTATTGACTCTCTTCCTCTCACTCGCTCTCACACAACCCATTGTGTTTGTATCTACATCCAGGGACCAGCATCCATCTCGTTCTCACTCAACTGTTAATATCACTGATGTATATAAATATCTGTTATTTTTTCTTGATGCTACAACGGCATGTTCCCCTCTCTTATGTCCATCAAAAAAACCTGACGTCAACGGTAATTATAAGTAATTTAACCGAATAATTGTGCAATCATTTTCCCTCGTATGCTCCCCACCGTACTTTTTTACCTTTTATACACAGTTAGAATAGAGGTGCATACATATAGCTTGACCTCGGTGATAAAAATCGGCCTTTCCTGTTATTTTAAACTGTATTTTTTTACATCAATTTTTCATGTTCACCCTGTTCTGAAAACACTGCACTACCCCACAATTCCTTCGCGCGCTCGTTTTCTCACCTCAGTTGAGAACAACCTCGGGGCTCTTTAAACGCCTCTGCGAGTACATAAGTCTCACTTAACGTCGTCTGGTTGTACCATTGGTATATTGGCAGTGCATTGAAAGTAACGACATTGGAGGATGTATAGAGAAACAAGCAGCGTAGACACTTTATGCGAAATAAGTCATGTGACCGCAGTTTCAGCGTTAATATTTGTTTTCTTTTATTCTATTCTACCAATTCCATTGGTAGTAGTAAGCTTCCGAAAGGATTCCTATTAACTCTCTGTTCCAGTGACGGACTTATATAAAATCGTCGCCACTACAGAAGGAACTTCGGATTTGTTCGGCTTTACATGTATCAGTAGGGAGTTGGGCAGAGTGGGGGGTAACTCGGCTCGAAATCCGATGTTCCTTCTTTCGTGGCAACGACTTTATACGCAGTCACATTCTACAGAGTGTGAACAGAAGTAGAAGTAAATTGAAATTTCTCAAAAAATTTCTATGAAGGGGTATACTTGTTTCGATTCATTGAGATGAAGATCACATATTTCGGAGATGAAGGACATATATAAGGATATATTTTGGAGGCATTCAACTTTTTCATGAAATCGATTTGTACAAAAAGTTGAATATTTTCCAAACCACTCGGTCATTTGAGCCCCTCCAAAGTACCAACCTTCAATATCATGAGCACTATAATCATACCAATTTTCGACTTGCTAATGTCCATTTTTTCTCAAGTTATGGCGCGTACAAGAATTGAAGAAGAAAAAAAAAGCGAGAAAACTGCAACCTCTCGAAAACTTTGTATAAACAGGTAAACATATTTTATTTGATCTAGATAGTGACTATTGAGATGAATATTTTGGAAAAAAACTCAAATCCCTTAAGTAATTTATGAAATATTTGGTAAATTTCCAATCAGAATTAGAAAATGTCAAAATCCGATGAACACAATGCTTCGGTAGCAAAAACAAATTTCCCCCATCCTGGAAAAATACCGTGAGAGGTACATCTGATAGCATGAATTAGTTCACAATTCCTTAGCAAACTCAATATTGTTCAAAATATCTATTTACCATAAAATTGAAATAAAATTCACCGACAGAATGTGCAATGTTCACGTATTTATTAATGTCGGTCTACGAAAGGAGAGAGTGGAAGGCTGCAAATATTGCGGGAAGGGGGATGGGGGGGGGGGGGAAGTGTACAGAAAGGATCCAGAGAAAGGGGGAAAACGAGACCCTGAAACCTCTGTTTGTTTTCGTTGGACCACATAGCGTGATACGTTTGCGTAATGTGGTACATCCGTCGGTATCCCTCCTCCTCCTTATACTCCCGCGGTTATGGCGCTGGCGCGGAATCTGCTAGGGCGTTAACTCGTCCTCGCCCGAGCGTATTCGGATACGCTTCGCTCTCCATTTTCATTCGCTTTCTCTTTCGATGGACTTTTCTGCCTACTCTCTTGCTTGCCCATTTTTACAGCCTCTATCTCCAATTGTTCCTCAGGAATATGAATAGGAAAAAAGAGAAGAGAAAAGAGGTGAGGGAGTTAGCAAATCCATCGGCCTGATGAACCGCTTCGTAGTTACGTGCAATTCTTTCAGAATGGAGAATAGAGAGAGTTGCAGTTTACTTTACAACCCTCATTCAAATTTAATTTTTTCTACTGATACGTCTTGTTTAGGAAAGAGATTGAGAAATATAGATATTCCTGAATTTTGGAAAATATAATATTCGATCAGTTTTTCATTCGAATTTAGATCAAGAAACGCAGTTTTCAGCCAACTACCCCCTCTATGACCCTCGAAATCATTTTTATTTTTTTCCTGTATTAATTTCACATCGCAGCATATTCTGAGTAATATACTTTCACTATATGTATAATGTTGCTATAGGCTATCCATCGCAATGTTTATTCCATTTTTAGTGCTAAAATTTTTTAAGATATGCTTATTGTGGAGAATTCTATATGTTCATCTTTTCTTCAATTCTCGATTAAACTTTTCACAAACTTTTTTTTTCAATTGAAGCATTCTGACTATCTCGACAGTCCTTTTTCAACTTCCCGGGATAGGGAAGTTATTCTCAGTTTGTTATTCTGTCAAAATATTCATATCTTGACAAAAATCCATGAAATCCTCCGGAAGAAAAGAAAAATTTTAATAAAAAAAACTCGCCGAGAACGATTGCGAGTGTTGTTCTGTTTACAAAAAGTTGTGAAGTCGAACAAAAGCCATAGTGCCAAGTGCAGATTATTACAACTTAAGGTTTATGAATACAGCTCAGAAAATCGAAGGAAAAATGAAAATTATGAAAAAAGAGTTAATAATTTTCATTTTTCCTTTGGTTTCTCAAGTTGTATTTATATATAAATACAACTAACCCTTGAGTTGTAATAATCTGCGCTTGGAGCTATAGCTTTTGTTCGACTTCACAACTTTTCATAAATAGAACAAAGCTTGCATCCATTCTTGGCAAGTTTTTTTCACAAAAAGTTTTTTATTTTTTTAGAGGACACCGATTTCTGCAGTGATAATATGAAATAGTCACAGATGTGGGGAAAAACTGTTTGAATGGCGCAGAGTTTGTTGAATTTCAATTGGCTGATATCGATTTATCGATGATTTCAACTCATCCGTTTTGCCCCATTTCCCTCCCATTTCATAAGAAGCAAATTAACATTGGAGTGATATAACCCTCTTATTTTCCACTATAGGCCAGCACATCGCCCATACTCAGATGACGCGAGTCTCAATTGAATTGAATAGATCGATCGTAATTCCGGATCACACACGCAGTGAGGAAAGCCATAATCCAGGGAAGAATCGGACAAAGAAGAGAAAAGCTAACGACAAGGGATCCCTGACATTTTCGCAAGACCCCCCAATGTAATTGGACATTAGTAATCGCGAATGATCTGTTCCAGTGTCCATGAACAATACATGAGGAACAAATTGTCGTTCCGCGCTTGCGGTTCCGCCAGTTGTCTAATAATAATAATCGACTTCGGTGCTTCGAACAACGTACTTTAACTATAGAATGGCTGTTTTTAATCGGCATACCATATGATTCACATGAAATTATCGGTTGCGGTAGGTCTTTACTGGGATTTATATGGGTCATGAGGACAAGAGCTCTGGAAGTCTATTGAGTACCTCGTAAAAGCAAGGTAAACGCCAGTGAAAAAGACTGTAAAAAGGGGTGAGTGAAAAGTAAAAAAAGGAAAAATATCCGAAAAATGCGCTGGTGGTATGAGAGCGATGAACGAATAAGAACGTCACATCAAAGAGGGAGTGAAACGAGTTTTGGTTGTAGACAACTGGAGTTTGTCGATGGGTCTCATTGCGTCGGTGTCGATTTCCCGTTTATGTAAGTGCTGAAGGCAAAGAGAGAGAGAGAGAGATGCTTGTGGAGTCTGCACCTAGTGACGCTGGAGCTAGTACTACGGACGGTTATATGGCATGGACCTCTTGGATGACTGCCTCATGAAAGATGCATGAGACGGCTCACCGGGGGCGCGATAAAGAGTCGACAACAGACAGACCGACAGTGACCCCTGTACCCTGTAATACCCAGTGCAATACACCGATAGTCTCGCTCTCTCTCTCTCTCTCTCTCTCTCTCTCTCTCTCTCTCTCTCTCTCTCTCTCTCTCTCTCTCTCTCTCTCTCTCTCTCTCTCTCTCTCTCTCTCTCTCTCTCTCTCTCTCTCTCTCTCACTCTCTCTCCCTCTCCCTCTCTCCCCTCTCTCTCTCTCTCCCTCTCCCCTCCCCCTCTCTCTCTCTCTCTCGCTCTCTCCCTCTCTCTCCCCCCCCCCTTCTCTCTCTCTCTCTCTCTCTCTCTCTCCTCTCTCTCTCTCTCTCCTCTCTCTCTCTCTCTCTCTCTCTCTCTCTCTCTCTCTCCTCTCTCTCTCTCTCTCTCTCTCTCTCTCTCTCTCTCTCTCTCTCGCTCTCTCGCTCGCTCTCTCTCTCTCTCTTTTTCTCTTTTTTCTTTCTAGCTCTACTTTCCCTTTCTCTTTTCCTCCGCCATTGGGTCCACAATTATAGACTTTTTCTTAGACGTATACGTAGACAAAGTCTCTAATTTTGTCTTATTCCATCATTCCCTTCCAAAACGATTTTGTGATGGTATTTGGGATTGTGCCGATGGCGGAGATGCATGTCACCACCCACCGCAGGGGGTGGTTCCACTATCAATTAATTATAATCTAGATTGATGGATCCGATCCGCTGCGGATCGGAGATTAGTCTCACTCCTGTCACTTTTACGTACCCTCTTTTTTGGGGGGTTACCCCTACTCACATGTATGGGGCTATTGGGTGGGTAAAGATTGGGGACATTTGCTGGATGATCAATCGAATGCATATATCAGTATGAATTTTGAACTTCCCGATTGGAAATCTTAGGAAGTTATATGTTGACTGTAGCAATTTCATGATTTCTCCACGTTTCAAGACCCCTAGAATTATTCTCTGGCAGTACTCTGCGTTGAT